>OZ035857.1:8126361-8652183 GCA_964034905.1 Itoplectis maculator | reverse complement strand
GATTGGCAATTGATGCCCAGGGAAGGGTTAACGCCATCAGCTCTGACTCAAGTGCCTTCACATCTGTATTAAGCACAAGTATACAGGTACAATACCGGTTTGGCATGTTTGCGAAACCGCAAGGCCCAAATCCCAATGACTGCGAGCGAGAGGGATGAAGACAGTGTATATGGAAGGGCAAAATAGCCTTAGTCACAGCTCTTAGCTGCAGAGGTTTAGTCCAAGAAGCTGAGATCCAGTGTTCCGGTGATTGCCGGGGGGCAGTGTGCCACGTTTGCGTTGTGACTATCCGAGATAGGCGCGGATGTAGCCGGGAAAGGAGGAACCTAAAGCGAAGTAGACGAAGGGAAGACTGAGATGGATAGACGATAAAGCTCAGAGAAGAGAAGCCGTCCCTCCTCGCGAGAAGTTGGCGTCAGGGAGAGAGAGGGACAGAGGAAAGGTGAGCGGTAAAGGGTGGGAGGGGCAATTTCATTGAGGAACAATTCCGCCGGTAGGTCGCACGCGACACCTGCGGCGGCGACGCCGCCGTCGTCAGACAGAAGGGAAAAGCGACGGAGACTGCGGAACCGACGAGTGTCGCCTAGACCTACATTACGACAATAATGCCAGGATTGCCAGCGGAGGAAGAAGAGGGGAAGAGAGGAGGGAGAAGAGAGAGAGAGAGAGAGGGAAAGGAGGGGGGCTGAAGAACGCGGAGCCGCTGTTGGGTCTCTCGTCGTGTAGTAAGAGAGGTGAATAGGAAGAGCGCCTCGCGAGGCGAGTGAGTTAGACGGATAAAGGAAGAAAGGGGGAACGGAGGATAAAGTACTTACTCCGCGAGGGACGACGACGACGATGTCTGGTATCTTTCTCCCTCGCCTTTCATTTGTCTCTGTCGCTCTCTCTGCCCCCTCCCCCCACCCACCTGCCCTCCCCCCGACCCCCTTCTGTCGCTCCGTCTCGCTCCGTCGCTGGCACGAGACCTACACTGGGGCAATGTCACACCTAGCCTATTATTCTCCCTCCCCCCCTCCCCCTCCCCCTCCTGGTGCCAGACTTACGGCAGACTAATAACCTGTCACCGCACTCGCTTGCAACTTTGCAGTTAACGCCCGAGACACACATAGTTTGCGGAGAGTCGCGAATATAAGGTCAGGGTGCGGGTTGAGGGGATTCTCGGGTGTCGTTGAAGGTGTAGAAGCTGGTTCGACGTTACAACGCTTTGTGTATGTTAGTTGGCTTATATACTGCAGTTGGTGCGCTTTGCGTGTTGACGTTTACTAAGACATTTCCTCTCTTTAGCTTGTGAGCTTCTCTCTGTCGTCGGAGTCGCAGTCGGAGAAGGTTCCCCCGTTCTCCGCGCTTCGCACGTGCTCTCGGACACGATTACGTTACGTGCGTTACGCACGAAGCACGGTCGGATCGCGCCTGGGCATTACCCGTTAACCAAGTTGACACACGAGGAGAGTGCCAAGTGCGAGCGGCGGCGACGGCGGCGGTGGTGGAGGCTATTAACGCGAGTGGCGCGTGCCACTGACTGTGTCTCTCTCTCTCTCTCTCTCTCTCTCTCTCTCTCTGTCCCTCATCACCGGAGATAATATTAACACTGCAGTATCTGCTGCACGTTGCACTCTACAGTGACGCGTGGTTCACAACAGGAGCAATAGGTGCGATGCAATTTCCATAAATGTTGCATCCTTTTCTGTTATCGCTTTTTGACTCTGGGTGTCTTATCATTTTTGTACACGGAGAGAAGGGTCTGGTAAATTTTGCCATATATCTAGAAAAAAGTACCATTATTTTCTGGTAGAGGGGAGCCACGATGACACCTGTCAAGAAGTACGAAAATGTTGAGAATTTTTACCATGAAATATGGTAAAAATTTTCTTATATTGTAGAAATTCTTATAGTTCTCGTACTTAACTTTAGGTGTTTTTTAAAGGTAAATTTTTGCTATTGGCAAATTTTGAAAAAATTGCCAATAAATTTTACGTTTGGTAAATGTTATCAAATCCTTCTCTCCGTATAAACGCAGAGAAAGATGACCACAAATACTGTAGTAGACTCAGTGCGTTCTGCTATTCCAACGATTGCTGTAACTTATATATGTGTCATTAGTTGCAACTCGGCGGAATTTTTCCACAAGTATTGGAAAAGTACGAAACTCAAAGCGCTTCGTCTCTCATCTCACTCCGTCTCCGCTGTACTACTCTATGTGCATATAGCGCGTATATACACCGGTCATGTAGTAAAGTAGTAAAGTAGTAAAGTAGCAAAGTATTTCATTCATGGACATGGTCGTAAAAAAAAAAAAAGGAAAGATTCGAGTCGGAGTGGCGCTCTGAGCGGCAAAGGTTTTGTCGTTGACATTCCGCAAAGGATTTCGGCTCGAACGGGAATTAGAAAGTGAAATGTAGGGGGGATACGGTTTTGCGTGTGGAGGACGGATTAGGGATATCGACTGGTCGCTCCTGATGACCCCAGTCGATGTGTGTGACATAATCCACGTGGCGAGCACTGCTCGGCCTTGCTGCGACCGTATAAGCGCAGCTACAGTGACGGCTCTGCGTGCGGCGCGGATATTTATGAATGAAAATAGATAACGGCGCGAACAAGGTGAATCTGCCGGACACAAACGACGCTGTTTCATCGCGAGACTCGTAAGCAACACGTGCAGACCTCTGCCACGTGGTCTATAGTATATAAAACAAGTCACTGGCGTTACTCGCGACAAGGTCGAGAATCACCAGAAGCTGCCGTGAATGGAAGACACGTGTCATACACCCAAAGGTGTAGGTAAGTGGATGGACATATAGGATAAGCAGGTGTCGAGGGACGGATGACGAACCCACACAAGAAAAAAAATGCTCAATCCAACAAAACGGTTGCGGGCGGCGAAATAAAATGCAGATTGGACAAAATATTCGGCAATTCTAATCGAGATTAAAAATTCTATCACCAGTTTGCTTCGATCAATTCAATATTTTGTCTAATTTGCAAAATATTTATTTCGCCGCCCGCAACCGCACATTTTATTGGATTGAGCATTTTTTTTCTCAGTGCATTCGACCATCGAGTGTCGTCTCCCTTTTGGATCTTGAGTTCGTGCTACATGACTGCGATCATCCTATTGGTATTCTCGACTCGTCCAGCAATCACACTCGTAATCACACACCGGTATCGTACTGGTTATGGGCAACACACAAACACCTACAGACTCAGCCTTTACCGAGGCTTTCCCGGCTCAGTCGCCCTCTTCTTCATTCTTGTACGCATGTTTTAACACTCACTACACTGTCTTGTCTGTGAGCATTGAGAGAGAAGGACAGCAACACGACGCAAACGGCGCAAAGTGGCGCTAGACGCGAGTGTCCGCAGCAACGAGCTTCGGTGTTGGAAATCCGCGCGGCATGGGAAAACTATTGACCGAGAGACTCTCCGGAGAAGCCCCGTTTAACCCCAGCCGGAGAGCCAGAGGCAGAGAGGCATCACGGACGTAATACCGCGGGAGCACAATACATGTCGGAGCAACTGGAGGAGCCGGGGAAAAGAGCGAGAGAGAGGAGAGAGAGAGAGCCCAAGGGGGGAAAGCATAAACGTTCAACACGTCGGTGCTCATTCATGAATCCTGAAACTTTGGAAGGTGCACAAGCGAGACAGCAATAATGTGTGCATGTCTGTGTGTGAGAGAGAGAGAGAGAGAAAGGAGGAGGGGGGAGGAGGAGGATTATATACCTACCAACCTACATAATACCTAACTATAGCGTGGACATAGAGAGGAGGAAACTGCGAGACTGTGTTGTGTGGCACCTATACACTTATATATATATATCCCACATAGGGTAGGAGGGATTTACACGAGAAAATGTACCTATGTATTATGCGGCTCTTGACTTTTCCGTCCAGGCACACGCGACTCGAGTGTGAGGCGAGGAAACGTGCGAATTCCGCGACACCGGTATTTATAGCGCCTGTGAAAAGTGGGGAGAGAAAAAAAACAGAAGGCTCGGAAGGTGTTTTCGAAGGAGAGGAAGCGGTAAACGAGGAGCTGGTTAAGTCACTCGGCTTGACTATTTGGATCCAGTGCGTGTGGGTTTTAATTAATTGCATTCAATTATGAAGATCAGTGCAATTAATTATCGAATGTAACTCGTATTTGTTCACGTCAGTCAACTCGTCAGTGTGGCTCATAAAAGACACCCACGTGTATATCGATGATAAAATACATGTGTCGTGCATATGTGGGTATTATGGGTAACGTGGTGAACCGATAAGATATATCCATGAATGAGCAGAGAGCCATCGAGTATCGGAATTATCGACTGTGCGCGATGATACAGGTATATTATGGGTATAGTAACAGAGGCTACGTGTATACGATGAAAGGGAAAGGCGACGTAACATAAATACGTCATACGGTAATATCCACATCGCGTATAGTGTACCCGCAAACGTAAGCTATGTACGAGTGTGTGTGCACATAGTGTGCGGGTTATGTGTCCCGTCTCGCAGCCAAAGTAAGTTAGGAATGCGAGGGGCCGTTGAGCCGTTTCAACCGCGAAATCAGGGTCAAACCATTTTCAAGACCAAGTGGCACGCGATTATTCCAATTATTCCGACGAAAGCCCAACGCTTTCGTCCACAGACAGTGATTAATACGCCAAGTATAAAAAATAAAAATAAAAATAAAAATAAAAATAAGAATAAATAACGAGAAATGTCCACGCGAGATATATATAATACAGCGCTGAGTGTGGTCCGAGAAAACGGACAGACAGACGGACATTTTTTCTTGTCAAGCAAATTCGATGGTACTGAGTCGCGTGCCAAGATAAAGACCACACTCAAGATGCCCCTTCTCCCCTCTTCTGCTATTCGAACAAATATCCCTATCTCTGTCTTTCTCTTCGCGCGACGCACTGAGCCATTCAGGCTTCGATAATACCTCTCTTTCTCTCGTTGACGCTCTCGACCTTTTTATCACAACACTGCGGGCGATTAATAATTCATGAGCGAGCGCGCGCGACGTTTGATCGATGCGATGTCGAGCGCGACTATACCTATAGCCAATAACACACGCGTTAGATAGGTGTGCGTGTGTAGATATATATATATGTGTGTGACAAAACTCGAGGAATTCGTAGACGGCGGCAATGCGTCGGTGTATGCGTGCTGCCAGTCTGTCTGTACGACTCTAATGTATACAGTGCATCCTATCAAGATTAAAGTGGATTCGAGACGTAATAGAGCGGTAGGTCATGGTCGAGTCTGGGAACGTTCACTGATCTCTCGGCGCACAGCTGTCTCGTGATCCTCGCGTGCCGTTTCTTTTTCTTTTCTTGTTCTTTCATTTATTTTTTCTCTGCTTTTTTTTTTCTTGCCATTTTTGTTGAAGCTAATTTAATCGGCGGGGCGACCCTCGGCTATTGTGGAGCTGTGGCTTACGGTATTTCACACCTTGTCTGCCTCGCTGATGATCGGGTGCCACGAGGGCGGCGAGAAGGCGTCAGTAATATAGCTTTGCCGCTAACTAGCCGCGAGCTGCTCTCGATTGCTGGGTTCTTGGGGTCTGAGATTCGCTCGGCTCTGAGTAATAACCACATCGAAGTCACGAACCTTACTTCCTAGTCTTCCTTTTTCACGAATCGATAATTTATAATCAAAACTCGAATTTCTGTAACATAAAAAATCTCACATTTTCTCGTTATCGAAAAACATATTGTATGAATAATAAAAAATAAACAAGTGTCAGAAGTATTTCTCGTGAAATGATTATAATCTTAAAAAAAAATTTCGCATTTTCTCTTTATCGAAAAACATATTGTATGAATAATAAAAAATAAACAAGTATCAGAAGTATTTTTCGTGAAATTATTATAATCTTGAAAAAAAATCTAGCATTTTCTGTTTATCGAAAAACATATTAATGAATAATAAAAAATAAACACAGAAGTATTTCTCGTGAAATGATTATAATCTTGCAGTATACTCTCGTTTACTCTGAATTATCTTGATACGATGTATCGAGTGCCATTTACCGGGTTATCATTTACCTATAGGACCCATCTGCGAGGCATTATAGGTAGGTACTCTATGCAGCAGCAGGTGATCGACCGATTAAACTTTGCTCGGACTGACCTAGCCTATATCGGGGTCGGGGAACGAGGCAACGTCAGCAGCATCGTAACAAACCGTATTGGCCCGTTTCTCGTCACTTCGCACTCTTTCTCTCTCTCTCTCTCCCCTCGGTCACCGGTTAGCCAGTCTATCAGACTCGTCTCGCTCTGTTTTCCCGGCTTCTCACCCATTCATCCCGCGTTCAAGCGTCCCACCTGTCTGTCCTGGGTTATATCGACGCTTTACGCGAACCGTTTCACCGTTTATTCCGCACTTTGCACCGATATCCTCGACGGTATATATATACCACACACTCCGGGGGCTTCTATACGCGCGCGTGGCGTTGTTGTTCACAACAACCGTCTGCTGAACCGTCAAATAGAGCATCGAGAGCACCTCCCCCCCCCCCCCCCCCCCCCCCCCCCCCCAACCGCTGAATCCGTTGAATCAACTTTATCGTCTAGACAAATCGATCGAGACTGCCGATCGAGGACGTGAAACCCTTCATCCTCACGTACCTCAGTTTTTCCCTTTTTTATCTTCTTTTTTTCTCTTTTTATCATCGTGGCACGTGCACTCTGATACAGTGAGAAAAAAAATGGTCAATCCAACAAAACGGTTGCGGACGGCGAAATAAAATGCAGATTGAATAAAATATTCGGCAATGCTAATCAAGATTTTAAAAATTCTATCACCAGTTTTCGATCAATTAAATATTTTGTTGAATTTGCAAAATATTTATTTCGCCGTCCGCAACCGCACATTTTGTTTGGATTGAGCTATTTTTTTTCTCAGTGTACCCTTTGTCGACCATTCTGCTACAAACTTTCGCTGCAACTGTGGGTCATGGCACTGGGGTTCATAATTCTTTAAAGTAAAACGTTCCTAGCGGGTGGCAACGGTTTGAAAGAAGTGAAGCGAGAGGAGAGGGAAAGCAGGAAGAGGGAAAAACAATAAAGGCGAAAGTACCGTTTTATATAGCGGGTAGGTATACCCTTGCATGTATAGAGGCGAAGGAGTTAGCCGGAGTAAACCGAGAAGAAAAAAAAAAAAGGTAAGAAGCAATAAGACACGAAGGTCCCTCGGGATCTCCGTAGAAGCAGTAGCAGCAGCAGCAGGAGTTGTGAGTTCAAGAAGCAAGGTCAAGTACACCTAGCCCGCGGCGTTGGCCGCTGCGAGCGTCGTCCGGGACGCAGAGGGGGAGAGGTTGTGGCATACGGAAAGATTTATAGTTGTGTCATGCGGGGAGCGTCGCTATGACCCAGTTTTTAAAATTCTTTCCGTTCTGCCATTCTCGTCACCCAGTTCTGGCCCTACGCCGGCAACGTCACTTCTAAACTTTGATTCGCTCGGGTAATATCTATTCCATATAGTCTTTCCGTAGAAATTTTTTCCGAGTATACTGCGTTGAGTCTAATGCTTTTTTTCCGCGACTCAATTTTTTGAACAGTCACTTAAAAGTATCTATCCTTATATTTTTTATGCGTGCTTTGGGTTTGAAAAAAATGGCAAAAAAGATATCGGCGATTCGAAATCCTTCGTTTGCGGACTGGAAAAATAAAATATTTGTAAGTTGTATCTAAATTATTCTTAATATTTCGCCGACTTTAATTAAAAAATATTTTCAAGTTCTATCTATTATTATTATTCTTACTATTTCGCCTATTTTAAAGGCATTGTTTCTCATACAAAATTCGAGAAATAAATGAAAATAGGATTGACTTTTATTGTTGTCAATCCGGAAGTGAAGGGTTTTATTGGATCAGATTTTTTTTCTATACTCTTTTCTGAGTTTAAAGTCCTTCAGCTCCTGAAATTGCTACCTTTCACCAGTGCGATGATTTTCGTCCATCGAAATCCGCGTAGCGAGTCCGGTGAGGCAATTTTATCGGACAATCGGGGCGAACAACTGGTTTAAGAATCTAAAGCCGGAAGTCGATGAGTCTCCGACGGAAATGCCCAAAGGGAGCGGAGAGGTGATGAAGCGAAAGAGGGGCTGGTGGTGGTGGTGGTGGTGGTGGTCCTCGAAGAACCTGTTGCTGCCGCTGCTGAGGGCCATTATACCCGTGCCCTCTCATTCGCTCGGCTCTGTGCATTGTGTCCGCTGCAGTTAGAAACGAGCGCGCGGTCGTAAGGCTCGAAACAGTGTGCGTGACACGCCGTAACGATGCTGTGCGCGCGGCAACAGGAGGTGGTTAATAGGAGGGTTGGGAGAGAGAGAGAAAGACAGAGAGAGAAAGAGAAAGCGCGAGGGAGAAAACCGTAAGCATATCGCTCTGTCCTTTGTTAATTCGGCTTTAATGCGAGGAAATGGGGTCACTGGGGTGTTTGGTGCCAAGTTTTCATCGAGTCACTGGCTCCGTTGGATCTGCTCGCGGGATCTGCGCCGTTCGTCGTTCATTCGCCGCGGATTATGCGAACAAGTTTAAATACGACTGCGCAGTGTGTAAGGCATTGTCGTCTGCTACGCAGGAATCGATTAATTAAGAGAAAATATCGGTAGGTATGTTTTGCGTCATCAGTCTAAAAAAAAATAGTGTTAAAAATATTTGCGAATTTTCATTGCCGGAGATTGTATCCAACAACTTTAATTTTTTATTTAATACACTTATGTATTAAATTTCCAAATTTTTGTACTGAATTTCTGAACCTTCATATTAAATTCCTAATTAAAAAAATTAAATTTCCTAATTTTTATAGAATTCAGTAGCACATACTGTAATTTTACATTTCACTTGTATGGCAAATCCAATTTATGTAAACAGGTTTCCTAACCCTATAATGGAAGCTGCGAAATATTTTTAACAGTGCACTTATAGATAGCTCCAGACATGTATACTGTGCGACTGAAACTGCGAGGCTCGTTGCTCGGCAATCAAAACTGGACAGATCAGAGGATGCATCAACGGGGATACACCAATCGCTGCATACGCGCTTCGGAATCGAATGGCATCGATAGCGTCGCTCTCGCTTTGCGGAGAGCGACCGTACGTGCTATATATCTGTACGTAACACAGAGAATGGGGTGGGTGGGGTGGAAGAGCGACCGGAAGAGGAAGAGAAGGAGGCACGGGGGGGAGGGGGCAGGACCCCCAGCCCCGTCGTTTTCCCTTTCGTTCGCCCGTACTCGTGGCTCGTACTCGTCCTCGCACTACCTTTTACCCCTTTCCCCTTTCCCCTCACCCACCATCGTCGGCCCATCGGCCGCATGGCACATATTCCGCACATATTCGCGCGTATCTCGCTGTCCTGCTCTTCTCTCGCTCACTCCTCCCTTCTTCCGTTTGCCCTCCTTCTCCCCGGATGGTCCTCTTAAAGCACGAACATCCCCGCACAGATAAACACGCACACCTCGAGAGCCTTTGTGTGTGGGTTTATAGACATAAAACCGAGTTAGGATGCGCAGGGCTTTGGTGTAGGTACGTTTGCACAGACGGGAAGGAGGGAGGGGGGTGTCTGAGTATTCCTCGGAGTATAGACGACGTACGTTGGATCGGTGGAAGGTAGTTGAAGGGTAAGGTATGGCTTGGTATATAGTATGGGATAGTATAGTGCAGTGTACCTTGCCGCACATGTCACGGCACGAGCGTCGTGCGCCTCAACTGATCCGTAATACCCCTATGCCAAGATACATGAGCGCACATAGGCGAGTATATAACGAATTCGTATTATATAGCATAGAGCGTTTTTGGCGTTTTGGTCTTTGACCTTAGAGCCAATTGTGGACATTCGAAGAAATAAATCAATACATTTAGTCATTTAAAAAAAAAAAAAAAACACACATCGAACAGATGATTTAGATAATTTATACGAATTTGTTAAAAAAATCAAAATGCAGTTGTGTGAAAAAAATAATTTAAATAAAATAATAAAAATTACCAGAATGGGTGCAGTGACCGCTAACAGTAAATCTACTTTAGCTGCACATCAAGCGAGATTTTTGACACCGCGATGCTTTTAGCTTAACCGCATCCTCCGGATTCGATTACACCTGTCTCGATTTATCGCCATCATCGATTCTTCGCGCCACGAATTTTTCCCTATGCCCGGATCAGCTATGAGGATCATTTGTAGATTTTCCATTTTACCCCCTAATTCAACAAAATTACGCGTACTCAATTTCCTATAGAAAACACCCAACGCGATACGAAAGCCGCGAAAGCTGAGAACATTGAAAAGTGATTCCCACAAATTCGCACTAACAATTAAAAGAGCCTGGTGACAAACAGTGACAAACGCGCGGGAATAAAAATATAGATTGCGGTTTTACGTCAACGAATTGATTCAACAATTCGGACAGGTCGTCGCCGCGTTTGCCAAAATAATACTCGTCAGCCGCGCGCAGCCGATGCAAATGCATCGTCGTTGCGTGTGAATGGAAAACACGTTCCCGGCGGTATAGTTGAATATTTATTTTGCCGTGCCGATAAAGATTTCAATAATCGATGGTAGCCCTCCGCTATAGCTTTGTGTAGATGTGCGCGGATACTGTGCCACCTACATAAGCGATTACGAAAATACGATAGCGGTGGGAAGGGAGGATCGACACACGTGGCACTGCCGCCGCCGGTAACGGATGACGAACGGGCGCGGGGAGGGGGGGGGGGGGGGGGGAGGAAAAGCAGCGGCGAATGTGCTCCATCGTAAAAATATCGTTCGAGCGTGTCACACTCGACGAGAGCTTTAGGTAACCTGTTGCTCGGGCGGCGAACATACCGGCGTGGGTCGCCCTTCGCGCGCTTCGCGCTTCTACCCCAACCGCCTAAGTCGCTCTCTTGGAACGCGCGTTCCATCTCCGTCGCACCCCCCCCCCCCCCCTCTCTGCCCCCCAACCCCCCTATCACATCCCTCGCGACTCTCACCGTACGTGGCTGCAGTTTACGGTACATCTATACATACCTGTGTACAGAGTGATCCAGAATCCCCTCACCAAACGAGTCCCGGAAGTCCGAAATTGCAGGAATGCAAAATGTGTTGCAAAATTTGAGATTTTTATTTCCCGGTATTTTTTTAATGAGAGCCGATTTATGACAGCATTAACTTTCTCTTAATTCGTAGTCAACTTACTCTCAAATTTCTGCTTATTCGCCCTTAAGCTGAGGGACAAATATCTTAATTTGTACTCAAGTTGAGAGTCAGTTGAGGGCGAATTAGGAGCAAGTTGAGAATAGGTTCTGCCTTAAATTAATTCCCGGTAATTTTTTAATGAGTGCCGATTTATGACAGCCAATGTCAACTTTCTCGTAACTCGTCCTCAAATTATTCTCAACTTTTTATTAATTCGCCGTCAAGCTGAGAGGGCAAATATTTTTATTTGTACTCAAGTTGAGAGTAAGCTGAGGGCGAATTAGGAGTTTAGAGTAAGTTCTCCCTTAACTTACTCTCAATTTTTTTGGGGGTGTTTGGTGAGGGGATTCTGGATCACCCTGTATATGTATCACAGTACTATACAATATATGCGCGCACGTGTGTGGCCAACGGGGAACGACGGCGACGACGACGTCGGAGACATTCCCGGCAATCCGCGCGCTCGATCCGCGAGCCGGCGACGCAGGCTGCGCCGCGTTCGCTGCGTCAAGCCAACTTATACGTGTTATGCTAAACTTTGAGGGTCGCGCCGGGATCAACCGGCGCGGCGCCACTTGTCGGGGCAAATCGTCAGCTGAAAGGCTGACGATAGGTATATCTATACCTCGCGTATCCGCACTGCGCCGAGGCTCAGTCATCGCGATCCACCGGCGCACGTGACTCACATGTGCGGTGAGCTTTCTGTGTTCTGTCAGACTGCACTGAGAAAAATTGGTATTTGCAAATCATTGATTCGATCTACCAAAATATTGGTTACGGTTACTGAAATATTGGTAGCTTTGACCAATGATTGGTAATCAGAACTATTAATTTTTTTCAGTGTGGTGATTCTTCAGATATTTCTGTAGAAATTTGGCTGAGAGGCAACTATGAACAAAAAATTTGAAAAATAATAGAAGAAATCGAGTGTAACTAATCATCGCCAGAAAATGTTTTCCACTACATTGCAGTCTCCCTCTCAATATCCGCACTTGAGATACGTAAAACGTTCTCGACTAAATTCCCACTTTTATCCTCCGCACAAAAGCAATTCTGATAATCGCAATGAACAAAACCCAAAAAAAAAATCATCGCCCACCCGCAGCGCCCTATTCGAACCGTCTGAGTGGTATCAATTCGAAAGTTTTCAATCACCCAGTGCAACAACCCCAAACTAGAGACCTCGAAAGCCAAGTAGCATCGCCCTGGAGAGGAAATTTCGCGATGAAAGTGAGATCTAACCGTAGAGTGTCTGAAGAATATAGGTAAGGAAGAAAACAAAAAGCGTCTGGGGATAAAAAGAGAGCTACGAAGAGAGCCGAGAGAGGGAAAGAGAGACAGAGAGGATAAAGCGTCGAGACAAAGTTTCCAAAGGGTGTATACAGAGAAGGAGGCGGAGGCGGCGGCGACGACGGTGGTTGAGACGACCACGACGATGGCCATGGCCTTGAACGTGTAGTAGTACCTACCTATATAACCACTACGCCGTGCAAGTACCTGTACCCCGTTTGAGGTCGGTGGCGTCGTAACCTACATAGAAGGCGCGGCGCGTCCTTAAGAGGGGAACGAGGAGGGCAGAGAGAGAGAAAGAGAGAGAGATAGCGGAAAGGGAAGGGAAGGGAAGGACCGTGGAAACGGAGTAAGACGGAGGGAGAACATTGCCAACCCTGAAGCGGCCAGGGACCGGCCAAGTTTATGAATGGCGAAACTTCTACCGACGCCGCGCACGGTGTGCATAAACGGTAACGCGGTCCGCCCGTTTATACCTATGTAGAAATGTGTATTGTAAGGCAGACAGACCCCACGTGCGATTATTGGTCTATCTATATCCTGTATACCAAAGCGGAGAGTCGGTCGGACTTGTGGTATCCTTTGGCGATGATGACGATGATATTTGGAAAACCAAAATATGTCACATTGGATACAATGCGTTTATGGGACGAGAAAAATGGATCAGGAGAGCTAACAAAAAAAGTGTAGCAAAGGGAAAATGTAGCTGAAGTGCTGGGCCACTACTAAAGTAGTAATAGCGAACCAAAGGCAGCCCAATTTGGGAAAGGGAAAAAGAGGAGCAGAATTCAAGTGGCTTAACTCAAGATTGAAGGGGTTATTAGTGTGAACGCTCAGACACATAGACAACCTCTTCTTCAGACGGGAAAGAGGGGAGGAGGGAGAGAGGAGACACAAATGGAGGGGAGTTTGCGAAGGAATGGAAAAGACGTGTGTGAAAACCAACCCCCGCGAGGGGGATAAGGGGTAGTAACCTATATAGGACCGTAGGTACACATAATTCTACACTTTACGCAAGCAGTTTCACGTGGGTATGCAGGTTGCAGCGATAGGGACGATGTATATTGTACCTTCCCTCTATGTACTAACTGTATACGTATCTGAAAGAGAGAGACAGAGGTGGGGGGAGGTGGAGTGGGAGTGAGACGGAAAATAGAGTGAGGGTGGACTGGCGATGCCCACGGGCAATAAAGCCGCGCGCGAGCAGCGACCAACATTGAGACCGAGCAGAGCCCAACGGAAGAGAGAGAGAGAACGGAATAAGCAACAGGTATAACGTAAACGTTACCACGTACCCACGCCGTAGTCAACGTATCGGAAGAGGGGGCGGGAGAGGAGGAGAAGGAAATAGGAGAGGATATCAAAGCTAAGACAAGGATCCTGGCGTTCCTTTTAATCTTCCTATTTTCTCGCTTGGTCCCTTCTTGCAGCAAACCATTCACCACCAAATGCGAGGCTCGTTGCTGATAATTTCAGATTTTCAAAAAAATGTGA
This sequence comes from Itoplectis maculator, assembly GCA_964034905.1. Classification (NCBI taxonomy): domain Eukaryota; kingdom Metazoa; phylum Arthropoda; class Insecta; order Hymenoptera; family Ichneumonidae; genus Itoplectis; species Itoplectis maculator. Next base: position 8,638,233 of record OZ035857.1, on the reverse strand, counting down.
GTAGGAAAAAATACTGGTTCAATAAAATGGGGCTGTTTTTTTTAAATATCAACTGTGAATGGTTTATGAATAATAATATTTATCTGTATCAATAGCTTTGTCACAGCTTTGTGATAAAATAAATAAAACATTTATTGTCGGTTCACCAAAGAACAGTTTGTCGAAAGTTTCTCGCGGTGTAATCAAATATATGAATAAGCGCGTCGGAATAACGCGTACGCAGAGAGAGAACTGTGGGGAGTGGAATTTTCGTTCGCGCGCGCGTTGTATGTACTGTTATGCGTTGGCATGCGTGACGCAACGGGAAAACGAGCGCGCTGCCTGCGGTTTCGGACTTCCCTGACAGCGATCGCCGCGAGAGGGCAAAAGCTCCTCACTTTGCTCGCTAATTTTTAACATAGCAATCCCACTATTGCATCGTCATCAAAAGTGAGATAAACCAGTATAAAAAAAATAGTCGTTGTATTGATAAGCAAATACCCTAAATACCCTATTTAATTTTGAGTCTTGAGAGATTATATAATAATTCTAGGGATACTCCCTCAATCATCATCGTCATCAAAAGTAACATGAACCAATAAAAAAAAAACAGCCGTTGTATTGGTAAGCAAATACCTAAATATCCTAGTTAATTTTAGGGGTATATCCCACGTATCACAGTATTGTCAGCTAAAAGCCTTTCAGCATAATCTCCACTGGTTATATGAGTTGAGTTATATAGCGTATCGACCACGAGATAGAACAAACAAAACGGGAAACTTACGCGTTGGAATACGCGCTGCCGTTGCTGCTGCTGCTGCTGCTGCTGCTGCTGCTGCTGCTGCAGCGTTGCGCTGACGTAACGCCCTGGCCGTTTGCGCGCTCGTCCCCCACGCCCGCGCAACGGCTAACACGTAATTCCTTCTTGCGCACCAGCTCGACGAAAAAGTGAGCAAGCCAGGAGAATATGCAACGAGCGAATGATTTTCCACCGGTACCTGAAACGTAATAGTCAAAACAAATAAGAAACAAACAAAAAACCGGAAAAAATAACAGAATAACAATGTCTCATATATAACGACGCAATACTAACTTATTGACATAATTAGATTGAATAAATCGTTTGTGGATCATTTTCTATGGATCCACATTACCATCATCCAACGAATGAGTCGTTCCATAGGCAGCTGCCGATTTCCGACACCAGCTCTACGAAAAAGTGAGCAAGCCAGGAAAATATACAACGAGCGACTGATTTTCCACCGGTACCTGAAACGTAATAGTCAAAACAAATAAGAAACAAACAAAAACAGGAAAAAAATAATAGAATAACAATGTCTCGTATATAACGACGCAATGCTAACTTATTGACATAATTAGATTGAATAAATCGTTTGTGGATCATTTTCTATGGATCCATATTACAAGCCAACGAATGAGACGTTTCATATAGGCAGCTGCCGATTTCCGAGCCACCCGGCGGAAGGTGTGCAGTTTGAGCTCAGCCCTTATCCCCCCTTCCGGAACCCCTCGTTGGACCAACGAAAACACTAAATGGGGTACGTCCACCGCTCAACACTGGTATAACCAGTGGTACCCCTATGCTACAGACTCCCGCAGCTCCGGTTCGCTCGTTCCCTCTTGTGCTCTGGTGAGCTGCAGCCGAGTGAACAGCTCTTCGGTGCAGCTCTACGAAACTGCTCTCACATGTGTTCTTCGATCTGAGCTGCGCGCACGCACAGCTGTCTCTGGCACAAAACCAGCAGCAGCAGCAGCAGCAGCAGCAGACGACGTTTTCGTTCTGTAACACGCGCTGCCTTTGGCGCCGCTGAAATACTTAGAGACAGATATTATTTTTCGGATTTTTGTATGTGTATTTTTTTTTTTAATATGAGAATATTTAATGAAATTGCAAAAATCAAACTGTACGGATAATCGTTGGTTCTATGCATATTATATACTATATATGTCGAGTGTATCATCGAAGAAGATATTTATTTCTTGATTCTCTCAATTTCTCGGTTACGTTATGGTTGAATAATGTTAATAATTTTTACTATTTCAGATACAGTCGAAATTAAATATCAAATTAAATATTAAATTAATAAGCAGATGGTGAAGTGCAAATTTGTCTTGCAACGAAAATCGAAAAAGCAATTTTAACCTGACTACGTTTACTTAAAAAAAAAATTCATAACGATATAAAAAACAGTACATTATACGAAGCACTTATGATAGAAGATATAATAGATGTTTTATCAATATTAATAGAGCTTGGGTATGATTAAATGACCAGCGACGATAGGAACTGCGTCCAGCAGTGGTCAAATTGCGACGAGTAATGCGCGCGGCGGTTTGTATAACGCGCCGTTCCCGCTCTTCTTCGACCGAAGACTTTAACGTTGTTAGCGAAATCGCGGTCGGTAAAGTTTCCTTGCCCGTCCACGATGCGTATATGCTGCCGCACTTGGTTGTGGAACGCGTGCAGTATACCGTCGTTCGACCCGTCAATTCCCTTGCGCCAGAAACGTCGCGATTGGGGGCTGCTGCTGCTGCTGCTGGCTTTCCCTTCGACGTTTCGCTGATGTATTGCCGATATTGCAGATACCTTCTATTCTACGCTCGCATGTGGATCCACGTTTGCCGTGGGCTAGTGTTAACGGTAAAACGGCGACGGCCGAACACAATTGTGTGTTTTCGAAAATGCTACTTGTACCTCCAAAGCCATAAGTTTAAATTACAGTGTGAAAAATAATGGTATCTTTAATAAACTGTTATTGGAAGTCTTTACGCATAATCTAAGGTATTTTAAACCTATTATTCAAATTTGAGTAATATTAAAGCGCAGTATAGAAGAAATATTAACAAAATCAGGTTTATCATGGAAGTATCTTACGTTCATACAAAAAAAAAAAAAACACATATTTCTCATATAATTATAAAATATATAAATAACATATAAAATAAAATTAAAATTAAAATTAAAATCTTTATATAACATATAAAAATCTCGTCTAGTAAAATAAACGTAATGAGTATATTAAACTGTCACCTATAAAACCAAATTTCAAATCCCAGAGTATATAATTCCCTAATTAAAAAATATCAGTACCAATATTTTAAAAAATCAAAAATAGCTTTTACAAACAGTAGATACCAATGTATGTTTTAAAACGCTCAGAGCTTCGAGCGACAGAATTGGCCAATAAAAAAAAAGGGAACACATGTTCCGAAAATTTTCAAACTAAAGAACGCGCGGCGCGTTACAAAACCTGTGTACGGCCTTCGAGCAGGCGCTCCCACCTTCGAGGGAATTCACATCGCACAGTGTGTTGTGCACTATAACACAGCAACACTGGTGCCGCACTTCGTACGTATACAGAATAAGAGAGCTTTCGTCATCGAGCGAATAAACGCGTATAAGCGAGTATAGTCGGTACCATATATATCTATCTACAGTGCGTGGCTGCGTTGCTCGGGTGACTCCCTCGCTCGAGCGACTATCTACCTACATATATGTAAATCGAGTGAACGCGACCCGGCGACGACATCGGCGTCGCGGCGCTTCCATGGAATCCCCTACGACGTCAATTCTACCCCGCGTGTATTATCCACTGTCGATAAACCCGTTTCCGCGTTTTTCTTTACGTCAAAACGAGTGTTACTCGCTTTCGATTTACCTTACGTCTCACGACAGCTAAAAAATCTACTCTATTTTGTTTTTTCTTTACCGATTTTTTTTTTCTTCAAGCTTTTTTTCGCGCGGATCATTCGGCGAACCGCAGCCTTCTTTACCCGACATTATCGATCGATTCGATAATGCGCTTTCGCCTCAAGAAAACCTACATTTTTGTAGACGTTGATCTTGCGCGGAGTATAATTATATCCCTGAAAAAATACGATGGACAACGCAATTACGAATATAATGAAAAATTTTTAATAAATTTCTGTTATTTATGCCAACTATTTTTGTTACCAGGTTCAATTCTTTGAATCGCAACAAATTTTCGTTCGCTACTGGGTTTTGTATTGATCTCCTTCAGCGAGGCTAAAAATACAATATTTCTTTTTCTGTTTCAATTTTAGTCGCACACCCAAAAATATTTCTGCCCCATTTTCAGATAATTTACAATAAAAATCGGTAAAAAAAAAGTGACCCCGCGAGCAGTCAGTTGGACAACGAAGCGAAGCTCGATCGGCAAGTGGCATCGATATCCAGCGGCGTCGCTGCATAACCAACTACGCTCTAGACCCGTGGTCGGGTTCTCTCCAGGTTCGCTCGCTATTCACTCTACAGAATCGCCTTACAAAACGTAAAGTTGCAAAAGGCCGTCTTACCGCCGGGGCTGGCAGCGTCGACGGCAGTGAGGGGCCCCAGGGAGGAGAAGGGGAGAGGGGAGAGCCCCTCTCCCCTCTCCCCTCTCCCTTCCCTATGGGGATATCTGGTGGACGGAGAGTTGCGCCGCGCGTTGCTGCCTCACTGTGCTGAGTCACACACAACGTTGCTGCTGCTGCTGCTGCAACGTTGCCAGGTCTCTGGGCAGACAGCGTTGCCAGTTCGCAATGCTTTGAACGTCGAGGCTCTTCAGGGCAGAGGCAGACAGAGACTTGCGTCCCTCGTCTCTGTCTCTCAGCCTTTATCTTCCGATTCGTCCGTCTCGCCTCCTCTCACAGCCATTACCTCGACGCCGTCGTAACCGGGAAGCTCTCCTCGTATCCCTCTCCCTCCTCCCTCCTCCCCACCACTTTGGCAGTAGTCAGAGCTGCTGGAACCCCGGAGAAAGAGAATGGGAACGACCGAGAGAGGGAGACGGAGAATCGAACGTGTCTGTGCAGCAGAGGCAGCAGCAGCGGCAGCAGCAGCAGCAGTAGGTATGTATGTAGAGTCTGAGAGAACGTCAGGCTACGTTCAAATTTCATTGCGTCAAGCTCCGGGTCTTTCCAGCGACGATCGCAGAGACGCAAGGAAAGAGAGGGATTGGGGGGAGAGAGAGGGAATGAGATGCCGTTGGAATTCACAGAAAACGTCGGTAATAGAGTTTCACGAGATAAACAGCATTCGCAGCCGCAAGAATGGACTACATACCGCTCTCTACTGCAGAAACCGTGCACAACCGCACTCTCGGGGCTGCGCTGAGAAGGGTTACCTACCGGGCACGAGAATTACCACATGGATCCATGTCTTGAAGTGTGGAGACGGTGGAAAACGTCGAAGGTGTAGATCGATACATTGGAAGCAGGTTTCCCGCCACTTTTTATAGTGACAAGATTTTCGTTTGGCGATTTTTCAATTTTTCCGGGATTTTTGGTTGCTGCGCACTTTTCATTGGTCCATCTTCGCGGCACTGAAGCTTGCAAGAATTTAATCCTCAATATTCGCGAGAAACGCTATTGGCGAGTAATAAGTATACGCAAATTAGTTAAAATGAACTACTGTGAAGATGGTATTTCTATACAATTCATAAGGCTAGGTCAGAAAAAATTATTGGAAGAGTGGAGACGAAATTTCGTCGGTACAGTTGATAAATTGATTGGGAAAAAAAAAGAGAGAAGAACAACGAGTTCATTCGATTTCCATAATAATGGCGCTAGTCCCGGTTTAGCGCTCGCTTTAAAGTGGAATTTGAGTGGAGTTTCGATCTTCTCTGGGCCGCGATTCAAACTCGCGCCGATCAGCCAATGGTAGCGTTGGCTACTCGTGGAAAATTCGAATGTGCATGTCGGCGGTACTTCAGTTATGTATGTTTGACTCTGCGGAATGGGATTGAAAATAATCGCGTGGATACGGTGAAATTCATCGAAAATCGAAGCAACTGCGGAAACAGTTCAGAGGTGTATCGCAATAAACATATATCTATCTATCTATCTATCTATCTATCGAATTAGCGTCGAAGGAGAGCATTACAAATTTTGCGCTGGAATTTGGAAAGTAAAGAATAAGGTTTTTAAAGATGAATCGGCGAGGCAAGCTTCAAGAAGAGCCTTAACAATTTGGCGCTGTAATTTTAAAGCAAAGAATAAGGTTTTTAGAGATGAATCGGCGAATCACACGTGCACGAAAACCGATCGACGTTCGACGCGTACTACACATTGAGAGGAATGATGGGAAAAAAAGGAAGGTGGGGAAGAAAAAAAAGCTCTACGTGCGTCGATGTGTGGGGGGTTGGTACGGAGGCGAAGGGGAGGTGGGCGGCGAGGAGACGGCTGTGGGGGTGCTGGCGAATAGGACGATGCAAATGCAACTGACCCGATAAAAGTGCATTGGGTCATAGAAAGGGAAAATACAAGCGCGAAACACGAGAGGTTTCCCGCCAAAATACGATTTTTATGGTATCCCGGCGCCGTGGATATATATACAGTGCGCGGTTTCCCCATTCGGTACGTTTATCTACTACCTATATTTTCCAACACCCACATCGAGACCGCTGCACTCGCTGCACTACCACCCTTAGCTGCTTACTGCTTACTGCTTACTTCACGACGAGCGATACCCACTTCTCTATGTTTACATGCATACGCCGACTTTCTCGCGCAATCCTATATAGCGATATTTTCTGTTTCCTATATATCCTATCTATAACTATTCAATGAAAAATATCGTCAGAATGGAACAACGATATTCCATATACTGAAAAAATTAATAGTTGCGATTACCAATCATTGGTCAGAGCTACCAATATTTTAGTAACTGCGACTAATATTTCGGTATATCGAACCAATGATTGTAATCGCAACGACTAATTTTTCTCATTTCGGTTCTCACTCAAATCAAATGTAGAGTTAGCTAATAATGCACTACTAGCAGCGGTTTTTCGATGCCTTCCGTTTTACGGTTTCCGGTTCATCATTGGTCAGAGCAACCAATATTTTAGTAACTGCGACCAATATTTTGGTTTATCGAACCAATGATTGTAATTGCAACTACTAATTTTTCTCATTTCGGTTCTCCCTCAAATCAAATGTAGAGTTAGCTAATATCCACTACCAGCAGCGGTTTTTCCGATGCTTTCGGTTTTTACGGTTTCCGGTTCAGACTGTAGGAGAATTTAACTTGATTTTTTTTTCAAATCGAACATTCGTGTTCAGTCTCGCTATGGATATAGGTATAGGGTACAGACACGCGGACGGTCCTGCTCGAAATTGCATCGTTTCGCGTCACGGATAGACTCTCATTCCATGGCACTCGCTCGCGTACAAGTGGCGGGAGTGCTTATGGGGGTGGACTGGTGTGCGGCAGGGGGGCTCAACATCGAGAATGGGAAACGGGTTAGCCGAACGACCGGTCATCGGAGTTATGAGGGTAGAATTGTGACGCGCTGTGCTTCCCTTTTCACCCTCGAAGGCCCTGCAGCGTCTGTCTCTATACCCTAACTGGTGGAGGAAAACAATGCTCACGTGAAAATCCGGCATTTCAAATGACAATTCCCCGCCACCGAATTTCAGACCGTCGCCTCAGTGCATTTGTGGAGAACTACGATTTTTACTACTTTGGTAGATTATTTTATAGAACTGTCCGTTGACATTCATCAATTTTTTTGGACCATCCGTTCTCGACTTTTGTTCGCTCGATGAATCGTTACATTTAGCGGATTCAATCGGTTGCGCACGAAATGCTTGTCTCTATCCACTTAATTTATTTTATTCTTGTTATTAATATCTTTTAAAAAAAAGTGATAAGCATAATTACTAATTAAGCTTATCACTTATTTTTGAATGTCGTAAAAATCATTAAACACAGTGAGATTGGGGTCAAGTTCATTAATTAAATTTTGTTCGTTGTGTCAAAAGTCGTAACCGATGTGAATTTTAATAAAAATAAAATATACCTGTTAGGAGAATACCTGTAAATAATCTTATTTGTATGTTTACTACGAACGCATGATTTGGTGTTTACCGCAGTCTCCACGTGGTCCGCGGGCGCCACGCCCGTTGCTTGCTACACAAACAGCAAGTTCTCCTTTGCTCTCGCACATGCGGCACAAAGAGCCTCCCTCTCTCTCTCCGTAGGGTGGAAAAGTTTCCTAACAGTTAGCCGGGGGATCCCCGAGATATATTCGCTCTCAACCCCGTTCCGCATCTTTGCGCCGTGGCTCCGTTCGACTCCTCCGCCGTCGACTCGGTTGACTTCAGAAATTTCGAAATTTCTTTTGACTCCGAACTCTGAAAAATATAAAAATAAAATATGAGACTACTACAATTAAAAATTATAGAGCAGGTGTCAAGTGCCTGCCCTGCATTTATAAATTTATGAGTAATTTACGAATAATTTAATTTACGAGAAAATTTATTATATATATCCACGAGTATGGGAAAAATTACCAAAAAATTCTGGAATTTTTCTCAATTGCCACACAAGTATAGCAATTTTCCCCATATTTTTCTCTGCGTCCGGACAACCATTCACAAAAAATTTCAGTGCGTATCGCGAAAACGTCGTAGGTCTCCATTCGATTCTCTCCATATTCTGTGATTCTCTCTGTGCATATCCAAATTGGAGCCCCGTTTCCTCGTATGTATACTCCTCGCACATTCGTTGGAAAGTTTGCGGACATGCGAGAGCGCAAGAGTTGCACTTTGCTAATAAGTCATCGGGACGATGCGCACGGGCAGGTTCGTTGGTCTCGCGCTCCTATTGGTTGGCCAGCATGTGTCTGTGTCTGTAGGTGTGTGTTTGCGGGTCGGTCAGGGTGCAGCGGTGGGTAAGCTCGATCCGAGTAACCCCCCCTAGTATGAGTAGTTTCATTCGTTTCTGCAGAGCCGATGGTGCTGCCCGCTGGTTTCAGCGATGGCATCGCCGGTTTTCTCGCGGTTCCCCGGTTCCAGCTTCGTCGCAGGACTGGCGCACATGTAGCAGCAGCGACAGCAGCAGCAGCAGCAACAGCAGCAGCAGCAACAGCAGCAGCAGCAGCAGCGACAGCAGCAGCAGCAGCAGCAGTGGTAGCTAGTCAGCTATATAGTGTACTGGCAGAACAGGCGCTGCATCCTGCTTCGAACTCGCATGCTCGCATTTATACAGTGGGTGGTGGGTTAGGAGCGCAGCCTCCCAGTAGTAATGTGCGACTGCGCGCTCGCGACTCCTGTCTCCTAGGCTCAAACGCACTCTCAAACAGCAGTACTGTCATACTCGCGTTATCATGCTCTAACTCATATAGCTATATGCTCTCATATAGCTATATGCTTTCATATACCTACCAACATTACTCGACGTCGATGTGAGTTTGGACATTGGTGGATAGAGAGAAAGGGAGACAACGATGTGGTTCTCGTTTATAGATAGGTGGATACCTATCTATAACACACATACGATGATACACACGAAAATCTCGGCAAACATGATTATTGCATGAACTCGAGATCGACTCTGCACGAAATATCAACCTGGAAGCCTGTTTCGTCCAAACTCGCATTTTTTCGTTGCTACAGTACTGACCATAGGATAGAAGTACCGGTTTTGGCCACATTTGGTCCAATTATGGCCACCGACTTTGAAAGGACAGAATTATTTCTATTATTGAAAAGAAACAAAATTGCATCTTGTTAATTTGTATGAATAGTTTCCAAACTTCAACATGAAAATACAGGAAAACAATTTGAAATAACCTATAGTGAAAATAGCCACAAATAGTACAGTGGCCACAGATGCATCTACCCTTCCTTGTCGATATGGTCGGCAGCAACGTTGGTTCCATTTCGCAGCAGTCTTCCGTGGTATGTATTATATTTCGTGCGTCGTTAAATTTAAATCAGAAACTTGGGGGTCGAGGGCGTGATTTTTATGACATACTTTTTCTCCAATTTTTTTTTTGCCCTCACCGTTCGTCCAAGATATTATAATGACGACTCATTATTTCGGAGCTTGCTGAGAGGTGGTGGAAAGATGTTAGACATGTTGGGTGACAACTCTCTTCTCCCTCTCTCGATCTCTCTTGTATGAAATGAGTGAGTTCGGGGAAGCTCCGTGCGATGTGGGTGAAAGCGCAGGTGAGTTCTCTTGGTTCTCGTCTCTGTTGGTTAATACCGCCCGGAGGCGCTGGTAGCGACGACGACGATGGCGACGACGATGGCGACGATGGCAACGTCGACGTGGAGTACCGATTATATTTCGCCTCGGCTCTCAGTTCCCGGAACCCTTCGGACCTCGTGGTCCGTCTTCCGGTTTACCAGGCGGTTTTTGTCGAGTTTTCCCTCGCAACGAGGGGGACACCAGCCAGGATCCGCAGGGGTTGTGTCGGTGAGAGAAGCGCCTCCTCTACCTCCGTAAAGGTCGTAGCTAGGGTAGCGTAATCCGTAGCCTGTACCGTTCGTTCGTCCGTCCGTCCGTCCGTCCGTCCGTCCGTCCCTCTCTCTTTTTCCCTCTCGCCGTTTTCCTTCCCTCCCATCCCTCTCCGCCGCCTCTCTCTCTCCCCACTCTACCTCTCTCGCTCGCTCTCTCCATAATTCAGGGTAGCCTGGGATTGGTCGACGCGCCGCTGACGTCACTGGGAAACCGGAGGGATAACGAGGGACCCGGAGTGAGGGAGAGATTGGCGAGAGAGGCAACGAGAGAGGGTTGCCAGCGCGCGCTGCGGACGCGCGCGGAGGGATGGGTGAGGGGCGCTTCGTTTCGCGAAAAATACTTTTCTCGACTGGCAGATAGAACCGGGCCGGCGGTCGAGCCGGTTCGACCACTGCTGCTGCTGCTGTAGCGCTGCTGCGGCGCTGACCATGCTTTCTACTTTGTTGCATCTTTTTATTTCAATTTATTTTAGTTTGTTTTTTTTACTTCATTTTCCGTGCTGTAGACACGAGTCGATGGTCACCATCGGCAGCTCTCGGACGAGTCTGGAACGTTGCCGCAGAGGCGCCATCTTAGACAGATTTTTTTTTTTTTTTTGAGAAACAAGGAACATTGATATACGCGGAAAATTTAAGAAGTAATAAATGTAGGATAGATGGACCATTAGTGGCCACTGTAGCCATTTTCATTATTTTATTCTTCAAATTATTTTTTCCTCACAATTGCACATTGATTTTTTTTAACGAATTTATTTAAAATCACTGAATGACCTACCCGATATTTTTTTTTATTGGATTAATTGTTTTGATTCATACTTTTAAATGTGATGGCTACAATTGGCACTAAGATGGCCAAAAACGGTACCCTAGATGATAAATATGCGCAGAGTGAGGAGTGCAGAGGGAGGAAAAGCCTTCTGAGGTAATGAACACTGGAAAAAAATATGTAAAAATATTTTTTAAAGCGAAAATATGGATATTTGGTGGAAAAAGAGAGAGAGATAGGAATGGGTAGAGAGTGAGGACAGAGAGAGGAGAGAGAGATGCAGTTCTTTACCGGTAGCGGTCGAAGCATGCGGTCGCTGGTGGCTCGGCGTATGCGCACTGCGCACTCGACTCGGTGCGCTTGTTCGGCTTGCCCATCGCACATCCCCTGCCGATTCCTCCCTCTGACGCGGCCGTCCTATGTATATCGTGCCTCACAGCAGCCTCAAATATTATCATCCGAATTCGAACATTATTACAGCGTTATGAAGCCGCAGGTATAATTACTACGTCGACCACTGGGCGCGGATTATATTTCCCATCCAATTCGGGAGAATACGTTGCACGTATATATCGGCTTCTCGGTTTCGCTTTGCCATCCGCAGTCATTTATTTGATATTCACTTGCCGTTGAAATCGATGTCGATCGCGTGTACCCTTCCTGTCTGTCTATCTATAGGCATCCTGCGCAGCTATGGAGTGGCCCGATTGGTCATCGGTTCGGCGATCCGAGCGATTATTTGTAGGTGAAAATCTCAGCGCGGTAAATTCAAGTCTACCAAATTTTTTGAAGGGGTACCCCTTGCCGTTTTTTTGGCGGATAAAAAAAATTTCGATTTAACGAAGTTTTAAAACCCGATCCGATGGCAAATTTTCCGCTGATTCCAAATATGACCGGTTTTTGCCAGAAAAATAAAAAATTTGAGAAGAAAAACGCGAAAAACGGTTTTTCACTTTTTCCGAATTTTGGCACTTTACTAAAATCGGTGTCATTTTTCTTTGGATCAATATAATCGGGATTTTCTTTTTGCGTTCGAAAGAAAACTCTTCAACGAAGAGAATGCCGCCAGGCGGAACGCGATATCTCGATTTTTTTATTTTTTGCAGATTTTTAAACTTGACCCTCAAAAATCGCAAATTTTTTGAAGGGGTACCCCTTGCCATTTTTCGCAAAATTTGTCGAAAAAAAAATTTTCGATTTCGCCAATTTTAAAAACCCTATCCGATGGCAAATTTTCCGCTGATTCCAAAAACGACAGATATTTGCCCAAAAAATAAAAAATTCTAGGAGAAAAACGCAAAAAACGATTTTTTTTCTACCAATCTGCCAAATTTCGCAATATTAAACAAAAAAAATATAAGGTTCAGTAAAAAATGTCCTGTTACCGTATGAATTTACACATAAAAATGTCTAACAGTGCAGACAAAAAAAAATTGAATTCCCCGCCGATGTTTAATATGACTTTCGAGCGCGTACCTCGATCTATACGTACGCGTAAAACACGTCGCTAATTAACAGCGGCCAATATTCAGGGCAAGGGATGTGAGGTAGTCAGTTATATAGGTACTTTTATAATAGAATTCATTTTGGATTGATCAATCCACTCCTCGGGCGAGAATAACCCACGAGCGCGACATCAGTTCCACTGTTACGTGTGAGTTTTCGATTCAGGGGCAACGTCGACTAACGCGAACCCGTTTTCGCATTGGATTACATTGTTATTTTGGGGTGCCCGGTTGCGGGTTCGCGGGGAGGGCTTTTTCGCGCGGGAATCGATACGATGTTTTGAGAGAAGCGCCGACGAGCGCTTTCCTCTTTGTAGCTGACGAACTACCGCACCATCCACATCCAATTATCGCCCTGCGGTGCTGCATCTCATTCTTCGAGAGTTGCCGCACTCGTTTCCACCGCACGATTGTCGATTGTGGATTGTCGATCATTGGGACCAACTTCGATTGGCCCGTCAAGCAACTTTCGAAGCTCCGTTCAAAAATCCCGCTCGAGACTCTGCTACGTCGATATTTTTACAATATTGGACCGAAGGCTATTTGACTTTTTTTTAGGTATCCGTTACAAGAGCAAAAAAGTGGTAGAAATAATAAACCGATAATTATTTTTCATAACGGTTCTATTTTATCTCTATTTTTGTCTACCTATATATATATATATTTCGATGATCAGGATTTTCTAGTTATTTATTATTATTATTTTTTGGTCCGATGTTTGACCCATCCACTGTCTAAAAAATAAAAAAATACCAATATAAAATCCACCGTTAAGTCATAAGATATTTTTGTTGCCAGTTATCTAGAATTTTTTTTTTAAGTAAGCTTACATCGTCAGACCTATGATTGACATAGGTCCTCAGGGTGTACGCCAACTAAAATAAAGTTAGTTACGTATAGTTGGCGCTGGCTACGTACGCCGCTCTCCCAGCGTAGTGGTAAAGCTTTCGAGAACACGGGCGCACCGCGGAAGTGGGACGATTCCTGTGGCAAGGAGTAGGAGATTTTCACCGTTATTCTCAGCCAGGCGCTGACGACGACGGACTCGCTCTGCCGGCGAACGCTCGCGACGCTCCAGGATGTGGCTCATTGTAACTGCTTCTGTTTCGGTGAACGCCGTTTTAATATTATCTCCGGACTCTCGACACCAGATGGCGCGGATCGGCAACCTTCCTACTATATTCCACACTGTCGTTCATTCTACTCTACAATTAACCTCAATTTCAATGATTTTTCGAGATACACACTCATCTAATAGTTTCACACTCATTATTATTGCACATCCAAAATGCAAAGGTTAACAAACATTAATATCCTTAACAAATCCCTACAAATAGGTATAAATGTAATTAAAAAATAATAATAATAATATAAAATACGTCGATGTTGGAGCAGAAGTGCGACTCTGGTCACTGAAATAGGTAGACGAAGTGATGTGAAAAGGCGAAGGAAAGTATAATGTTAATAATGTTAACAAACATTAATATCCTTAACAAATCCCTACAAATAGGTATAAGTGTAGTTAAAACTAATAATAGTAATGATAATAATAACAATAATAATAATAATATAAAATACGTCGATGTTGGAGAAGAAGTGCGACTCTGGTCACTGAAATAGGTAGACGAAGAGAAATACTCGAGATGAAGTGATGTGAAAAGGCGGAGGAAAGTATAATGTTGTAGAGTAAGAGAGCTATGCTGCTGCTGTTGCTGCTATTGCTGCTGCGCTTCTCTGAGCAAAGCGATGGGAGAAAATAGGGAGCGTGCGAGTGAGAGAGGTCGATGGAGGGAGAGAGAGAGAGCGAGAGAGTGGTACCGGTGCCGCAGGTAGAGGCACGGCTTCCTGCTGGGAACTGATCCGTGACGCCCACACCGGCCACCTTCGCTTCGCAGCTATAACGTTCGTGCGTTCGTTGCGCCGCTTCTCGCCGGTTTACCTGCACTGAACGTCGTCGGGTCCAGCTTAACGCGCGGTGGAACCAAGCGCGGGTTGCCCCATTGGTGCCCCGCTGGTAGCTCTTCGTTCGCTATCTGCTCGCGATTTAGGATTCGGACACGCGAAAAAAAAAAAAAAAAAAAGTTTCATTTAAATTATTCGTTCTGTATTTGACTAGCCTTAAATCCATAGATAGGAAAAAATATGCTGCAGACGTTAGATCAACTTTTATGTAAAATAGAGTTTTCCTATTCGTGACTAAGCTTTTTATGTGAGCTTTAAAAGACCACCAATAGTACTGAAACGTTTCATGAATTGCACTTTTGGATGACTTTTAGGTGACTACACGAATAAATTTTTTAAGATCCTTAGGAGATCTGTAAAAACCATTTTTTACACGGTCCTTCATATGACAGATGAGTACACTGAAAAAAATTAATAAGTGTGATTACCAATCGTTGGTCAGAGCTACCAATGTTTTAGTAACTGCAACCAATATTTTGGTAGATCGAACCAACGATTGGTAACCAATGATTGGCAACTACTAATTTTTCTCAGTGTATAGGTAGTCTGACTTTTATACCTTGTACCTAAAAAATGTCCACTTCGCAGAGACGATGTGAGATGAGCGGTGGGTAAGCGTTTCGTCGCCCCGATCGCGACTCGACAAAACTGGCACGACGAAAGTCGACGAGGACACTGCCGAAGAGGGAGGGGGTAGAGAGAGCTAGGAGTGTCCGGTAATTGTCCTCTCCCTCTCTCTCCCTCTCTCTCTCTCGTCGTACGGCGCGCACTTTTTTGCCGCGCAAACGAACGGCACTGCTACAAGGAAGAGGGAACGAGACAAGACTTTTGCCATCGGTCAGAGATAACTGTAGGTTCGTGGGAAGACTCGATTGCGAAAGGGTTCAAGAGTCACGAGACGGGGGGAGAGCGGAAGAATTATCGACCTTGAAGTGATGAATCCAAGCAACTCTGAGCGCGGTGTTTGGTACCTATAGATATTGGTCTCTCGTATATGATCGTGCAAATATCTCAATGCGGAAAACATCAATTAGATCGTTGGGTTCTCGGGGGAATCGTCCTCGCTGATGGCAACATTAATATATCGGGGCACTTAAAACAATTACGTTGCATAAAGAAAAAAAAAATTTCAATTTATAATCTTAATTTTTGGATGTTGTCATTTTGCATAAAAAAGAAGACTGTTCCCGGCGATCGTCCTCGCCGAAAGCAATATTAATATATCGGGGCACTTAAAACAATTATGTTGTATAAATAAAAAAAAAATGTTTTCAACTTATAATTTTCATTTTTGGATGTTGTCATTTTGCATAAAAAAGCAGACTGTTCTCGGCGATTGTCCTCGCCGAAGGTAATATTAATATATCGGGGCACTTAAAACAATTACGTTGCATAAAAAAAAAAATGTTAACTTATAATCATCATTTTTGAATACTGTGGTTAAGTTGGCATAAAAAATAGGACTATTCCGGCAGAGGTCAGTGAAGGTTTTTCAAACTCGATTAAGATCCGATTTTCCATTATCGGTAAATCGGTCCAACATTTGTCGAGCTGCATAAAAAATTGATGACAGACTCTCCGAGCGACTCTGCCTAACGAGACAATTGAGCTCCACTAAAACTCAATCCAAGATTTTTTCCAAAACTGTGTTGTATCTGTGCAAAGAAGCTCAGTCGCCAATAAATGATGGCGACTCAAACACATAGGAAATTTTTTGTAGATGCGATTGCACTGACAGTATTTAAGTCAGTGTTGTATCAATTGAATCGGTTGATGAGGGAATGGAGAGGAGAGGGGATGGGGGGAGGGAACGGTGCCTGGCTGCAGTATAAAGTGCGGTATACGTGGGTGGATATAAATGCGAGGAGGGGGAGAGGAGGAATCGAAAATTCGAAGCAACAGGAGAAAGTCAACCGGGCGAAACAATGTAAACAAACGAGTGAAAGAGTGGCGCATGTGGAAGTGACACAGGCGACAGAAGAGCGAAGGGGGTGTATAGAATCTGTCGCATAACGGTGGTGGTAGTGGTGGTTGGTGACTGGTGGTGGCGATGTCGACGCGAGGCAGAAAGGGAAAATAAGGTACTTGCCCGCGAGTCTCGCTCTACGAGAAGACAATGTGTAAGTATATGCGTTGTACACGATGCACGCGAGGAAACAAGAAAACGAGCAGAGTACTGTGTGCGGAAGGCTAAAAAAAACGAGATTGGAGAGGAAAAATTGTGTGCTTCGAAAAGAAACGATGCGACGACGAACTGCTCGGAGGAAGAGTGGGGGGAGGGGAGGGAGAGAGAAGGAGGGACAGAGAGTGGCAAATAAAAGCACTCCCCCCGGTGCCCAATTATCTTAATTTGCATCGGATAATAAATGCGGCAACGGGAAAAACAAACAAAACGCGCGGAAGGGATATTGAGGAACATGAGGAAGGAGGTTGAGTGAAAAGTAGCAACCGTTCGGTTGTTATTGTGAAAAATTGCAAACTGAGAGAGAAGTCGGAGTGAAAAAGAGAGATAGAGAAGACAGAGGAGGGACAGAGTTTATAATTGTCAATGTGAAAAAATGTCACGGCGTGAAAATCATGTGTTTTCTTTTTCCTTCTGTCGCAATGCATAAAACACACGAATTTGGTAGTAGCATAAATGACACAACGGCCAAGGAAATCCAATAACAATAAATAATATTTTTAGTAATAACTAAAAAGCGTTGGGGCGTTATTAAAAAATGATATATCGTCGTAAAAAGGCCCAACGAAAAATTAGTCGCCAAAATATCGTTTCTTCCCCAATTAAACCATCGATCAACTATTTATCAATAATCACCAGGCTTAACAAAAAATTCCAAAAAACTTAAAATTTCGTTTGATCAATGATGATTTTCAATATCTCGGAGCAGGTTATATATTTCTCGTTGCCGGTACGCCGAGGGAGATCTCATTTTCGCTCGGGCGTCTCTCCCTCTCCCTCTCCCTCTCTCTGCTCGTTCTTCCTGACGGTCCGTAGATATAGATAGACGGGAGCGCAAGCTCTACTTTCCGTGAGCCGAGCGACGGCGCTAGCGCCACCGAAGATATAGTATATATACGAAAACGCGCGCTGGCTACGTGGAAGAGAAACTAAAGGAGAGAGCGAGAGAGGCGAGAGGGGATGGTACGTAGGGGTGGTGGGGAGGGGGGTATGATGGGGTGGGGTGGGGTGGGGTGGGTGGGGGGTGGGGGGTCGACCGTTCGCCCCGTCGACGGTTCGCCCGAGCTCTATACCCCTCTCGTTCCGCGGCTCTGGCTGTGCCTGTGTCGCCCCCTCCCCCTCCCCCCCTCCCCCCTTCCATCCCTCTGCCTCGTTCCATGCTCTCCCCAATCTCGCTGCTGGCTCTTACTCGCTCCCCTTTTGCGCTCGCACACCCTATACCACCCTCTCTTGCCCTCTTCCTTTCGCTCAGCTCCATCGCTAAGGGGAGAAATTCTCTCCTGCGCGCGTATACGCTGCTGCTTCTCTCTTCCCTCCCTTATACTCGCGCTCTACACGCCTCGCCTCGATATTACTCGTGGCGTGGAAATTTCACGATATTTCTCCAGAGATTCGTGCGCGCACCAACGTCGAAATAAACGATGAAGAAGAAATGAAAAAGAAGAGGAAAAAAAGAAAGAGCGATAAAGAAAATTAATTACCATATAGGCTATCGGATCGGACGGAAATCATGAAAATCGTAGCTTGAAGGTTCCGAAGGTTGTCTCGGCGAAATGTTTACCGCTCGATGAATGTCGAGTTGGAAGATTTGGAAAAATATATTTTTTGCGGGTGAAATGTTTTTCGTGTAAATCAGTTTGCGAATGTATGTTTTTTTATATTTTTCATTTATCATTCTTGTCACTACCGTTTGTAAAAAAAAAGCTCTGTACCATCGGAGTACGAAAAATGAGGAAAAATGTGCCGGCCAATGAAAAATTTGGAGATCGGTTATATACTTAAAAAAAATAGCGAAGATTACAAGAGGTAAAAATCTGAGAACGAAAAAAGCAATTTGCATCCAACAAATAAATGTAACATTTTTTTCCGCATCATTGATTAATTTTTCAAAATGTTGTATCAACTCTTATTTACTATTTCAGTATAATAATCGTTCCAGTAATCTCTCAGATATTCGTGAAACTTAATAAATCGATTGATACTCGAATTATCACTGACTCATCCGATTTTTGGCAAAAAGCTCCAAAAACCGATCGTTCCCGTTAATTTTTTTTTCTTAGCCCTTCTCCGACTGCTCCCATTTCCCTTTTTCTTCTTCGCTTTTTTATAGCCAAAACGATAGTTTTTTCCCTATCTCCTTTCTTACGTCCCTAGGAAAGTACGAGACTCCACCGACGTCTTTGAAGGTCCCTCGCGCGGCACGGCGGAGCTGAAAAAGCGCCCTCGCGGCGCCGGACGAGAATAAACGCAACAAAAACTCCCCTTCAGCCTCTTGGGGGCTCGACGGCGGCGGAGGCGGCGACGGCGTTGGCGGCGGCGTTGGCGGCGGAAGCAGCAGAAGCAGTAGCAGCAGCAGCACCAGCGTCAGGGCTTTCTCAGCCAGCGAACTCAGGCAGCGACCATCATCGTCCTCGACGCCGTCGTCCTCTCCAGCGTCGCCCCGTAACCCCCAAAGAACCTTTTTCAACCCCTCGGTTCTGTCCCCCTCATCGTGTGTGCCTGCTGCCGTCGCACACCCAACACCGTATTTCTCTCCCTGCTGATAGTCGCCGCTCCCTTTCCCTACTGTTTTACCGACGCTGACTCACGAGCCAAAATATATATATACGTATATATTCTCGCTGGCGACTCAAACGCATTCGAACCAATAATCGTTGCTGTTCTGAAACAACCGATTGATTTGTCATTAAAAGTGTCAACAGAAGTATACGAATTTTTTTTCCACAACCATTTCCCGAATACAAAAGATAAGCAATAAGATTGATTTTTCAGCGGGAAAATCAAAACATCAATTACGACGACTTCGCCGTACCGATTGTCGATATTTTTTAGTGGGTAAGTGTGAAGTGCGCATTTTTTATGCTAATCGATGTTATTCGACCAGAAATGCGAGCTTTTTTTCTCACGACTAGACACTCGAATCTCGAGAAAAAAAAAAAAGTTGAAAGCAAAAGTGTCAACAGAAGTATAGTACCTTTTTTTCCACGACCATTTTCTGAATAAGATATAGCGGCAATAAGATTGATTTTTCAGCGGGAAAATTAAAACATCTGTTACGACGATGAATCTTCGCTGCACCGATTGTCAATATTTTCGTTGGATAGCAGTTTCACTAAACGCATTTTCACCAAATTTTGTTTTCTTGCTTTTGTGATTTTCGGTTTCCAGTTTGGTGAAAACAAAATTTGGTGAAACTGCTACCCTACCAATATTTTTTCGTGAATAAGTGTCAAGTGCGCATTTTTTTATGCTAATCGATGTTATTCGACTCGAAATGCGAGCTTTTCTCTCACGATCAGACACTCGAATCTCGAGGAAAAAAAAAAGTTGAAAGCAAAGAGCCGAGGCTGCAAGAGTCACGCGCGCCAATGACGCAATCTCGCATATAGGAAGGAGGAGAGCTGCGCGCGCGCGCGCTTTACGTAAGAATATCGCATGGGTGCTGCGAGAGCTGTGCGCAATAGTCCAACGGCAACATCTCGCGGCAACATTCGACTCTGGATCGCATCTCGTCAAGGTTCATATCTTTTTCTTGACTCTGTTCTTTTTTTTTCGTTGTTTTTTTTCCACAAACTAGGATCAGCCAGATCGAAACAGTCATTCCCGCGATATCACGTGCGATCGATTTTATATTTCAGCAAAGCCGGAAAAATAAAAATAAAATAAAAATAAAATAAAAATGTTGCGCTGATTTAATTAATCTGACCGATGGCATTTTTTTTATTAGTCGCAACTTTCACACATGCAATTTAAATGAAATTTCATTATTACGATTCGAGGATCTTGTTTATGAAATTACGGTTTGTGCGTCGATTGACATTTACATCCTCCGAATATTTTCCAGATTAAAAAGTAATTACAAAAATATATATTTTTTGGCAATTGTACACAGAGAATATTTTCCGGCTATGATTGCCACTCAGTTTAATCCACTTTTCTGACGATTTAAAAAATTATTTTCATCAGCCAGTATTAAAATCTGTAATAAACTTTTTTTTTGCCCATATTGACTGCCACAGCTTCAAAAACAGTTTCATCAAATGTGAACATCATCGAACTTTTCAATGAAACCCTTCATTAACCTTTAAAAGCCAATCCACACGAAAAAAAAAACTTCATTAGAGTTTTTTATTACCGACCGAGCTACTATTATTTCACACGCTCTTAAATAATTTCCACGCAGCCGAATATTTCTACAATTGAAAATAATTGGGTGAACGTCAGGAATTTCTCCAGAATCAGAATGACGATGTCCACGTGCGATATTTTGACAATCGGCGCGTGGCGGTGCATAGATCGCGGAGAGGTTGCAAGAAGCGACGAAATATAGTTATGTCGAAGACAAAAAATGAAGGACGGCGTGTGTCTCTCCTCTGCGGGAATAAACAGAGTCTCGTCGCCACCTCTGCGGCCTCCTGTGTGTCGATGGGACCAAAGTCCGCGGGAGAGATACTCGAGGCTCGCGCGCGCGTTCGTCGTTCCTGCAGCGCGCGCCTATATAGGTCTTTACGATCGCGGCTGACACTGCCGCTCCTCGGATGGGAAGGGGGGAGGGGAGGCATTCAACAAGTTACCGATATAAACGAACCGATGTCCTGGTCGAGGCTACTGCGAAATCACAATTTCCGAATACCGGAACTAAGTATTTCAAACGCCGAAACAACAGTCCACAGTATAATTATCGGTCCTGTGTGACGAGAATCCAAACGCAGCCGATTGTCGCCAATGATTTTTGCCGAAATTTTCGCAACGTGGGATCACTCCGACGAAATTATAAAATTCAATTGATTCTAATGAAATTTTTATTTTTTTTCCCCGAATCTTCACTGAAAAAAATTCAGGGGAAAAAAATGTCAAATATAGTGTTTTCTACACTGAGAAAAATGAGTAGTTGCGATTACCAATCATTGGATCGATATACCAAAATATTGGTTGCAATTACCAATCATTGGATCGATATACCAAAATATTGGTTGCAATTACTAATATTGGTAGCTCTGACCAATGATTGGTAATCACCATTCTTTTTTTTCAGTGTACTATATAAATAGTCACGGGCACGATTTGTACTAAATCTTAGTTTTTGTTACTAAAATATTGGTAGCTCTGACCAATGATTGGTAATCACCATTAATTTTTTTCAGTGTACTATATAAATAGTCACCATCATTTGGCAGCCGGTTTTATTTATAGTTGCGGGAACCATAAAAGCATTGTTGTCGTCTCAGACAACTGTACATTTTTCTGAGTCTTCCACTCGCAGTCGATAATGAAGAAATAAGAAAAAATTCGGGGGGTTGAAACGGAAAGATAAAAAAAAAGTAGTTGATTGCGTGACCCGGATAGTCGAAGCGTCCCTCCGCACTTGGTTCGTCGTACCCTCGGCTGCGCGGATCACTCGTTTCACAAGTAGCAGCCAGCGGCCTCTACTCTATGCGCTCTGCTATCCGCGCGAGCGGTGCTATCGCCAACTCACATGTGGAGAGTACCAGGCGCGAGAGAAGCGCCGCGCGATTGAAGCTTCCACCGAGAACCGAGTCCTTTTGATATACTTAACGAGAGAATGAGCGAACTAGCGCGAGCGAGAGACGCGAGGCGCAACGAAAGTCCAATTATCGCTACCGGCGGCAATGATTTCGAGTGTCTCGAGAGCTCTGCCGCGCCCGCGCGGCAGCAGAACCAGCGCCACTGGTACACATCGTAGCGAGGAGTCACTGTTACCTCGTTACGAGCGTAACAAGGTAACACTATCGAGAAGGGCTCGTTGAATCAAACGCGGCAAATGTGCGCACAAAAGGACCGCGCACTTTTCTGGAGGATATATGTATTTCCGATTCCAATTTGATGTCATATTCGAAAATATATATTTTTTATTTCAGAAATATTTTTTCGCCTTGCGGTATTCTCTTTGTCGAAGGGTCTTCTTTACGTCGATTATGACGATCCCAAGAAAAATTACATTGATTTTCGTGAAGTGCCAAATGGGAAAAAAGTGAAAAAATAATTCGAAAATATTTTTTTTATTTCAAAAATATTTTTTCGCCTTGCGGCATTCTCTTTGTTGAAGGATTTGCTTTCGAATGCTAAAAGAAAATCCCGATTATGACGATCCTAAGAAAAATTACATCGATTTTCGTGAAGTACAAAAATTGGAAAAAAATGAAAAATAATTAATTTTTTTTCGCCAAAAAATGACAAGGCTTAGGGATTTTTAATTCCGTAAAATCGAAAAAAAAAGATTTAGCCAAAAATTGAAAAGTTCCTCCTTCGTCATTATATTTTTTAATTATTTCAAAAACATTTATAGGTATATTTATGTTAATTTAATCACCCAATTTAGCTTCACATCGCAGTGACACGAATTCAGTGAGATTCATGGTAGACATGTCATTGCAGTTACATGATAATCTCATAATATTCGCAGCGGGGGAGGTTCCGAATGAAATAGAGTATCGCGCGAGCGGTTCTATCACGGTTCCCGCGATATACAGAGCGTGCGGCGTCCGCAGAGGCTGCATCTGCTCTAAATGTCCTGGGCTCTGTGCGAAGCCTCGTGTGCACCACCGAGTGCAGGAGGCGCATACGACGCGCACACGAGGCGCGAGCAGAAGCTGCAGACTCCTCGAAAGTGTGGCAGAGGCAGATCCCAGCGCACGCCCGACACCTCGTCAACAACGCTATACAACGCTGATCAACCTTCCTACCCTTCCTTCTCCTTCCTCATATAAAGTCTATCGCTCGCATAATCGAATGTTATCAATTTATTCGTCCTGCAATTTAGCGATTATTTGCCGCAGTCGGAGACATCGGTTCTGGAGCCAAATCATGGTTCGAAAATGCTTATTATGTGTCTCTATCTTATTTTTCTTAAAAATTAGTGAGCATCGCAGTATTGCTGTCCATTTATTCGGCCTCTGATTGGTCGCTGGGAGACCAGATTAGTATCGCAAGTTTGACAGAATATAGTATTTTTTTAAATCTCATCCGAAATCGTAAAAACAGAGTCAAAACAATAATTGTGTTTTTTGCCGTCCAAAAATAAATTGGGATTTCGCAATCAACACTTTTCACTCCAGTTATGAAATATAAAAATATGAAAACTTGATCATAAAAGTTATGAAAAAGTAGGCTCAGATTATAGATTGTTTCTCGGATAAATGTTCATATTCTCGATCCTCATCAGTGTTGATGAGCGCGCGCGTTTCTGGCGGTACGCAGCGATGTTGATGTCATCCTTTCGAAAGGCTCTTCCCTACCGACAGCCAGACTCGAACTGTGCTTTCGACTGATGCATCGATTTCTCTCCAGTCTTTCTTATCCGAAGCGCATTCACTCCGCAAAAGAAGCAAGAGAAAATATACGATACGAAAGAAGTGGAGGAGGACAAAGGCAGATAAAGAAGAACCGAAGAAGAAGACCAAGAAGCTGATGAAGAAGACGAATATGAAGAGGAAGACGAAGAAGCGGATGGAACGAGAATCGAGCGAGCAGGATCCAAGATAGACGGAGAGCTTCGTTGCCTGCGTCTCTTCTCTTCTCTTCTTCAGCCTGTCCCGCTGGTGGGAAAGAGAGGACCGTCATAATTCCTTGAATTGAACGGCGGGTTATTCTCCACCAAGGTTACCGGTGAGGGGGCCGAGCGGCGGGGGAAGAGCGAGGGGCGAGTGACGAGAGGGACGGCTGGGCGATGAAGAGAGCCGAGTATAAACGCGTCGGACGATGCCGAAGAGAGAGGGAGCGAGAGAGCGTTGGCAACGGCGGTGAGTCGCGGGGACGCTCGGGGAATCGATAGGACGACAAGGACGGCGTTCACGTAGAACTGCGCTGCTGCTGCTGGTGCTGCTCTGCTGCATGGCGGCGGCATGAGTCGTCGCACGGTCGCACCCGGTATCCCTCTCTCCATCTCTCTTCCTCTTTCTCTGTCTCCTCTGTATTTCCTTCTCTCTCTGTCACTGTTTCTCTCCTCTCATCTATATCGCTCTCTGTTTCCTTCTCTCTTTCTCTCAGTATTTATCTCCTTCTCTCGTCTATATCGCTCTCTCTGTTTCCTTCTCTCTTTCTCTCAGTATTTTTCTCCTTCTCTCGTCTATATCGCTCTCTCTGTCTCCTCTCTGTTTCCTTCTCTCTTTCTCTCAGTATTTCTCTCCATCTCTCGTCTATTTCGCTCTTTCTCTGTCTCTGTTTCCTTCTCTCTCTCACACTGTTTCTCTCCTTCTCTCGTCCACATCGCTCTCTCTCTCTCTGGATTATTGGCTCGCACTATCGCGCCATCTTCGTCGCCCGTTCTCCGAGAGACCTCTGAGTGCTCGTGTATAGCGGAGAGCCCGTGGCCCGCTATGTCGAGCCTCGCTGCTGCTGCTGCCGCTGCTGATGATGTTGGTTCGATGGTAGTGGTCGGGCGCGTGTAGCGGTGACGGTGGGAAAATGGTGGGAGCAGCGCTTCGTCGAGGTACCATGGCGTTCCGCGCCTGGCAGCACCGCCGATATCCGCGCGCTCGACGATCGTTTGCGGCGGCGGCAACATTGCGGCGGAGGTGGCGGCGCACGGCGGCGGAGGTTGCGGCGCAAGGCTTCGTCGCTGCGAACTGGTATCTCCTCTATATACGTATATACACGGACCGTTCTTGATAGTCGGTACAGCGACGGTGGCGGCGGCGGCGGCGGTGGAAGTGGCGATGGTGGCGCTGCCGGCGCAGAGAGCTGATGCGGGCGGCGGCGGCGGCGGCGGTGGGGGTTTCTCGCTTGGCAAGCAACATCGGACGACGGTGCTCGCGGGGATTGGCGGGCGAGATGGCGGACCGTCGAGAGGAGAGAGCGGCGCGAGGGACGAGGAACGAGAGAGCGCTAGGAAACGCGCACGAGGGGTCATAGAGTGGGGAACGTGGATGGCGGCAGCGGCGGCGGCGAGAGTGGAGGGTCGAGGGATAGGGGATTGCTGGCTGGCTGACTGCTGGCTGCCTCGTTGCCGGCGCGGACGGACGGGCGAGAGAGAGAGAGAGAGAGCAAGAAGAGGAAGAGAGAGGCGACGAGGTCGGCGGCAGCGCGGTAGGGGAGAACGGGGGCGCGGCGGGGAAGAGAGGGGAGCGGACTGAGCGGCAGGGAGAACCGACTTTATGCAGCTGCGGGACGATAACAACGATGGGCTACAGGACCGCCGCTATAGCTGGGGAAATGCCAAATGGGCTACAGGATCGTGCCGGCCTAGCTGTACGTTCGCTCGGTTCGTAGTGGCATGGCGGACGGGTCGGGCGGCAAGCAAGCAAGCAGGCAGGCAGGCAGGCGGGCAGGCAGGCAGGCAGGCAGGCAGGCAGGCAGGCGGGCAGGCAGGCGGGCAGGCAGGCAGGCAGGCAGGCAGGAAAGGCGGGAAGGAGAGAAGGATTTCAAGCGGTCGTCTCTTCTTGTCTGCCTCTGCGCCGATGCTACTGCCTGCTGCCTCTGCCCCTATACTTCTCTCTGCTCTCTACAGCCGGCCAGCCATCCGCTGCCGCCGCTTCCACACCGATCTCTCCTCCGCTGTTCTCTCTTACCGGCGCGCACACGAGGCTCTCCTCTCGCCCGTTACCGTACCTACCTAACCTATACGTTTCGTTGTGCACCGTGCGTCTCTTCTCGTTGATGCGACGACCGCTGCCGACGCGACGCCACCGTCGGTCGTTGAAGTCGTTGAAGTCTCGGGGAGTCGTCATCGGCGTCATCCGAGTCATCGTCGTTGGCTTCTTCGTCTTCTTCGTCTTCTTCGTCGTAAAATTACTTCTGGCGCGACGGAGAGGATGGTTTGGGTCGTTGACGATCTCTCTTGGGCGGCGGCCATTTTGCTCTTTTGCTTTGAGATATATGTCTGATCGTTTGGTCTCTGAGTCCTCGCGGATGAGCATTCTAGGCGTCCTCCAGGCGCCTTGGGTATACCCTTCGTTGCAGCGGAAATGCACGGCTATGGGTTCGAGGCGTTCTTGAAAGAGACTTGAAGAGGAAGAGAAGAGTTAGCTGCAGACCGGCTGACTGGATAGTCGGCTGTGTCACTGAATGATCATTTTCACAGATTCTGTGTCATTGGACACGTGACATTTGAATATTACTCACGAATGTTATGTCGCTTTGCGACTATTGAGTATATATTGGCATTTCGCTTTTACTACTTATCGATAAAGTCTGTTTTACTTTGGCATTGCGTTCGTTCAACCGAGCTTACGAGATTCTTTGTTTTTTATTTCATTGTATTCGAAAAATATTATTTTTATCGAATCCGCTTGTATTGTTAGATATGATTTTATGCGTAACGTAAACCCGTTTTTCCTATACTCGTTGAGTCGGCATCATGTTTTTCCCATGGTACGGACTGCGGAGTAACAACGGAGAAAATTCCGGCACATCGTCAGAGAAGACACAATGCGGCATAGCCGATAATTGCGTAGCGCGAGAAAATTTTCCACGTGCTCGCAAAATCATGATTTTTCTAAACAATGGACCGTTCCTACTGGACTTTGGTAGAGTGGATCATCTGTAAGTTCGACTTGATTGGCGCTATAAAAAATTCACCCTGGCATATCGGTAAAAACCGCATCTGCGTAATTTAGCTGTAAACATGACGTTTACGTGCATCACAAGTCAACAATTTCCATATTTCAGTTGCTTTAAATAGCTTTTCCGTCAGTTGTAAAAACTGGCAACAGCAACAAAAATATGAAAATGTAATGCGTCGGAAGTTTTTGCGCATAAACTGATACATAAATTTTAACAGACAAGTATTAAACTTAAAGTACTTTTGGATTAGAAACAATGCTTTTTTTTGTCAAATTAAGATACCTGTATTATGTACACTATTTTCTAAAATGTTGTCGATACACCTGCATTTATTTCACTAACATTTGAATTTTTTTTTAATTTAGTATACCTGATTATACAGCTTTTACGTAAAAACTTCCAATACGACTCTATTCAATCAAAATTTTTTTCACAGCACGCTGCAAATTGATGCGAAAAGTGTCGAAGATGAGATGAAGATACCACGGCCGGTACCATGCGGTCAGATGATACTGCGGGACCAAGAGAGGAAAGCCCCGGTCGGTAGCAGCGTGAGCGTGGTTTCCTCGGTGACGTTGACGTACCTATATAATAGGAAGATTGCGCTTTATAGTATATAGTATGAAATACACACTGTGGAACTATCGTGGATTGGTACATTGGAAGGACATACGAGGGTCTGGCGCTGTGCGCAGCGTCGCGGTCATATGGGGCGGAGCGGGTGCGCCGTTGTTTCATTCCTCTCCGGCTCTGCTATTGCTAGCACTTGCCATTACTACTTCTCTCTCCGTCTCTCTCTGTTCGCGCTTTCTCCCTCTCTCTCCCCGACTGACTGTTTTCTCGCGTAGCCGAGGCTTTATTTGAATTTGCCGCTGATTGTCGTGGGTGGAGGATCTCGCGAATCAACTCGAGCCCTCTCGCGCCACCGGCTTTCGACAGCCGAGTAATGCCGCTCACGCGGTGACGTCAGAACGACACAGTAGATCCTGTCGTGTTTCTCCCCTCCCCACTCTACACTTCGTCGCTCTGCTCTCTCACGCAGCGGTTTGTCGCAAATGAGAGCGTTTTCAGCTCGCGCCCCCGCGCCTATATCCGCGACAAATGGAATAGAGAAAAAGTAGAGAGCGAGAGAGGAGGACGGTTTATTATCGAACTCTGTTTATCGGGGAAGAAGAAGACGTTGTTGTTTCTACAGTCTCTGCGAATTTCCGAGCTCGTCGGCATTTCGCGAGCGACCTCTTTGACATTGCGGATACGATAACAGCTCACCAAAAATGCTACTTGGATCTTATTCTCTGTCGCGCTCTGTTCTATTCTACTATTTCGAAGGATAGGTGTGCGCATTGTTTTCGAATGTTTTTGGAGTGTAAAATGGAATTTCGAGTTTCGATGATAATAGATCTTTTTATTTTCTTAATGATTTGCGATGATTTGCGATGATAATAGATCTTTTTATTTGCAACCTATACTATCAAAAAACATGCTACAAAATCGTGCTTTTTTACGAATTGTACACACGAAAAAAAAAATCATGTTCTTGGAGTGTTTTAATTTCCATTACCTCGAAATTCTTTTCGCTAATTTCGAACGAAGGACAAACTCTAAACTTTTCTCCGTAGATTAAATCACTGTTTTAAGGAAGGTTTTTACTATTACAGAATTGAGAGAAACACTCGCTTGTTTCGAATTACCCAAAAGACCAGCACTTCTTTTTCTATCATTCGAGAACTTGACAAGTTTCGCTACCGGTCGTTCCGTCTTCTCAATGAACCTTGATCGACAGAACGAAGACTCCAGTGTTATCGACAGTCGCGCCTGACCTCCCGCCCCACATTAGCTTGCCGATCATTCCGTCTAAACTTGGTGAACTTTTCGAGGAACCGAATTGCATAGTTACACCAATGACGGAGCAACGATGCTTTCAATTACAGTGAAAAAAGTATTTCTGTACTGGAAACAGCGGCTGCTACATCGATCGCACAGAGTAAATTGTATAAAAATTGAATTCTCGCGAACCCGGTTCGTTTCACAGAAATGTTTCAAGATTCCCCAGATTCTATTTTTGTGCAAGATATTCCAACGACACCGCTAGCGCCATCTGTTCAGAAAGCGGGAACAGCAATGCGTAGGAACATCGGAAACTGCTTTACCGACATCTACGATGGTAAAGAAGAATTTATCGTTGTACTAAAAAAAAAATAAACATTCACTTTTTGTACAGTGAAGTGAGTCTTAAAAGATAAACGAATGTTCATGAAAACGATTCCTCCTTTGTGAAAAAGTAAATAATTTATTGTTGTTCTTCAGTGACAATTTCATTAAAGCTCTTGCAGAAATGAGCTTAATTTATTTTTTTTAGAGGGAGTGACGTTAGTACTAAACAAACCCTGCAACTTCAATAAATTCATTTTTTGAGGTTTCGTAGACGCTGGCGTATTCAGC
This sequence comes from Itoplectis maculator, assembly GCA_964034905.1. Classification (NCBI taxonomy): domain Eukaryota; kingdom Metazoa; phylum Arthropoda; class Insecta; order Hymenoptera; family Ichneumonidae; genus Itoplectis; species Itoplectis maculator. The sequence goes on along the minus strand of OZ035857.1, from coordinate 8,608,601 downwards.
TTGCTATGAATTTTTTTGTTACTCGCAAATAATAGAGGTGTTTGATTTTTACTTTCCGTCGAGTCTTTAACGCCCTTTGCCACTGGAGTGACCGGAACTATACCTGACAGATTCAAGCCAGCGGCTTTGTCTTTCGTTCGCTTCTTTCTCTTTTTGGAGGACAGCTTCGAGTCGGAAATGTCCGACGGCAGCTTCGCCTTTGGTTTACGTTTTCTCTCTGGCTTACTGAGAGGAAACTTAGCTCGACTAGAACAAACCGAGCATATCTTAACGATCTTGTTTGTCTTGTTCCCTGCGCTTTTGCGCGCCAATGTGCGTCGATGTTTTGGCAACTTTACGCCAGTGTCCTGGGTTATTCGGATGAGATTTTCGATGCGCCCAGGAGGTAACCTTCTCGGGGAAAGACGCGTTTTGTGCGTAGTCGTAGCCCAGGCAGAGCCGCAGCTGGGACACAGAACTGCCGGTCCAAAATTTTGTCTCGGCAAATCGACAGAGTCTCCGAGTTCCCTACAGCATTGCCTTCAGAAACAAACATATTTCAGATTCCTAAACCATTACAGCTATAATTAGAAATAAAATGACTATCGTCAAATACACGAATCGTAATTACTCTTACACATAATGCATTTGCAGCTTGGCAACTTCGGGATTCGGAATTTTCTCAATGAACTTGGATATGTTCCACAGATGTACGACGTTAGTCATTGTAGACGTGTGCGATGAAAATTACTTTGTATAATAATTTCGAAAGAGACAAACTCACTGTTTCGAGCTCATTCAAAACAAATTTAACCTCTCGCGCACGTTGGCGCCGAGACCGCGGATTATGCTATGTTTTGAAACGGACTGAGACTTCCCACCAAACATATAATAACCTACAAAGCCTCGGTCGGTAAAACAGAGAGAAAACGCCGCAACTGTTGCTCATCACAATCATAAAGTTATTTGTATATTCGCTTTCCGAAAAACACAAATTCACTTATTCAAAACAAATCGATGTAAACAGACACAAAATGCCCACCAACAAAATGCACATAAAATCCGCATAGGTACTGTCGGTAAAACAGAGCCGCATTGCGAATGCCGTAAACAAACACATTGGCGTTTGTTATTCACCAAATATGATCGTTTAACCTCGCAAATGCGTCGCAAATGTCATAAATTCTCATCATAACCCAGAAAACCAGACGAAAAATATGCATTCACAGAAAAAAACAAATGGCCTGCGCAGATTTGTCAGATCTCGCCGGTTCGACGGTATTTTCGGGTCTCAGAAGAATGACAATAAACGATGATCACTCACCATCGCGTCACGTACGCCCACAATCCTTTCTCCTGATCTTCTTCAGTTTTAGCGTCGTAATTGGCATTGTCGAAGTGAAGACGCAATCGAAAAACCGGCCACCGGTGATGTGTCGACTGATTACCGCTGCGACTGTTGCTGAACGTCCCTCAAACCGGCGAAACTTCGATCGACGGAGCAAAACGCGCACAGGCGACGCCATCTTGCGTCTCTTCTCGGAAGACGCGAGCCGTTAACCATTTCAGCCGCCATTGCAGACCTCGCTCCTCCAATCAGCAGCGAAACATCGATCGACTGAGCAGCGAACGCGCAGGCGCCGCCATCTTGCGTCACTTCCCCAAAGCCTCTAGCAGCCGACCAAAAGTCACAAAAAACCGCCGCGTCCGCCATCTATATCCCAACCGCATAATCCCAGAGTATTTTGAACTTTTGCGGTTGCAATCAAATGCACGTGTCTTAACAACTAAACTTGACATAACGCGCGAGGATAATCCTTCCACTGTACATCAAAATAAATCTTAATTCGCCAGCGGATTATCGACGTTCGTGACAAGATCCACAGAAGCTCCGTCGACAAGCGGATAAGTTATTGATTGGAATTGCGGTGACGTCATCAAGGATCACGCCACATCCCCTCCCACGAGATACTCCAATCCCATTGGTCCAGGTGAAAACGGCTGTGCGGCGCACACATCGCGCCGACTGCTTCTGCCCAACGCCAGTACAAAGTCTCAATTTCGCGATAATAAGCGAAAAGCGATTGTATCCTCTCATTACAATATAGACGACACGGACGACAAACGTGTCTCGTGCAAAATTTTTCGTACGCTATACGTTAAATCGTCTGTCGCTCCGCTTTATCGACACTATTAAAGCATTGAAACATAAAAAAACATTACTCTTCCTAATCTCCAGGTAATATCGCCATTAATCTGTACTGACTGTTATAACAACAATAATAATAATAACCAAAAACAAAGGCGCGTCGGTAGTTCTTATTTCATGTAATGTAACAGACGCCTCGACCGCGTGGTATATATTTCGGTCGCGTTGATCGCCGAAGCGCGCGCGAATCCGACGCCGAGCAAATTGTTTTCGTCATAGAAACGACGTTTTGCCAAAGCTGTAATTTCCTCATTATTTGCCGGTTTCCTGCAGCGATAAACGGTGTATAGTGCGTTTTTTGCAACACTGCACAGTCGATGCGTAGGTTACGCGAAGGAGTAGCAGCAGCATCGAAGCGCCGCTGCTGCTTTGGTTCGTAGAGACGCATACATCGAGAAATCGAGGCTGCCGCTGCACACGCGCACGTTGTTGTGTTTTTACACGACGTAGACGGGACGCAGCAGCAGTAGCATCAGTGCAGAGGCACCGAGTCATCTGATTCGTACAGTGCGAATTTTGCGTGACAGGTTAGACCACCGATCGACCACCGTCGGTGGCTCCTTTGACTTTGACACCAAATCGGTGGCTCCTTTGACTTTGATACCAATTCGGTGGCTCCTTTGACACTCAGCTCTTCGCATTATCGCGGCAAACATCTGTATCTGTGGAAAAGAAACCTCGCACATGAGTCGTAGTCGTCTTCGCGGTTGTCGGGAGCAGAAAAGCTGCTGGTGGACCGAAGGAACGCGTCGCGCGACGACGATCAACGCTAGAAATACAATTCATTCGCCGGGCGAGAAGGAGAAGGAGGTGGAGGACTATACCCGCGGCCCCGACGACTAAATTGGTCGAAGAGCACGTGGTTGTGTGTGCGTCGCTCCGAGAGACCCTCCCATTCGGTGTCTTGTTACACGCAGCAGCATCGACAGCCGCTGCTGCGGGAGAAGAAATCAGAGAGTTCAGAGAGTAAAAAAGAAAATCATCAATCCCGCCGGTGTTTGACTGCTACCGACAGAGTCCTCGTTCGGTGTGTTTGTGACTCCTCTGTCCTTCTCTCTCTTCCAGAGTACGAAATATGTGTTGACTGCTGCGAACAGTCCTCGTTCGGTGTGTGTGACTCCTCTGTCCTTCTCTCTCTTCCAGAGTACGAAATAAGAGACACACAGAGTCCTCGCTCAGTGTGTGTGACTCTCCTCTGTCCTTCTCTTTCCCAGAGTACGAAATACGTCTCTCTCTCTCGCTCTTTCGCTATCTCTGTCTCTCTGTCTCTCTCTCCCTGCCTTTGCCTGTTCCCTTGGCGTGACCGACAAGGAGAGAAGAGAGCAGCAGCACCGTTAGTTCGCCGCTCGGCTATCGCGAAACGGGTAATACGCGAGCAGTCGTCACCAGCGTCCCGCGAAACGCACCATCGCCGGCTTTCGTGGCATCCACGTTTGTTTATTTCCCTTCCGTACGTTTTGTCACTTTTCGTAACGAATTTAAGCGAGGTGCGCAGTTCGCTTGGATTACAGAGGGATAAGCGAATCGAGCCGGGTCTGTCACGTGGGTATCGTTGGCAGTGAGGGCATCGGCGCTGCACGACGCCACAGGACGTCGCACGTTAGCCTCGTCTTTCGGCTGTGCGCGTCTGCTGCTGCTGCTGCTGCCGCCCTTCGCATGTGAGCAATCTCCGCGCGCGCAACGCCCCAGCGACTCACGGGTTTTTATTTTCCCCGGCCGATGACGATATCGGTGACGTTCAGAGAAGAGACACGTAAAATCCGTGCGCGCCGGGTTCGAGGTTCAAAGATCGCGCATCGTCGCAAAAGCTGTGGTGCGAGGAGAGAGAGACGTACACGAGACTCTGGTTGCTTGTGCGGTGTGTACGTAGAGTTAAACGTAACGCAACGTAATTGGTGAATCGGAGAGGAGAGCAGTTTAGTTGCGCGTTCAGAGTCCGAGACGCAGGTTCGATGCTCCGTCGCTCTCTGTGATAGATTGCATTTTCGGCCGACGCTGTTTCCTCGGTTTTTACGTGGCAACATTTTACGTCGCAACCGACGTAGACTGGATCGTCGACAGAAGGTGGCTTAGTGGTGTTTGGCATTGGTTGAATCAGCTGGCTGAGGTTCAATCGAGACGAAAGGCGATATACGAGCATTGCTTTAGTGTCCTCGAAGGTGTGCGACGATAATCGTCGCTTCTATATCTGACCCAGAGGAAATTTGACTATAAGGTATGAAGTGGCGAAGGCTTTGCTTAATTTGAATTATATGTATTTTTTTTTTATTTTTTTTTTTGAGCTCTGTCGATGTTGATGTTTACTGAAGCGTCGGTCGTTGTCGCTTTTGACTCAGCATTCTCGCAGGTGCGACGCTCGTTCAGAGATTATCGGTGTACGTTGCGAGTAAGGTGAATCCAGGACTGGCGCAACTGCTCTTCGTGCCCTGCATCATTTTTCGGAAACTTTGTCGTTCTGTTTATTCGCATTTATGATTTTTTGTTCCGTTTATTAGCATTTATGATTTGTCGTTCGTTATCATGATACGCGATATGTATTTATTTTAGCTTACACTATTTTTCCGGGTTTACCGGAAAAATTGATTCAACGATATTGTGAAACGAGAAGCTTTTCGAGGAATTCGTAACCTGGGGTTAGTGAACAATTTTCGTAGCTTTATTATTAGGCTGCAAGATGCTTTTTGGGCGAAAATGTATTGATATTGCGATAATTGCCGGTGACGAGTTTGAGGACAAATTAATTAATTATGCATCAATTGCAGCTTTTCGAGGAATTCGTAACCTGGGCTTAGTCAAATTTTCGTGGCTTTATTATTGGGCTGCAGAATGCTTTTTGGGCGAAAATGTATTGATATTGCAATATTTGCCGGTGACGAGTTTGAGGACAAATTAATTAATGATGCATCAATTGCAATGGATGGAATAATGTCGCTGGGCGATAAGCGAGCGGCGTAAAAGGAAAAAGCCGCTGTAAACTAGGAGGAATAAGCATAATTGATTAGCGTTGGACAAATTGCGCAACCTCGGTGGTCAGTGGTTAGGTCGGGGGTCACGACGCTTCGATTAAACAATTATCCGAACGCGCGCTTTGCGATCTTCCCGCGAGTCGTATTGTATACATCTCAGTTATTCATGTATTATCATACAAATGTATATAGAATCACGCGCCGAGAGTCTCGGATCTATTGAATCTTTCATCGTCTCGTTAACGAATGCGAAACGCGCGGCATAATATTGACGGCAATTTCGTCGACGACGACGTTGGCGTTGATTCGAAACACCTGCGCCGCGACCACGTGTTACTTGCGCTCGCCGCAGTCATCGATTCGACAGTCTCAAGAATTTCGTAGAACAATCCGCTGAAATATTGTAGCGAACCTAATTATTTGTCCGTGTTATTAATAATACAAAAATAATACAAATTAATAATGCAAAGCTCCGAATAATTAGCCAAATAAAGTAGCAGTCATACGTGGAAAAAAAAAAAAAAAAAAAAAAAATTGAAGAATTATGAAATGGATAAAAAAATCTGCAAATTTGAATTGAATCAAACTGGTCGACCCTCTATGAACACAACTCACGAAATCTAGATTGCACATTTTTGTCCTTACGGTCATTCCCCACATGAAGATTATTATTAGACGCTCAGAATATATTTGATATACATTTTTCATATAAAAATTTTCGTCGCTTTGACTATATAGATTTAGTGAACAGTATTCACCATATATAGTGTCCACATATGAACCCTCCATATTTTTCGTTCCTCTTTTTTCGGGCTGCCGGTGACGCATAAAACGAGTGACGACGAAAACGGTGACGAATAAAAATTCGTGCTGAACAACCGACAGCGAGGAATTGAGCTTCCCCGGTGAAGTCTCGAGTTGTGTGTCGTTTTGCTTGTACAGCGCGGGCCACGCCGGCAGCCTATGCAATCACGCGGTCCCACGTCTCGTTGTGCATTTGTGCACACACAGATATACAAATGGATACACGTGTAGCGGGCGTACAGCGACACAATTCTCGTGTGGCGATTTACGCGTGTAAAGTCAACGCCAGAGTCGAGGCTACCGATCTCCGTCTGTACAACGCTACGGTCAACCAACGTAGGAGGGGTGCGAGTGGTGTAATAAAGAAACGACCGGGAAAGCAATGCGCGGCTCGTAAGCTGCGTTAGCATGTGGGAGATGATCGTCATTGGGTAATGTCGGCAGTGCTGCTCTCCCCCATATTCCTCGCAATATCTGCGCTCGTCTCTCGGCTTCGTCAGAGGGAGAGGGAGAGAATCGGAGGGAGAGAGCTTGGACTTCCGGTCGAGAATATTGAGGAGCGTGTAGAGCAGCAGCAGCAGCGATGCTGTTGAAGTTTGCATCGTTGGAATGCAACGGAAAAAAAAAATCTAACGGTTCTAAAATTATTCTAGCGATTCTATAAAAAGTTTATTATTACGAGATAAGTTCATTATTGCGATCAATCGTTCTAATAACTGTTTATACACAATACGATCCTTTGGATTCATTAGAATTATTATTATTTTTTATTTTCGTTGCTTTCCAACGATGCAAACTTCAGCATAATCAGCAGCGGCGGAGTCGGTCTCCTCTTTGTTGAGGTGGCTGAACGGTCGTGTTCAGAGTATATAAAAACTAATTTGCCATCCCTAGCGCACTGAGCTTCATCGGCGCGTCATCCTCAATTCATCGCCGCGCGTTTCCACCTACATATTATAGAACACGCGCGCAAGCCTTCCATTTGTCCGCGTATATTCCAATTGCTACTCGCTCGCGGCTTACGCAACTGGAAAAAAATATTCATTGGATCGCTGAAAGATTGTTGTGTGAGTGTGTCTGTGTTTTTTGCCCGCAGCAGTGTTTATGCATTTTCTCGTTCGCTCGCCGAAGAGCTAAACTGTCTTGGCGAGTCGCGTGTGAATATATATCGACTGCCATATCCGTGACCCTGAAGATTCCTGCATCCGCAAAATTGATACTTCTGGCGGAGATAACTCTGTAACCCTGCGGCTCGATTAATTAATTTTTAAAACAGTTTTTTTTTCCAGATTATCTTCTGGTGGTGATTTTTATTTTATTTTTTTTTTATCTTGAAGAAGGAATAGTCATTTTTGTCATTAATGCTGTCGGCTGTACAATTTTACCTGCTTATGAAATTAATTTTTTCCACAAAGCAGATGATTTCATTTATTAAGTATCTTAGTTTCTTTATTTTTATTTTAAAAAATGTTGATAATCTTAAAAAATTAGCTGTCCTTTTGTGAATCATTTTGCTTATCTTCAACTGGTACCGTTTCACCTGTTTATATAGTTAATTCTCTTTCTACACATATACTCATATTTTTTAATTATGTTGAAGTTTGCATCGTTGGAAAGCAACGAAAAAAAGAAAAAAAAAAAAATCCAAGAACCCAAAGGATTGTGCTATTAGGTATATAAAAAGTAAATAACTATTGATCTTTATAATCAATTTTCAGAATCGCTACAATAATTTACAATCGCCCAAATAATTAAAAAAAAAAAAATATTCGTTGCTTTCCAACGATGCAAACTTCATTATATTTTTTTGGTTATCTAATACCGCTTATTTTTGCTTCAATCTCGATTGGAGCTATGCGAGATTCTCACCTCAGCACTAAGACTTTAATGTAACCAATCTACATTACACACTCCGCTTTTGTAATCGCCCGAGAGCGGTTTATTATATCGCGCACGCCCGGGGCTCGAAGTTCAATGTCACGAAACTGCGACCTCTCTCTCTCTGTATGCCCGCGCGGACTCTGTCGCGCGAGACGGCCACGTGCGTGTCCTCGGTATATACCAACGTCACGAACGCACCGAACTCGCACCGAACGCAGCCAGAAATTGCCTCCGCAGCCGCGAAGCTGAATCTCGTCGTAGCCGCGAAGCTGAAACTCGTCATAGCTGCTACGCATTGCCCTGTATATCGCGATCACGAAGACATAAGAAAGAGAGAATTTTTTTTGCCCTCTGCCGCGTGTTCCAGAATCCTCGAGGCCAGCGCGCGGAGATCGCGTCACGGCGTAGACTTTGACCCGGAAACCGGGCTGAGCTCTCCGCAACGATATTATACACTGCGTTTCCTCCGCTCCGCCGTCGCCGTCGATGTATCAACGTTGCGAGCGAGCGCAGTTCGCTCCTCAACGAGATGAGCGACGATAGCGACTCCCCCTCCCAGTCATTCTATTTTCATCCGGGTTCTCTGCACCTACGTTGGCATATCACCTTTAACTTAAATAGAGGGAACTCGTCGGTATCGAGTCCGTAGCCTTGGGCTTTATTTTCCTCGATGTGTGTCTTCTTCGCCTTTTATGCTCTTTATTTATTCCTTTTCCTTTTTTTTTTTTTTTTTTTTTTTTCTATTTAACGAAGCTTGTAATTTATACGCGAAAATGTATCACTCGGAGGCGGAGTTGCTTCCACGATTTGCCTGTCGCGCATGTGACACATATTTTCCTCTCGTTCGGTGCCTCTCGACTGGGATGAATCGCCGACCTCGTGACGTGTATTACATAATTCACACGTGAGGCGCGTGCGTAAGTTTTCCGGTTGGTTTACTCCTGACTCGCGTAACGAGCTGCGTTTTTTTTTATTTTGGGCTCATGTACCCGTCTGTCGAGTATGTCAGCGATTTCGAGGTGATTAAAAAATTCGAAAGTCCAATTTGCGCACTCCTTAAAAAAATCGCAACTTAATATTCGGTACCCAGCGACATTGCAATAAAAAAATAAAAATAAATAACGGTGCTTTCGTGGATAATTAATACCAGATGAAATTTCGAAGCTTACGCAATTGCGTTTAACTGAATCTTGGCTTGAAACTTTGGTTTAAAAAATCGCAACGAAATATTCATTGCAATAAAAAAAAATAAAAAAAAAATAACGGTGCTTTCGTGGATAATTAATAGCAGATGAAATTTCGAAGCTTACGCAATTGCGTTTAACTGAATCTTGGTTTGAAACTTTGGTTTGAAAAACCGCAACGAAATATTCGGTATCCAGCAGCATTGCAATAAAAAAAAATAAAAATAAAAAAAAATAAAAATAAAAAAAAATAACGGTGCTTTCGTGGATAATTAATACCAGATGAAATTTCGAAGCTTAAATTGCGTTGAAGTGAATCTTGGGTTTGAAACAAATTTGCATTTGGTTTTGAAAGTGTTTGAATGCTCGCGCGTAACTCACTTAGCGCGATTTGTGTGCAGAGCGCTTCGCGCGTGTTTTGTTCAACGACACAAGCGCAGCGAATGAAAGGAGTCAAGAAGAAGGAGAAGAGTCGAAGCAGTGAAAAGCGAGTACAATGAGCGAAGAAGTCGTTCGTGCGAGGCTGATGATGATGATTATGATTCTAGTGCGAGTAACGCTAAGTCGTCGCTGACCATTGGACGACTCGCGTGGCGGACGGTTTATTAGATAAATAAACAACAGATGCGAGACGAGGAGATGTATATAGGCAGCATCGTTGACCAGCTTGCGGACGAATCGTGCACGTGAATCGACCTATGGAACGAGATGATTCGTTTCACGTCGCTTTCAAGCGCAGTGGAAAAATGGACAATTTTTTTTTTTTTTTAATTTGTTCCTCGGAATCGCTCAGCGATTCTCGACGCTCGGCCTGGAACAGAGAGAGGACTTTGACTTGCGTCGTTATCGTCCGACATTTCGCGTAATCGGTCGTCTATATAGGTCCTGAATTTATTGTCTCCGACCCGGTGCTCGATAAGATACCGGATAGGTATCAATGCTTCTTTTCGCGTCGGGGAATTATATTTATCGGCGTTGACCTATGGCTCTTGGCTCTTCGGTAGGTGCGAGAGTGAAAACCAATCGAGGAGACTGAGTCACAGACGATTTCGAAATTTTTAATTATTTTTTAATTCCTTGAAACTTTTGGTTATTCGTCACGTGGTATGGACGTGAGGAATAAGCTGAGAAATATTGATACATGTGTCAAACCTCTATTAGAGTTTGTGAGCAAGCGCTGTTGTCGATTTATTCAGCATCTGATTGGTCGTTGGGAAGCCAGCAGCAGTTTGATGTTTAATATCGCGAAATTTGGCAGTTTTTCAGGGAAAAAACATCGTTTTTCGCGTTTTTCTCCTCGAATTTTCGATTTTTCGGGCAAACACCTGTCGTTTTTGGAATCAGCGGGAAATTTGCCATCGGATAGGGTTTTTAAACATGGCGAAATCGAAAATTTTTTTTTCGGCCAATTTTGCGAAAAATGGCAAGGGTACCCCTTCTATAAATTTGCGATTTTCGAAGGTCATCTTTAAAAATCTGCAAAAAATCGAAAAATCGAGAAATCGCGTTTCGCTTGGCGGCATTCTCTTCGTTGAAGAGTTTTCTTTCGAATGCAAAAAGAAAATCCTGATTATATTGATCCAAAGAAAAATTGCACCGATTTTAGTAAAGTGCCAAAATTGGGAAAAAGTGAAAAATCGTTTTTCGCGTTTTTCTCCTCGAAATTTTTATTTTTCGGTCAAAAACCGGTCATATTTGGAATCAGCGGAAAATTTCCCATCGGATAGGGTTTTAAAACTTCGTTAAATCGAAAATTTTTTTTTTCGCCCAAAAAACCGGCAAGGGGTACCCCTTGCAAAAAAATTCGATTCATGACGGTCAACTTTAAAAATCTGCAAAAAATTTAAGAATCGAGATATCGCGTTCTGCCTGGCGGCATTCTCTTCCTTGAAGAGTTATCTTTTGAATGGAAAAAGAAAATCTAGATTCCATTCATCCAAATAAAAATTGCATCGATTCTAGTGAAGCATTAAAATTCGAAAAAAGTAAAGAACATTTTTCGCGTTTTTCTCCTCGAAATTTTTATTTCTCGGGCAAAAACCGGTCATATTTGGAATCAGCGGAAAATTTCCCATCGGATAGGGTTTTAAAACTTCGTTAAATCGAAAAAAAAAATTTTCGCCTAAAAAAACCGACAAGGTTCTTCCCTACGCTGGCTCCGTATTTTATAAAATCGCAGTCAGCTCCATAATATAAAATATTGAAATTCAATTGATGTAACTGACGTTTATCGCATCTTTGAACAGCTGCTGTTTCCTGACAAATAATCTCAGCGAGCACATTTGCCTCCAGTCAATTGTCAATTGTTCGCATCGCGATGGGTGTCACGTCAGAAGCAAAAATTTCGGACGATTCTTCGAAACTTCGCCACAGACCCCTCGAGGTCGTTGTACGGGATGTCCACCACGATTTCTATCCAGGACTTATTGAAAATTCGAAAAAAAATCAAAAGACCAATCGCGCGAGTTGTCGAGACACGAACGAATATATTCGCTCCTCGGACTGTGGACTCTTTCGGGTGCACACGAAGGTTAACAGACTCGCAGCTGTGCCAAATCTCTCAGTGCTATAGGATTATCGTTAATCAGACGACACTCAACCTTCCCACTGGTGTGCATTTTATAGCGTTACATTCCTGGTTTCCTAACGGCAATTATTAATAAAAGACCTACATACACTGTTAAAAATATTTCGCATAAGCTTTCATTACTGCTAAAGGAAGCTTTTTTACGTAAACTGGTATATTAAATTTGACATGCAAGTGAATTATAAATTCACTTGCATGTCAAATTTAATTAAAATGACAGTATTTAAGTAAAATGACAGTATTTCCTACTGAATTAAAAAAAAAATAAAGAATTTAATATGAAGGTTAAAAAATTCAGTACAAAAATTTGGAATTTTACTTATACAAGTGTATTAAATTTGTCAGTTGACGAATAAAATTTCCGGCAATGCAAATTCGCAAATATTTTTAACAGTGTATATCACATTGGACACAGCCTCATAAAACACAAATATACACATACACAAAATACAAAAACAACAAACACACAGACCTCATTACTAACGAGTGAGAATCCCCTGGGAATATTTTTCTTGCAGTGCGACACAATTAATCGTTCGAGCGCCATCTAGCCGAATTGTGTAAAAAGGAAACAGAAGGGCACGAGACACGTGACGCTGGGTGTAGAGCCGACCGGATAATCAGTCACCATGATCGTGGAGGACAAACTGTGAGTTTCTCGAGTGCCATTGAAAAATTAGCTCGTGAACGCTCGACTGTCGTTGCCGCCACTGCTGCTGCTGCTGCTGCTGTTGCCACTGATGCTGATTATAACGACGACGTCGACGACGACTATTAAGTCGCTCTTGCTTGATGCTCGTTTACATTCTTTTTTTCTGTTTTATTTGCTCTCCGGCGGCAACGTGGCATTTAACCCTCCGCAAGCAGAAGAAGCAGTTGCTCGGCAAAGTCGCATGGTACCTTCTTCTCTTGCTCGCCGATGGCTCCGTTGTGGATGGTTTGATATGCCACGCAATGAGTTTCGCATGAGTCACCGACCGATTAACGAGGCATGTTCAACGTAGTTGCACGCTTTGCACTCGCATGCTAACCTCCACCACTACTACCCTCAAAACCCAACCCCCCACTTTTTTTAGTTGATAGCTCTCCGTCTCTCTTTTGCACCGTATTAACGTCTATTAGACACTTGGCACATTCGGCCGCTTGTCACTGTCGCAACTGTATTTTCTCTCGATTCTTTGTATCGTATTTACGATCAATGTCATATCGACTATGCTATTGAGCCTTCGATACATTGTTTTTACGACCCCTGAGTATTATTATAAAATTCACTGTACCGTTTACAATCAATGGCAATATCGTTGCATATCATTAAGCCTTCTCTCGATACATTGTTTTTACGACGACTGCATATTATTATAAAATTAATAGTCAGGCTCTACTATCAGGTTCGTTGAGGCTGATAATTACGTTCGGAACGAACGCACGAGAGCTTCTTCCTCTCTCGAATGGAGGCAAAGAGGCACAAAATTAGCATATATGTGTGGGAAAAAAATGCGGTAATACACACCGGTGGTTAACTGGTCCATGTCGTCACCCGCCCGACCGGCAGCAACGTCAAAGGTTACTTTTTGCCGTGCGGGACAACGCGTTTCGTAATTATGGGAGAAATAATGGAAAGATAGCGGTCGCTGTTAAAAATGAAATTGCCAATCCAAGGTTTCTGGATGAGCCCACAGGTCAGGTTGGGGTGGGGAAAAAATTGCATATAGCAAAATCAGTCATAGTTTCAGTAGTCTTTCAGTAGTAAATAATAGTAGTAGTTGAGAAAAAAGCCAAAAAACACAGAAGCAACAGGTAAAACGCTGAATAGATTTTTGCATAATTTTTAATCATGACTTCAAAGCAATCGCATTAAATGTTAGCACTATAGTGGTTTCTATATGTAGCAATATCTATAATACATTCAGATACAATAAAAACAAAAAAATTAATATTCCAACTCGTAGCAAAGATTTTAGGGGCCCTCATTATAGGTATAATGCAGTACAGATGCTTGCATTATTTTTCAATCATCATTGCAAGCAATAGTCGCATTTAATTTTATTGTTAATGAACACTATAGTGTTTGCGATAAGATCCATAAAGCATTCGGATACAACCGACGATGACTTTGGTTCGCAGCAGACGATTGGGGACCATCCACCTCGGCTCGTTATTCGAGTCCAAAATCCATTGAGGTTTATTTTTATCCTCATGAAGGTTGTGGAGCCTGCGGCTAATCGTAGCGCCTGCTGTCTTTCCGACTCAGCTATATAGGTATATTTATAGACGAGAGCCGCCAAACTCGTTCGTCTTTACGTAACGGTGTACACGAAATCAAAGTAAGTGTTTCGCACGTAGGCACGCAACGAGCATCTCATCGGACTCGGCAGCAACAGTCGGCTAGCGATTTAGCGTGTTATCGTCGACCACGTGTCTCGCTCGACGTGTGCGGAGCGCACTGCATGCGTGACGAATGCGAGCTCTTTATTATGTTCCGTCGGCTATCGCTGATATGCGGAATCACGCGCGGTTTTTCCGTATCAACCTTCGGTAAAATTGCCGATGACGATCTCAGTATCGTTGTCGTTGCGCCAATTAAATCAGCTGTCTGCGATCGTTGAGGTTGTCTGGTAAACAAACGAAGAAATCTGCAACACTGGTTTTCAACCCCTTTATAGTTAAATAAAACAAATTTAAAAAATGCAATTTTACGGAAGTGTCAAAATTACCACCGACAAATGCATTCATGAACTTGATCACAGACTGAGAGACTCGGCCAATCACAGGACGAATAAAGCGGTGACTATAACTGCGATGTTTCAAGATTTTCGAGCCAATAATTTTTTAGAAGGGGATATGAGAAGTACACGTGACTTTCTATCAGTGTTATCAATGGTAGACGCAGATATAGATGTAACTACCTCCTACCTATATAGCCAAGTGGATTAATCGTTCTTTCGCTTGTCTCTCTTTCTCTGTCTGGCTTTTATTTTTCACCAATGAGTGCGACACACAGTACAGGACTTTGATTGTGCCTTATTCGAGCTTCTTATCGTCTTACGTTGGTTTATTGTCCGCGAGCTAAAGTCGCGTCATCGGTTGCGCAGTAATCTTACAAAGTTCACGAGCAAACCCGTTAATGAATCCTCGATGGAATTATCCGCAGTGCGATAATCATTGGACGTTCGGGGGGAGGGGAGGGGGCTGCGAGGGTACACAGCTCTCCACCTAATCGAAGGTAGAGAGCTTTGTAGGCAAGTGCGAGCGATAAATCTCGCGGGGTCATCGATCAACGAGCGATAACGACGAGATCGAACTGATGCGCCGCGCGAGTCAGTTCCAGTCCGATCGCGACCCCCGCGCGAAGTCCAACAGCGATAAAAAAATCCTCGCCGTCATCTGGAAACTATGGACTCGAAGGCGAACGTCCGTCCATTTAACGTGTTTATCGAAAATTCTCGTTTTCCGCAGAGTCCAACGTCAAACTTGAGAAAAAAACGAAATGTCGTTCCGACAATGTTGCTGAGTATCAAAAATAGCAGCGGACGTAATGTGCGACCTGTACGGGAAGAATTCAAAAAGATCAACAAGATCAACAAGATCAGTCGCGCGATCCGAGGCGCGAACCACTTGTCGAATGCGTGAAGAGAAACCGTGAATTATATCCACGATGTATATCGATGATATCGCTTATCACGTACATCGAGCGTTTAATATAATCCGGGTGTGATGGGTTATCGGTCGACGGTGTCCGGGCGCCTCCTCTTTCCCCCCCCCCCTTCCCCCCCGTCCCTTTCTTGTGCATCAAACGAATATACACTGGTAAAAATGTTTGTGAATTTATATCACTACAAATTGGATTCATCAGCTGAGAAATTTAATACACGTGTGTAATAAAATTCCAATTTTTTATACTGAATTTCTTAACAGTAACGTAAAATTACAATCTTTTCTACTGAATCCTATACAAATTATAAAATTTAAGATACAAATTAAATGTCATAATTTTTCCTATAAAAAAACCTATGAAAAAAAATTAAAAATATATATAAAAATAAAAAAATCCTATGAATCCTATAAAAATTATGAAATTTAATTATCATATTAAATTTAATAATTCTTATAGGATTCAGTAGAAGATATTGTAATTTTACGTTACTTTTGTGTATTAAATTTAATACACCAGTTTATGTAAACACGTTTCCTTTACTTCGTAATGGAAGCTCACGGAAAATATTTTTAACAGTGATATTTTTCGGCGAAAAAAAAAAAACAGCAGCCTCAGCCTCAGCCGTCTATTTCCTTATCTACACTCGTTTCGCCGCCGGAGCTATCACGCTGCAAGAACGTGTCGCGAGTTCGGAGAGCAAATTCCGTTATTCGGAAATCTCGGCCGCGGGAGGAGACTGTCCGCGAGTGGCTCCTGGAAATTAACCACGTGTCTGGCCGTCCGAGAGAAAGGGAGAGGGTGCCGAACAGCGTAAAGAGAGAGGGGGAAGAGGGTCAGAAAGAAAGAGAGCTGAGAGGGCCGAAAGAGAGAAAGAAACCGCCTCTGCGCGCATCTCTCATCGTCCTCGTATTATCCACTCGAGGCTTCGAATGTTCAAAGTCCGAGGAGATAATAATGCCGCTCGGTCTGAGAGGCCGATCCGAGGTGTCGACGCCGCCGGTCCCTCTCGTGTCGAACACACCTTACGACGCGGAGCCGACCGAGAGCCGGAATCAGTCATCGCCGCGATCGCGGCCCGAGCGAACATAAAGTATCAAACGGAGTTCGAGTGTTGTGTCGAGTGCGAGTCTTCGTCGTTGCCAGATCAGTCGTCGATCTTCCTGCGATCGGTTTCGCTCCCTCGGCTTCGTACTTACCGTTCGATTTTTCGTACCTGTGCGGCCACCGTCCGCGATCAACGTGAATCCCGTGTAGAGAGATACCTGCAGAGAGAGATGCGCGCCGCATAGTTGGAATACATTATTCGACGGATTCCGAAGTGACTAACGGTATCCTCGTGTCTCCCATCAGAGCGACCGGTGCGGCGAACGCGGATTATATATACGGCGCGTGACCCACGTGGACGGATTGTGACGTCGTTTCGCAGCCTCTCGTTTGCGTGAAAATTGATTCGCGCTTCGTCGGGACGTCCACGTGCGACCTCGTGCGATTCGAGCTACGGGAGAGGAAGGAGATTGACAATGACGGGCGTTGATACTGTTCGGAACGGTGGAGCGGCGGTGCACGCCAACGGCGGATTGGAATCTATAGTTTATGAACCCAGGAAGAAGTGAGCATTTTTTTTTTTCGACGATCTATGTCGTAGGGTGCTTTACGATTTTTTTTCGACGATATATGTCGTAGGGTGTCTTACGATTTTTTTTTTCGACGATATATGTCATAGGGTGTTTTACGATTTTTTTTTTCGACGATATATATCGTAGAGTGTTTTACAATTCACGTGGAAAAATATGCGCGGAGAAAAATGAAGAGGGAGCAATGACAAATTAATTGCTGTATTAAATGATTTTATGCTGCTAAATTTGTTGCACTTGTATTAAATTTTTTTTCGCAGCGGAATTTGTTGATAGCACAGAAAAATATTTGTTATTAGTGCGGAAATATTTTTGTCTGTAAAATATACGGAATTGGATAGGTGTAGGCGCGAAAAAGTTCCAGGGCATAATTTTGGATCTAGTTCAATTTGGAGGAAACATATAAAGGGCGTTTGGTCGCGTAAAGCGATAAGCGTTGTGCCGGCCGTGAACTCACTGTAGCTAAGTTCACCCACAATCTCACAGTACGCCCACGACCGTAGAGTTGAAGTCTATTTTCTCTCTCGGAAAAGTAATCCCGTTCTCGGTCGCTCAGAGAGAGCAGCGAGAAAGCAGCATCTGTGTGGTAATTCCCTTCATTCTCTTCCCGTGCGGTACAATGTTAAACGGGCCAAGGTCATCGTATTATCCATCGAAGTTAGGATTTCAGAAGGCTAATATTTTTCACTCGTCGTTTCATTCCACTTAAAAGCGCTGTGAAAATATTATAGATTTTTTAAATGCATTGATACTACAAAAATCGTGCGAGGTTTTTTTGTGCAATAAAAACCATCCGGAAAATCTTTCTCTGTCTCTATTGCTATCTCTTATTTTCAATTCTACAATGTTACAAGCTGTCGCGATTGTTTTGCCAATTGTGCGCCTCGTTGCATGCATCTGTATGTTTAGTTGGCACCTTTTTTCATTCTTAAAATGTTCACAGCATGTACACCGACTCTGAGACGTCGAATTAGAATGTATGTGCTAATAATAATTAGACCGTTGGCAAGTTTTTAGTGGCAATGGTTCGCGAACCTTGGACAGGAAGGAAATTTGCTGGTAATGGATGCCACAATTAGTACAGTAAACTTGGCTCATTCTACCCTTCTGACTATTTTTTGTAATCCATACCAATCGCCATTCAGCAACATTTTTCTTGGTGCATTGGAATAATCCAAATAAGCACAAACAGTAAACAATTAGAATGAATCGAGTTTGCCAAATCGATTGTGGTAATAATCGCTAGACAAATTTTTGCCATAGACGTCAGAACTGTTTTGTTACCCTGCTAACTTTTTCTTTATTGTCTCATTCGCTGTACGATGCGATATGTAATTCAATAGCTATAGTTGTGTCTGGTCTGTAGTAGCATTTAGTACCACCACCAACGTTCTACGTACCGTTATAAATCTTGGCTACATTGGTTTGATAGCGAACACGTGATTGAATAACGCGTGCCAATGGTGGAGGTCTCGTTGCGCAACATTCCATCACCCTCGACGAGCTGCATCGTACGCTTCGAAAAATCTTTAGCTCTATCACTGTCCACGACATACCCCTGTCTTCGAGTATAGATTATCTTGCCACTTGAACGTAGTGATTGAACCTTCGTCATTCTCACAATTTGACTTATTTGTAAACAGCTCCCGATTTTTTTGTTATTTTTTTTTTGTTATTTTTTTTTCTGCCTCTTTTTCTGTCACGCGAGCAGCACGAACTAATTATGATAACCCCAGGAACTCGCACTGACTCTTATCACTCGCAAATGTAGCGAACCCCTTCGTTGCCTCATTGCAAAAAAAGAGAGGAAAAAAATGTGTCGTATTATACAATAACTGTTTCGTTGTTGATGCATTGAAATAAATCAAGTGCACGAGAAGTCAAAGGTCAACGTTGGTCGTGTGGCCGGATGAGCCTATCGAGAATTTTTACATAACGTTGTTTGACGATATTTCGTCAGCGTTGGCGAATTTAACGAATGAATGATATCATCGAGTCAATGGCTTTATTATCATTTTCTCGTGAATTTTTATTATTATTTCTCGCCGATCTTTTACAAAAAAAATACTATAACCGAAGATATGAATGGGAGATGCAGTGAAATTGATGAAAACGAAATACTTGACCTGTTTTATCTGTTAAAAGGAGCATTTGCAGATCTAAACATTGTGATTTTTTTGTTCGCCACAGAGAGATGGAGGGATTTTGGATATCCGGAGCGATAAACGCTATCAAGGCGCTCTCGTACGTCTACGACATCCTCACGTTCCCGGTTTACCTCATACTTCAGCGACCATGGGAGAAGAGGAAACTGTCGAGGAGGATCAAGGCGAAGCCAATCGCCAAGGACGATCACTCGATCACGTACAGAAGCGTCGATCCACCGGGTCCGTTGCACGTTACCCTGGAGCGTCAGAAAATCGACACTCTCGAGAAGATGCTCAGATGGGTGACGGATTTGCACAGTGGCAAAAAGTGCCTGGGAACCAGACAGATTCTTGCCGAGGAGGATGAACTTCAGCCCAATGGCAGAATTTTCAAAAAGGTACAAAACCAGTTTGCAACCCTTTCGCCATGGATACCTTGATTATTGGAATTAACTTTAGACATCTATTTTATTTTCTGTCCCACATTTTGGGAACTAGCTTCAGATTTAATTTAATTTTTTCCTGCTGCAAGATTATGTTGTTCAAATATTTTAAACGGGGCAAGACTTGTTTTTGATGGTTGTTCCAATGATCATGAAGAGGATCTTTTCCCTCCCATAAAAGTGTTAATCAAGTTGCTGTGATGGATGCGAGTCACACCAGTTTAACTAATTGAAAAACATGTTTTTGTTACAGTACAAGATGGGCGACTACAAATGGAAAAGCTTCACCGAGGTCGAGAGACTGGCATCCTCCTTCGGTCGCGGCCTGAAGGAGCTCGGTCTCGCGCGTAAAAAGAACATCGTCATATTCGCAGAAACGCGGGCCGAGTGGATGATAGCCGCGCACGGATGTTTCAAGCGGAATCTCTCAGTAGTAACCATCTACGCGACTCTCGGCGACGAGGCTATCGCTCACGGTATCAATGAAACGGAAGTCGACACGGTGATAACGAGCCACGAGCTTCTGCCGAAATTCAAGCGGCTATTGGCTCTCACGCCCGAGGTCAAGAACCTCATATACATGGAGGACCAGCTCAAAGAAGCGGACACAAAGGATTTCGCGGTAAGAAACGACTGAGAAACCGAGGCTCATCGATCTTGGGACTAAAATAAATTGACCTTGCGATCGCTCGATACGTGTGCAACCAATAGCGTTCCAATAGCATCTCGCTCAGACCATCTCTGTCTTGAGAAAAAAAAAAAAGAAAAAAAACTGGAAGTGCTGCGATGCAGTCGCCATATTCGTCGTACGTCGACAGCGGCAGCAACGATCCTTGAACAGCAATGTTTTCCCATTTCAGGAAGGCGTCCGTCTGATTCCTTTCTCCGACGTCGTCAAGAGGGGCAACACTTCGAACGCCGAAGCCGTGCAACCTGGTCCGGAGGACACGGCCATCATAATGTACACTTCCGGCTCGACCGGTGTCCCGAAGGGTGTCCTTCTCTCTCACAAGAACATCATCGCCACCCTCAAATGTTACGCGACCGCTGTTGTCATCTATCCCGACGACGTTTTCCTCGCTTTCCTGCCGCTCGCCCATGTCTTCGAGTTTCTGGCCGAGAGCGTTTGTCTGCTCACCGGCGTTTCGATTGGTTATAGTTCGCCGCTGACGATGATCGACTCGAGCAGCAAAATAATGAGAGGATCGAAGGGAGATGCATCGGTTTTGCATCCGACTTGCCTGACCGCTGTGCCGGTGAGTCATTTGGATTATTTCAAATTGAATTGAAGGGGTTCAAAATAGTGAATGACCAAAAAGCGAATGGCCAAACTAACGAATTAAAAAATGCTGGACGTCTGAATCTAGAATAACCATCATCATGAAATTTGCTACTTTAGTCATTCGCTATCTTGATCATTCGCTATAACTGCATTTTAATAAAATGTGGGGTCAAAATACCGAATGATCAAATTAACGAATGGCTAAAATAGCGAATTCCGTAATGATGATCATTCTGGATTTAGACGTTCGTTGGTTATAAAATTCGCTATTTTAGCCATTCGCTATTATGATCATTCACTATTTTGACCCCCACTCGAATTGAAATCGGTAAATCGATCCTCGCGACACGATATTTAATATTTCTCTTTCGTGTTTCACGAACAGCTAATTCTGGATCGAATCTCCAAGGGAATAAACGAGAAAGTCAAGAAATCCGGAGCGTTCAGTCAGGCAATATTCAATTTCGCGTACGAGTACAAACTCAAATGGACGAAACGTGGATACGAGACACCGTTTTTCAACAAATTTATCTTCGGCGCCGCGAGGCAGGTCCTCGGCGGCCGTGTGAGACTGATTCTGTCGGGTGGAGCACCGCTCAGCCCTGACACTCACACGCAGGTTAAAATATGTCTGTGCATCACTGTGACCCAAGGCTACGGCCTCACGGAAACTTGTTCAGGAGCAACTGTAATGGACAGTGAGTAGCATTCTTGTTTTTTTATTCTCGCGTCGTTCGCCCACTGAGTGATCTAATCTAACTCTGGTCCCCTCCTAATTTTCCTCCTCATCAGCGTACGACCGCAGTACCGGAAGAGTCGGAGCACCGACGACCATTTGCGACATCCGTTTGGAGAACTGGGAAGAGGCCAACTATAGGGTAACCGACACTCCGTATCCGAGAGGCGAAATTCTCATCGGTGGTGATAATGTGTCCGCGGGATACTATAAAGTTCCGGAAAAGACCAAGGAGGACTTTTTCCAAGAGGATGGAAGGCAGTGGTTCAGAACGGGAGACATCGCTGAGATTCATCCCGACGGATGCATCAAAATTATCGGTAATTATGGCAGAAAAATATACTAAACATTGTGTTCGTGTAAAGAGTTCCGTGTAAAACTATTTTTTTTTTCTTTTTTCAGACCGTAAGAAGGATCTCGTAAAATTGCAATTGGGCGAGTACGTGTCTCTTGGTAAAGTTGAGACTGAACTGAAGACGTGCCCCGTGGTGGAAAATATCTGCGTCTACGGGGACGCTCACAAGGCCTACACCGTTGCCCTTGTTGTGCCAAATCCACGAGCGCTTGAGGATATTGCCGCTAGTCTTGGCATCACGTCGACGAATTTGGAGGAGCTCTGCGAGAATCCGAGGGTGGAGAAGGCTGTATTACAGGATTTGGTCGAGCAGGCGAAGAAGTGTAAGTTTCTAGCCAAACCATCGTGACATTTTTAGAAGGGGTCGTTTTTTTGGCGAAAAAAAAAATTTCGATTTAACGAAGTTTTAAAACCCTATCCGGTGGGAAATTTCCCGCTGATTCCAAATATGACCAGTTTTTGCCCGAAAAATAAAAAATTCAAGGAGAAAAATGCGAAAAACGTTTTTTTCACTTTTTCCCAATTTTGGCACTCTACTAAAATCGGTGTAATTTTTCTTTGGAACAATATAATCGGGATTTTCTTTTTTCATTCGAAAGAAAACTCTTCAACGAAGAGAACGCCGCCAGACGGAACGCGATATCTCGATTTTTCGATTTTTTGCAGATTTTTAAAGTTGACCCTCAAAAATCGCAAATTTTTAGAAGGGGTACCCCTTGCCATTTTTCGCAAAATTTGTCGAAAAAAAAATTTTCGATTTCGCCGAGTTTAAAAACCCTATCCGATGGCAAATCTTCCGCTGATTCCAAAAACGACAGGTGTTTGCCCGAAAAATCGAAAATTCGAGGAGAAAAACGCGAAAAACGATTTTTTTTTCCTAACAAACTGCCAAATTTTGCGATATTAAACATCAAACTGCTGCCGGTTTCCCAACGACCAATCAGATGCTGAATAAATCGACAACAATGCTTCCTCACGAACTTTTTAATACAGAATTCATTATAACATTCATAATAATAATAATGTTGAATTTCTATTCGACAGGCAAACTCCAGAGGTTCGAGATTCCCGGAGCGGTGAAGCTCTGCCCGGAACAATGGTCGCCGGACATGGGTCTGGTCACGGCGGCTTTCAAGCTGAAGAGGAAGGCGGTTCAGGAGCGCTATCAGCACGAGATCAATCGCATGTACGCCTCGTGATGTCGCGGCAAAACTTGCGCAAAGTGTAACGTTTAGCACGTGTGACGTAATCATTGAAGGGCCCGGTCATGTATCGTCGTAAAAGCCGCAGAGAAGAGTACGAAAGATGAGGGCCCCTCGTCTCGCCCTCCTCCACCCTCCCCCCTTTGGCGCATGGCTCTCGACATGCGCGAAAACTGAACTTGGTTCCCGTGAAATCGTTGCTGGACAGTGAGTGTGTTATGAGGTATTTAATTAAGTACGTGGCGTACACGAAAGGTGTTTAATTGTGTGTACGAAATGTTCTCGACGGTGGCAGTGAATAATCGAAAGTATCCTGGTCGCAATGTAGACCTAATCCCGAACGCGCACAGATTTGTGATGAGATTCTATTTCAAGGGCTACGTTTCAACCATTTTTTTTCCGGTCTTCCGTATTTTCGTTTCGCGCCCGCGCTTCAATTTCACTCCAGTCAACGAACAGGCCAACGCAAAATAGACTACTTTTCCAGTATACGTAAACTCCAATTGAAAACCGACGCGCACAAAGTTCCAATGTTCATCGTTTACAGTCCCGTTTACAGTTCGTGATCGTCTTTTTCATTTCCTTTTTTTTTAATCCTTCATATACACTGATTCATCGATGCAGTATTAATTTGGGAGATTACGTTGACGAGAAGCTGCGGCGACGCCTGTTTGCTTTGAATCGATTATCGAAAGAAGACCGAACACGCGAGTCCTTCAATTTCCGTCGCTCCAGTTTCGCTCGACGTCGGAATAATCATCGGGAAAAGACGAACAAGATGCGGCTCTGCGCGCGAAACTGTAGACAAACTGTGTTGGAGGGTTATCGATGTTTCAATGCATTTTGATGAATACGTCGTGAAAAAGCGTAGCAATGTGGTTAAGTAGTGTAAGGATAAATGGTGCAACGGTGGACTCCGGTCTCGCGTCGAGTCAGGAGCCACCGCGAGATTACATACTTCTTGAATTTTCGCTCGATTATCGAAACTATGAATGTTGATAATCGCCTCCCTTCGAGTATTACGAAATACTAAAAGCCCGTGTGAGTGTTTGTGTGTGCGAACGTGTTTGTTAATTTGTTTTCTATCGGATGTGATGGAAGAACCAAAGGTATCCCTGTGATTAGAATCGTTCTTACTCTGCGATATCCGCGCGGCAGACACCTTATTCAATGTTGAATGAATATATGTTATCATGTTTGTCAAATCGTTTTAATATTCGCAGTATTTGCAGCGAGGATGAGCTTAAACAACAATTTGCCTAATTGTATATCTGCGCAATATTATTTGTTTCACCTGATTCGTCCGCGCGCGAATACACTGAAAAAAATGAATAGTTGTGATTACCAATCATTCAGAGCTACCAATATTTTAGTAACTGCAACCAATTTTTTGGTAGATCGAACCAATGATTGGTAATCGCAACTACTAATTTTTCTCAGTGTAAAGTGAACGTCCCAATAATCGACAATGTACCAGTAATCGACAATTATGTGCTTTAAAAATAGATTTAGCTATAATCAAAGCACATATAGTAAATTACTGGCAGACTGTCGATTACTGAGACGTTTACCTTAGTCTATGTACATGGCGCGTTAAAAGTAAACGCGATAAATTACAAAGGCGTATTTCTTGGCGCGGAGTAAGCGACGAAATGTGTAATTATAATTTGGAAAGTACAAATGGCGTTTCCCCGGGGAAACAATAATGCTCAGACGCGAGTTGCGGGAGCGATGCGGTCTTGTTGTTTTTTTTTTTCTGTCTCGGAATAGCCAGTTCGCGCTCTCAACTTGTAACGAAGGGACAACGTAGGCTGAATGTGTGTGAATGTGAATCGCGGGCAGATGTCTTATATTTGTGTGAAATCTTTGGCAGCACTTGAAACAGAGCGAAAAAAAAATACCACGCCGTCGTAGATGAATGGTAAATTATTTCAAAGTTATGAAACATGTTTTGTGGCAGCGAATTTTCGTTCCGAGCGACAAATAAATCGAAACGCATAACAGATAAAAGGGAAGGAACGCAAATTATACTGATTAAAGAAGGAAACGAGAATACATTTTATTCATAGCTTTTCGATCGTTTGATATTCTTTATCTTCCGTTTACGACGAGAGT
Organism: Itoplectis maculator; assembly: GCA_964034905.1. Lineage (NCBI taxonomy): Eukaryota > Metazoa > Arthropoda > Insecta > Hymenoptera > Ichneumonidae > Itoplectis > Itoplectis maculator. The sequence goes on along the minus strand of OZ035857.1, from coordinate 8,583,422 downwards.
TCCTACGACTAAGATGATGGTGAAAGAAAAAAAAAGAGAAAGAAATGAAAGAAACAAAATAACAGGAGACGAGAGAATAACAGTAGGAAAATTGGTACTAATTAATATTTATTGAATGCGCACTGTATATTATTGTATAAGTACGAGGAGATGAAAAATGATGGAGATTCTTCTTAACGATATTGGATAATATTAAGGAACGATGAATTAAGAAAATAAATGTACAAATGTAAAAAAAAAAGGAAATAAAAACATGAGCGTTGAAAGAAAATCTGTGCTCGTTGGGCATAAAATGATAAATAATCCGCCCTCTATATTTACAAGCTTTTCTGTTTGAAGTAATCGTCTCTCAGTGTCTGATTCATCATCTGACCGATTTTCGTTCTGATCCAAACGGGTGGAATGAGCGTAAAAAAATTCTGAACCCCATGAGCCCAATAACCAGTGCTGCTGTTGATTTTGCCGAGTGTCACAACAGCGTTTCTTGCGTAAGTCGTCGCATCGGGAACGAAGAGGCTCGATACCTGCGAAAGAAGACAAAACCGGTTTTTAGATAGTTTATACATAAGCAAATTAGAGGGGTCAACTCGCGAATATAAATTTTTGCGCAATCCTCTGCACTTTCATCTCATACCTGAAGCCTCTCGCTGAACGCGTTCATCTTCGTGTTTACGAACAGAGGAGTGAGATGCTGGACGGTGATACCGAACTTTTGGTACTCCGCCCTCAATGCTTCGGAAAAGCTTCTGAGGTAGACTTTGGTGGCGGCGTAGACAGTCATCAAAGGCAGAGGCTGAAGCTCCGAACCCGAGGAGACGTTTACGATTGCTCCCTTTTTGCGCTTTTGCATTCCACCGATGACCAAACGAGTCATTAGGGTCGTCGCTCCGACGTTTACGTTTATTATGTCCCACAACTCGTCCTCGGGAACTTCACCGACGTACATCGGATACGAATATTGTTTTCCCACATTGTTGACTGTTATTTAAAAAAAAAAAACCAAAAAAAAATTAATGATACTATTGAGAATCAATAAATCCTGTTCAAATATTCGGTTCGAAGTCGTCAGCACTTACCCAATATTCCAACCGGCAGATCGGCCAATTTGTTCGCTATTTCCACGGAGACTCCGCGGCCTTTACTGAAATCCGCGACGATAATTCGCACCTCGATCTTCGGATTGATCTCGAGAATTTCGTTCCTCGTTGCTTCGAGCCTGTCGAGCGTTCGGCTGATCAGTACGAGATTCATGCCCCGGGAGGCGAGTTCCTTGGCGTAGGCTTTGCCGATACCATCGGTGCTGCCGGTTACAACTGGAAAATTATATTTAATTAACATTTAAGTATCCCCATCGAAATTCTCATCGAAAAGACGACACAATATTCTCTCATTTTCGTGCGACTGATATTACAATTGAGTTATCGTCGGCGGGGAATCCCCTTCTACTATTCCACAAGAAATTCAAATTTCCCGCGTCTCGAAGAAAATTTGAATTTCCCGCGCTACGCAGACAACCAATCGACAACCGATAATAAAACGTCACTCACCCGCCCATTCGCCAAATTTCCCTTTGAGATCGACAGGCGCCGTGTTGAATATCGGTATGAGAATTTCCCAAAGAGCGTTGAGGACTCGACTCACAGGATCCAGCAGAGCCCACAGGACGATAACGGCTATCAGTAGACAGAGCGCGATGAAAAAGGCCATGTTGAATTCTTAAGTTGGCTGCACTGACCAGCAGTCTCGTCAGTTGAGCATCAGGCACTTGTGTTATCGTTGATTGTCGATCATTAATACCGTTGCACAGCTCGTTATCGGTCCTGCTCGTTATCTACCGATCTTCGTGACTTTTGCCACTGTCAACAAACACGATTAATCCAAAGAATTCAACTGTTGGTAATACACATAAACAACCGATTGGGTTTAAAAGACTCGACGACTGTAACTAACTCGCTCAATCACTTTTAACTGGTGCAGATAATCGGTATATCGGATGAACTTTCAACTATCAACTTCTTACTTTATTGCTCAATCGCGTTACAAGTTTGACAGCCTCGATTCTTGCGCTCGTCGCCGAACAACGTCACTGTCACTTTTATGCAATTTTGCTGATTTTGTCGGCGATGGTCGATCGACCAAAGACTCGAAGACTGTATAACTAACTCGCTCAATCACTTTTAACTGGTCCAGATAATCGGTATATCGGATGATCTTTCAACTATCAACTTCTTGCTTTATTGCTCAATCGCGTTTTGACAGCGTCGATTATTGCGCTCGTCGCCGACCAACGTCACTTTTATGCAATTTCGCTGATTTCCTCGGCGATGGTCGATCGACCAAGCTCATCGGTCAACTGAATTCCCCGCCGTCGGAGAGCTGCACACAGGACTCTCGGCGCACGAAGGTGAAACACTTTCTCTCGTGCGGACCGCGCGCACTTGCTTCTATAGCTTCGCGAGCCTGCACACACTATATATGTACCTACGCAAATGTCCGATATATCTATATCTATATGTTCCCGCTCTTCTGCACTTGGAAACTCGGGAGAAAAAATATCAGCGTTAGATTCGAGCGCCGAGAGCCGAGAAACTCACGACACTAGCGTTTATTACAGATAGAAACTAAAGTGGTTCACAGTCCGGTCATTGCCGCGACTCAATCGAGACTGAAAGTTTTTTTGCGTCGGCAGTTCCCTCGGTTGGCCGATGTATATAAGCGTCGTGCAACGTTGCTCTCGCCCCGCGGCAAAATTCCGCTGAGCACACCAGATTTGTTTTTTTTTTTAGTTCTTTATTATTCTCCCCCTTATTTTTGTCGCTTCGTTCCGAAAAATTCCGGTTCATGTATTATTCAATAAGGTGGTCGTAATTTTTTTTATCTTTCACGCAAATCGGTTCTGGATTTGAAAAAAAAAATCTCTGACGCAAAACTGACAAAATGGTCCCTCCACTTCTTAAAAACCTCCGCGCAAAAAAGTTCATGAATAGTGAAAATACGAAATCCTATTCGTGCTCCAAATTAGTCATCTGTATAGTCAAACCATCGTTTAACTCAAATTCAAGCATTGAAATAGATACATCAATGATTGAGCTATTGTGGTCTATTATATCAGATAATTCGGAATATAATTACGTAGCAGACGAAAAAGAGTCAACGTCAAGTAAAGTGAGAGTAGCGTTTCGTAAGGAGATTGAATCTCGTGACGAGGCCGAATTAATTTCTTTCGATACTCAGCGTCGCTTGATCTATATCGCCGATCTAAAATGTGGAATTTCTGGTAATGTACTAATTTTTTTTTAAATCATCTTAATTAGTCTTCCTTTGCGTCATTAATTTCTGCCATCGTCTGCGTTGCCTAAAACTTCGTCCAGTAAAAGTTCACGAATAGCTATTAGCTCACAATTTATGTATTTGACTAGTTTAAAGTATCCTGCGTATAGAGGCCGCACGTGACACACGGATGCCAGCGACTCGCGACTCGCGGCGCTTTAACGTCGGTCATTTGGTCTTTTTGCCTCTTCATCTCGATCGCAAGAGTCATTAACCCACATAAGTTTTGCTTGGTTATTTTGCTCGCTAGAGAGATTTCACGTTGAACTGATTGTCGAGCCCTCACTCGCGTTCTGGGTTCTCGCAGAGTTGCTATCTCCGAGTTGCTTTAGCAGTATCTTGCCCCCCCTTTCCCCTTTCCAGTCTATCGGAGGATACCAAATGTGTGACGTGTATAACGCAAAAAAAGTCGCTGCATTCGACGAAGACAGCAAAGAAACAAAAAATAACTCAGGAAATTATAACAGAATTTACAGATTTGTTTTTCTGCGCAGGTAGAGTCGACACCTGAAACGAGGGTAGTTCAGGTATCCGACAGCTCACCGTTTTTTGCGTTTTTCTCCTCGAGTTTTCGATTTTTCGGGCAAACACCTGTGGTTTTTGGAATCAGCAGAAAATTTCCCATCGGATAGGGTTTTTAAACTTTGCGAAATCGAAAATTTTTTTTTCGGCCAATTTTGCGAAAAATGGCAAGGGGTACCCCTTCTAAAAATTTGCGATTTTTGAGGGTCAAATTTAAAAATCTGCAAAAAATTGAAAAATCGAGATATCACGTTCCGCCTGGCGGGATTCTGTTCGTTGAAGAGTCTTCTTTCGAATGCAAAAAGAAAATCCCGATTATATTGATCCAAAGAAAAATGACACCGATTTTAGTAAAGTGCCAAAATTTGGAAAAAGTGAAAAATCGTTTTTCGGGTTTTTCTCCTCAAAATTTTTATTTTTCGGGCAAAAACCGGTCATATTTGGAATCAGCGGAAAATTTCCCATCGGATAGGGTTTTAAAACTTCGTTAAATCGAAAAAAAAAATTTTCGCCCAAAAAACCGGCAAGGGGTACCCCTTGCAAAAAATTTCGATTCATAAGGGTCAACTTTAAAAATCTGCAAAAAATTCAAGAATCGAGATATCGCCTTCTGCCTGGCGGCATTCTCTTCCTTGACGAGTTATCTTTCGAATGGAAAAAGAAAATCTAGATTCCATTCATCCAAATAAAAATTACATCGATTCTAGTGAAGCGTTAAAATTCGACAAAAAGTGAAGAACATTTTTCGCGTTTTTCTCCTCGAAATTTTTATTTCTCGGACAAAAACCGGTCATATTTGGAATCAGCGGAAAATTTGCCATCGGATAGGGTTTTAAAACTTCGTTAAAACGAAAAAAAATTTTTTCACCAAAAATCGCTCGATTCCTCCTACGCTAAATAATCCCTTTCCTGTCCCTGTACAGTATATATGTCCCTATAAATATATACTGTACAATACTGTACAAATAGTGTACAATACAAATAGTTTATAATACAAAAGTCCAAGATTTAGTACAAACAGGCAGCTGACTGCGCTGCGAGGCTGCGAGTGAACATCCTCGAAGAGAGAGAATGTCGCTCGCTCGCGCGCCGACGAAAACCGTGCGTAAGCAAAGAAAAGAAAGGGAGTAGAGAGAACGAAGGAAAGGAAAGAGCGTAGATATGCACAGGTTTCGTGTATAGCATAGCAGAAGCGACTGAAGCGGAGGAACGAGAGGAGTGGCCGTCGCGCTGTTCACTAGCGCGCGCGCAGGTCTCTTCTTCCTCCACGACCCTGACTGTAGGTATATATACTGTACTAGCAACAACGCGCTCGCTTCGCTCGCGCTTCTGTTATGTTCACGCCGCATGACTCACTACGACGTGTTCATTCACAGATTTCGCGAACACCAGGATACCAATTTCGTCCACAGTATTTCGCGAGCAACAATAAGATACAGCCATTCGAAACGCGCGCGCGCGTGACACTGCGGCGGCCATGTCGATATATCGAAGCTGCCGCCGTCCAATAGGAACGCTCGAAAGGCGGCTTCAGAATTGCGACTTCGATTGCCATGTCTTTTCTAAGAGAGGATAATACGCGGTATTCGCCTCGCGGCCTACTCTCCGTAACTCCGGCGTTCCGAGCGGCGGCGCAACTACCGACGACTGCTGCTCTAGCCGCGCACGCTCACCGAGAAAACGTTACGAAAGCCATCGTCCGTGTGTGTATTATACCTGCGCATCGACGGACAGACGGACGGACGCGAGCAAAACGCGTGGAGGGAAGGCAGAGGCGCGCCGGCGCCGCCGATAGAAGCGTCGAAAAACTCGCTCGGGGGCCTTGAATCGATATACGTGCCGGTCAGTTCGAATCCCGTGCGGGCCTGGACGCGACGAATCAACGCGCGTGCTACTGGATTTTCGTCGAGCGTGTCATTGGTGCATTGGTGCATCGACTGTCGTGTCTGTTGTGCATTGCGACGATTTTGGCACACACGTTGCGAAAAATAAAGGTCCGGAATCGAGGAACCCAGGATTGGGGAATTAGACAGGAGCTGAAGGAAATTGACATCGTTTGCCGCACTTGCGACGTTGGAGAGTCTTATAGGGTGTTTTTTTTTCGTTGGCAGTCCGAACGCAGCGATTGTGGAGGATCAACAGGTGAATCGCTCAGCTGTCGCGCCGTCCTCACGTTATAGGTTCGCTAGTAAGTCGAGAAAAGATGTGGCGGGATTTTTTAATTATTTTTTAATTTATTCTCTGATGTATAAATAGAAATAAAAAATAAAAATAAAAATAAAAATAAACATAACATCAATAAAAATCAATATAAATGTGATGTCAAAGGGTGATCTTATATCGCATCTGAGTCATGATTATCGCGTTTTGCTTTCTACGAGTTTTTAAAATGGGATACAATAAAATATAGTGTGGTATGTTTTATATAGTTTAATTTATATTTGAGAAGATCCATCAGGATTTTTTAATTTTAAAAAATTTATTCTCTGATGTATAAATATAAATGTGATGTCATGAGTGTGATCTTATATCACATCTGACTCATGATTATCGTGTTTTTTGCTTTCTACGAATTTTGAAAATAAGATACAATGAAATTCAGTGCGCTATATTTTATATAGTTTAGTTTATAGTCGAGAAGATCTATCGGAATTTTTTAATTTTTTAAATTTATTCTCCGATCGCGTTTTGCTTTCTACAAGTTTTTAAAATAAGGTACAATGAAATATAGTGCGCTGTATTTTATATAGTTTAGTTTTGTTATAGTTTTTCGCGGCGAATAGCGGATTTGGTATAGCGGACTCGGTTCGGTCTTCCTTTTTACAAGTTTTCCGGAAAGATTCGGCCGAGCGCGGCGACTAATGACGCGGATGTGGGTAAAAAAAAACGTCGTTGGAACGGTGCGAATACAGCGAGTTTACTGTAACCGAGTGTGGCGTTCGTTGCCAGACGCACAATGGGCGACTGTGGACTCTCGTCGGCGTATTCACGGTTGAGATTGCAACGCGGTTTGACGGTCAACAAGAGTCACAGTGGCCTTACAGTTAGACGGTCCTGTTTGTAGTCGCGAGCGACTCTCGCGCCCGCGGGAATTCGGCCAAACCGGATTTTCTCGCGTTCCAACGCCATTTTTTTACGTTTTTTTATTCCTTTCTTTTTTTTTAACAACACTCGATCCGCAACATAATATTTATCGATGATCACGAAGCGGTCGGATAGAAAATTCTATGATGTTAAAGTTTGCATCGTTGGAATGCAACGAAAATAAAAAAAAAATCATTCTAACGATTCTAGAATTATTTTAACCATTCTAAAAAGTCATTGTGACGATTAATCGTTATAATAAAATTTTATATCCAGTACGATTTTTTGGGTTCAAAAAAAAAAAATTATTCTCACGATTCAAGAATTATTTTACCCATTCTAAAAAGTCATTTTGACGATTAATCGTTATAACATTTTATATCCATATTTTGGGTTCATTAGAACATTTTTATTTGTATTTTCATTTTCGTTGCCTTCCAACGATGCAAACTTCAACATCATAAAATTCTTGCGAGATGAACGCGCGAACAGATTTTTTTTCGCACGATTCTCGGCAGTCAACTCGAACGCCTTGAGACTGTCGTCAGTGGCCGCGGGTCAAAGATCAAGAGAATCACTCTTTGCGAGTCGCGCGACGTGTTTTGCGTCGAGTCTGTATTGGTGCCGTGTATCGCTGATGTTTCAAAACGCACGCATCGACGGTGACCGATGCGATCGTTGTGTATGAGACCAGCACATCGATCGCTAGGCTCAGCTCTTTTCCTATACAATTCTGCTCGTCAAGAGACGTAACCAACGCCTCCTTTGCGTCAAGTATGTATTTTAATCGGACCGTCCGATAAATACCATTATTTTTCCTTCATCAGCGACTCGCTTTTTCACTCGACTCTCCTCTTCTTTGGTTACGCCTGCCAATCGTTTTTTTTTCTCCGACTCCGCCTAATTATACATCTCGCGCGTCTGACTTTCGTCGGCTAAAATTACTCGGATCGCAAAATAATCACGCAGCAAATTAAAAAATTCTGCGATGCAACGAAATTGTCACTCAAGAAAATATGTTTGCATTCTGAGAATTATGTCTATGATTCCGAAAACAAAATGTAAACACGAAGAGAAAATCTCGAGAACGAAATAAATTACTTTAATTATATGTAATGACACTCGGAATGATTATTAGAATTTTCTATTAACGTTAAAATGACTGTCAGACTGTCGGTTAGGTATATTTACGTCTTGCCCGAAGGGGAGAATATATTTGTGTTCGGATCGGAGAATCCTTACTATGCACTATCAATCGTATTGCCGCTTTGACGCTGTAATTAGCATAATTAACGTAATGAGTTTCAACGCTCTGTGGTTATCTGCTGCGACGGAGACTGTCAAACGCGAATTTCATGCCTCGTTGCGGATACCCATAAACCATCAATTGACGCGTTATATTATCAGTAATAATTAATAATTAACGATTAATAATAAAATATTTTCACTACTGTTACTGTTATTATCAGTAATAATTAATAATGAACGATTAATAATATAATACTTTTAGTACTGTTACTGTTATTATCAGTAATAATTAATAATGAATGGATTAATAATAAAATACTTGCATTACTGTTACTGTTATTATCAGTAATAATTAATAATTAACGATTATTAATAATATACTTTCATTTTCAGAAAATCCGAGGTGCGTGGGAGTTCGCAGTTGGACCAATGTTCCCTAAGGTCGAATTATCATGAAGGGATGGCGAGGTTCAAGGACAATAATCTGGACTTACATAGTCGTCTCCGCGTTCGGTTGGTCAGCAACGACAGAGCCAACGTACGGCGCCTCTACGTCGGCTTCGTCGACGTCGACGTCGACGACGTTCGGTGACACGAATCAAAGGGCGTCCTCGGAATATTCGTGGAACAGCTCAAATGCATTGGCGCGATCGGCCCTCGTCGAGAGACAAGAGAGGCTGCAGTACAATTGCGAGGATATCGTCGGTAGCGGTGATTACCCGGAACGCGCCCTCGTTCCCAATGACTTCCGGAACCTTCTGGTCGACGATCAGCACCAGTTGCTCTACTGTTACGTGCCAAAGGTATAGTTGCTTTAGTCGTTTTGTCGTTTGTTTGCTTTTTTTCTGTCTTTAACGCCATCTGAAACACCGATCGCCGAAAATCTTCGAAACAGCTTTTTGTCGCGAATTATGAAGTGAAAAAAAAATACAGACGCCAATAATGCGAATCTCGAAAATGAATTAGAATTTTTATTAAAAAAAAATTCAGATCGATTACAGATTTTTATTAAAAGAAGAATTTTTATTAAAAAAAAGAATTTTTATAAAAAAAAAATCAGATCGATTACCTTCAGCATTTTTTTTTTCAAAACTCGAAATTCTGACTAATTCATTCCCGAAATTCATATTACTGGCGTATGTATTTTAATTTTCACTTCGATCCGTTCAGAATTTTTCGACAAAAAGCTGTTCCAAATTTTTGGGGTGAACGTCGGTATTTCACATCGCCTTAAAAATTGACTGATATAAAAATGAACTGATTTTTGACACAGGTAGCCTGTACCAATTGGAAGCGAGTCCTGATGATAGTCACGGGAAAGTGGCCCGGCGACAATCCGTTAGAAATTCCGGCCGATCTGGCGCACTCGTCGGCGACATTCCAAAGACTGAGCAACTTCACGATGCCCGAGATCGAGAAAAAATTGGCGAACTACGATACGCTCATCGTCGTGAGACATCCCCTCGAGAGGCTGCTCTCGGCCTACCGGAACAAACTCGAGACGAAGGACGAGAAGAGTCCAAAGTACTTTCAAACTCGCTTCGGACGGCGAATAGTCAAGGTACCATTCCTGCAATTATTAAATCTTCTCACATATGGCAATTTTTCTTTCTTTTAATGTTTCCGCGTTTGTCCGCAGAAATATCGCCCAAATGCAACGCGAGAATCGCTGATAAGAGGCGACGACGTGACCTTTCCGGAGTTCGTGGATTTTATAACGAACGACAAGACGAAAGACGCGCGCAACGAGCATTGGTTGCCGATAAGCGAACTGTGTTTGCCCTGCACAGTGAATTATAATCTCGTCAGCAAGTATCACAGTCTCGTCGAGGACGCGACCGAAGTTCTCGAGAGGATAGGCTCCCCGCCTATAACGTAAATATCACATTTTTTTTTCACAGATTTTCATCTGTCGATAATCGAGTAGTTTATCGAATAATAAATCGTTGCTTTTTTATTATTATTACAACCGTTGCTTTATTTTTTAAACAGATTTCCAACGAGGCCGGCGAGCAGCGAACCAACGTCGAAGAAACTCGATCGATATTATTCGACATTGAGCTTCAAGCAGCTGAGAAAATTAGCAGAGTTCTACAGACTCGACCTTCGACTGTTTGACTATTCGTTGGAGGACGTTCTCGGATTTTCGTTGGCCTAAACCGTCGACCGAATGCTGCGACTGTGATTTACTTGTCTTTTGTCCTGCTCAACTATCCATCAGGATTTATATCTTGTGTTCCATAGTAAATGCCATTCTAACAGTTACCGTAAATTAAATTAGATAATTCATAAATAATTCATAAATAATTCACGACCGGTGATGTCGTTCGTCAGGGTATTGTAAAAAAAATATAGATATATAAGTACGATCGTCGCGGTGCTACGAAACTTTTGTATACGTTTGAGTCGTAGAGTCGTTGACTATAAACTTGTATAGAAAAAAAAAATAGTATACGGGTCGAACGGTCAAATCGACCGCACAAATAAAATGAGTAGACACGATTCTGGATAGCGAGGGTAATAATATAATAGTTTATTCACGTGCGTTCACTTAAGTATATGTCGAAGATTAAAAAAATAATTTATATACAAAAAAGAATCATGTTTTTGATTTTTTCAACCGAGATAGTTGGCGTAGTTGGCTTTGGCTCCGTAGAGCTGCATTATCATGATCCATTCGTTGGGAAAGTTGACGCGCATGTATTCGATGAGTTTGCGCGCGTTTTTCGCCTGTTGCGGATTGCATCGACGGCAATTGTTGTTCAGAGCCTCGGGCAGCAATGCTATTAAAGCGATAAAAATGATTTTTCATTCAGATCAAAGACGAAATTTCACTTATCTGTGATAATAATTAGTGCTTTATATTTACCCTTAATTTGTCTGCCAATGGCGTCGCAAGGTCCACGTTCCAAAATACAGTTGATCTCTCTCTGCACGAGACGCGAGTCCATCAGCAAAACACCGACGTCCTGAGCTCGAACCGAAGTCGCAAATGCCGCAACGATAACCAGACCGATTACGAATTGAGATTTCATTTTTGTTTCTCGTCACTTTTGTCAACGGAAGTCACAGTAATTTTGTATGTCGGAGAAAATGTCGATTTCTTGTCACGGGAACGGGACGACTTGGACGAGCGGACTGTCGATGATGAACTGTGTCGTCGACGACCTGAAAGTGCCTTATTTATACTCTGTACAATATAGACGACTTCGACCCGCCCTTCGACCGAAAACAATGAGACCTGTGACCCCCAAATCAGACGTATTGACAAATAGCAATCACGCTGCTTCGGATAACCGTCCATCATCTACGAATGAGATAGAGGAAACTTTTGAATTTCAACGTGTAAAAGTTTTCAACTTTCAACTTTCACTGTTTCCACCGAAATTTCGATACGCGGTCGTTTATCGCGATTCTAATCTGCTTGTCAGAGATTATCTATGCGGATGTACGATATTCGTTATCAGTTATCACGAAATAAGAAAATGTTATTATTAATAAATAAATTGTTGCTTTTAACAGACAAAGTAAAACATTTTCTGTTATTAATATTTCCAGAGTTACTTTGCAATTTAATGCTTTCTATTAATGCAGCATAAATGCTGCATACGCTAATTCAATTATAACAATCATAATGTAATTAATGATATTGCGGTAACGCGTTGAAAAAATAAATCCTTCAGTATTCTCGTTTTTTCGCCTATTTAAAAAACTTCTGAATTGCCGCCATTTTGTGACGCCCTCTATCCGCTCATTTTCAAAGCAGCGTTCGTCGAAAAACGGCGGTTCAAATGTGTCAATCATTCGCGATCAGGTGAATCGTTGTAAACAGTCGGAGATTGTTACAGATTTGCGCTAATTGCGCTCGTTCGAATTTTCGTTCACGAAGGATACATATTCCAGTGGTGAGTCTCTTAAATTTCGAAGATCAAATCGTTCGTCGTACGCCGGTTGTTTATCGTCAGTGTTGATGTTGTTGATGTGCTTCACGTGCAGGTTTCAACGTGTTTATCCTCGGTGAGCAATCGTGATTCTTCGCCGAAAAAACTATCGTCAGATGAGACTGATCGAGACGACGGAGTAACGCAAATAATTTTGTAGGCTATTTCGTAAGGACAAAATATCGGCGCTGCACAATGTCCGTAAGTGCAACGGCGACCACGAGGACCATTCAGGAGGGAGAGGTACTCGAGGACGACGCGAGTTATGGGGCAAAGCTCATCACGACTCTAGAGGTACACGATTTTCGAAATCATTGGAACTCATATTTGAGGCTCTCCACTCTTTTCTTTACTCTTTTGGCTTTCTACTCTAGAAGCTCTTTTGGCTTTTGGGGCTTTTTACTCTTGTTGTCTTTCTCGCATCGCTTCATTTGGCTTAATTCAGCCAATCGGAGGAAATCATAAGTTATTAAAGTTTCGTCGTCTCAAGCAATTTTTGTTCCTAGCGGAAAAAAAACTGCGTTAATCTGCGTCTAATCCAATATACACTGGATTCTTATAAGTTTCCGTTAAAAAATATTCATAAAGTACAGATTTTGTGATCAAGAATAATAATAATAATGATCGTTCTTTCAGGGAAATGGAATTACAGCGGCAGATGTTAAAAAACTGCAGGAGGCCGGTTACTACACCGTCGAGGCGGTGGCTTATGCTCCGAAGAAGCATCTCCTGGCAATCAAAGGTGTGAGCGAAGCCAAAGCTGAGAAGATTCTCCAAGAAGCCTCAAAATTAGTCGCAATGGGTTTCAAGTCAGCCACAGAGATTCATCAGATCCGCGCCAACATCGTCTTCATCTCCACTGGCTCTGCGGAGCTGGACAGGCTTTTGGGCGGAGGTATCGAGACTGGTTCGATAACCGAAATCTTCGGCGAATTCAGAACCGGAAAGACTCAGCTGTGTCACACGTTGGCAGTGAATTGTCAATTGCCGATCGATATGGGTGGCGCGGAGGGCAAATGTCTCTACATAGACACGGAGGGGACCTTTCGTCCCGAAAGATTGATTGCCGTAGCGGAAAGGTACAAAATCGCTGGGGACTCGGTTCTGGACAATGTTGCCTGCGCCAGAGCTTACAATACGGATCATCAGACTCAGTTGGTGATTCAGGCGAGCGCAATGATGACGGAATCGCGATACGCGATGCTGATCGTCGATAGCGCGACCGGATTGTACAGAACCGATTATACAGGTCGAGGCGAGCTTAATTCTCGACAAATACATCTCGGACGGTTTCTCCGAGCTTTGCTCCGAGTCGCCGACGAACACGGAGTCGCTGTCGTTATCACCAATCAGGTTGTGGCTAACGTCGACGGTGTGGCCAGTATGTTCGGCGGCGATCAGAAGAAACCCATCGGTGGTAATATTATCGCTCACGCGAGCACAACGAGGCTCTCGTTGCGCAAAGGCAGAGGCGAAACGAGAATCTGTAAAATTTATGATTCGCCCTGTTTGCCGGAGAGCGAAGCGATGTTCGCCATCAATGCCGACGGTATCGGCGACGCTAAGGAGTAAAAGAGCGTTGAGGCGCCGACTTTTCATACCGATCATTCATCGTTGCTTTAATTCAGTGTATTAAACAACTGTATTTTAATTCAGTGTAAGGAAATATTTTGTTACTTTAGATATAAGACACAGAGCTTAGATGTTAAGATATAGTATATTTTAATATCTAGAACTTTTATAATTTTCTACGCGCGTTACCGTTACTTTCGTGATAAATAAATACATTTTCGCATATAACAGGAGTGCTTTGTTTCAAACCCCTTTACAGTCCACTTTAAATAAAATCCTAGGTAGCAAAATTGCGAGTCATCTTTTTGTTGCCTAAATGTCTGTCAAATTGGTTTTTTAGTAATTTTAGTTAATAATTTTTAAACAGATTCTAAAAGTTAACTAAATGACTACCGAACGTCGATTTGGAAGTTGCCTTTAATCTTCAAAAGTTATCCTAAAGACCGATTGCTAACTTATGGATGAATAACTTCCGGAAAAAACATTTGGTGTCCGTTTACGATCCTCTTTGGGTAATATTCTGAAATGCGCTTCCAGCGATATAGAACAACGGCGTTCTTTTCTAGAACGCGAGCGAGAATTGTAAATTATTCAATTTGAGTATACGATGCGCGGCACAAAGTGGAAGGGGTCGTGTGCCTACTCATTTCCAATATGGCCGCTTCCCAGCAGAAGCCAAAGAGACACGTTCGGTTTGGGTCGCGCTGCAATGGCTCCCTTCATGTGGAGCTTCAAGGGAAACATGAACCGGTTTATCGCCGATGCACAGCTATTTCAGTATCTGATTGTGTTATTCGGACTGTTTAGCCTCTCTCTAGGCCTCTACGAGGATCAAGTGGGAAAGTTCGATTGGTAAATAGACGGGATTCGCGCGGTTTATTAAACGACCGTTCGGTGCCGAACCTCTTTTACTCACTGATTGGACACGCAAGCGGTTTTTGTCAGTCAAATTTATCAAAATTCTCGTCAATATTAATCGCTCAAGATTTTTTTTTTTTTTTAACTCAATAGGAGGCAAAACTATGTTGGCAGAATCAAATTCGCCAGTTTTGACACAGTTTCTACTGCCAAAAAGATCATCGTTGCCACTGAGGAGAATGTTGTCGCTGCGTTAAACCTCAAGTCCGGTGAGTTTTATTATCAATTTTATTGTATTTTGTTTTGGTTTATTTTTTAACGAATGGGCTCCTTTACATTATTTTTAACATAGAGTAACTATATGAAAAGCCCTGATTATAGGAATTGCATATAAGTAAATATGTGCATAATATGAAAAAAATATTCTGATGAGTATTTTACAATTTTTTGTCAACCATTTAGGCCAGATTTTATGGCGGAGAGTGTTGGAGAGAGGATATCCTGGTCGGATCAGATATTTGGGAGGAGTGGCCGACGGAGATCTCATATCGGTGAGCGGCGGTGTTCCGGCCATTGTCAGAGCTTGGGACTTGGCTTCGGGACACATTTTAAATGCGTGGCCAGTGGCCGACCAGAATCCTGATAGGTATGACTTTCCCGTTCATTCTTAGAATACATTTTTTATTACATTTCTTAAATAGACTTTTCAATCTTAGAAAATTACAATAGAGAAACGTTACTCAATTATCTAATAAGCAAATATCGGTTTTTCCAGACCAGATTCGCCATTTATATCATTTTCCACAGCGGCATTGTACAGTTCTGAAAGGTTTCTTTGCTAGTTTCCGGAAAGCACAATATGTCTGTTGTGATTCCAGCAAATACTCATTTTCCCTCACATTTACGACGAATCACTGATCTTTGTATACATCCACTAGTCGTCTTCTATTCACGCAAATCGAAGTTTAAATAAAAAAGAATGTCTTGCAACTGATTGTTAATTAATGAGTGACATAGTTTTGCTACACGACTAATAATAATGATTTTAACATTTAATAGGATCGAGGATGTGAAATGGCATATAAAAGACGGAACGTTGCATCACATTCTTCCTCTCTACAACAGCGGAGTGGAAGTGACGTCGTACGACAGTAAAACTGGAGAAAAGTTGAAGACGAGAAAGGTCAATGCACCGTTCATAAATCAGGAAACACAGTGAGACACATTCCCTATAATAAAACGATAAAAAATTTGTTGGCGAATTCGATTTCAGCTTTGACACACGATCTGCTTTTTGATTTTTAGATGCGTTTTAGCAGCGCCGTATTTGGCCTGTCTCAAAGGCGACAATTCGTTGGCAATATTGTTGCTCGTGAATTTGTTTGACGCCAATGCCGAAACTCAATCCATCACGACGAATACAATATTCGGAGCTGGTGCTCAGGGACCTTACAATTTGGAGTCGGTTCCCAGCGACGAATCTGTGTTGGCTATCAGCGCCGATAACGGTCAGAGAAAGCGTCTGCTCGTTGTCGGTGAGACACCTGTACCGATACAAAGAGACATTAGCGGTGATTCTGAACTTTACGTGACGGAGTCTGAGAATCAAAAGGTTTTGCTCGAGACGACATATAAAGACGGGGTAAGTTCCTTGTGGTTCACCTGAGCCATCCATCATTATTATTTTGTTCGCTGGGAAAAATTTGTGCTGCGACTTTCTGCTGAAATGTTGGAATCAGAGTTGAAACGTAATGAAACGTTTTTCGTTTTTGCAAATGAAAAAGTCAGATAAAGTACATAAAATCTCGGGCAAACGATTCGTCCAATTAATAATGCATCGATGTTGCTCTTTACTTTGTTCAATTGCATTCTCCTAATATTCTATGAAAATTGTTTTCCAGGTAACGCAAATATCAGGAGTCGATCTTCTCACATCAACGCCACTTCCGGAATTATCGGCGTTGATAACGCACAGCGCATTATTGTCACCAAAAATCGTGGCTTCAGTGTGTCCGAGACAAGCAAAAGGAATAACTTGCCGTCATTTGACGTCGTCGGAAGATTTCGGTGTCGCGCTTTTGCAGCACGATAAATTGATATGGTCGCGAGAAGAGGCTCTCGCCAATATAGTGGCGGTCGAAATTCTGGAGCTGCCGATGTCCGATCGCGATCAGACGATCGAAACGGAATTCGATCAGAAAGAGAGTGAGTTTCCTATTTTTTTTTAATTTATTTTTTTCTCCGTCGAGGGGTCGAATTTCTCGTATTTCATTCTGCGAGCTCGATCAAGCGGATATATCTCGTTGCAAATCGTCGACGATTAACAACAATGGCCCTTTAAACACGAGCAACTTAGCGAAACTTAACAATTGAGAATATTTACGCTGGTATTAAGTATGATAATAATGAATTCTCTTTTACGAATGGCTGCTGGCAGGTATTGATGTAGACGGTTCATGTAAGTAGTTTACAAGCAGGACAGGCTGATTTGGATTGATTTTTTTCTTTTTATTTTTTTTATTTTCTTAAATTGTATTTCTGATGAGAATTCTGCTAGCATGAATTCGATTTGTCGAATGCGTATATCGATTGGTTTTCTTAGCGTCTATCGATTCGACGGTTTTCTTAGATAGGTATTTAGTGATTCGCGAGGAAGCATTTTATACATCTATAAAACCGCATGGCGTCTATCATATATTTTTCATCATGTGCATGAATCGCAAACTGGGCTGAAGAGGCGTATCCCCGAACGTACGATTAGTTCGCTACTCATCTGACAATGCCGATTAATCGCAGCTTTAATAATGCGTTTTTTATGCTGTTTCATTGCATTGTTTACAATTTCCGACAGGAATTGAGTAGCTATTGTTGAGCGTTATGAATTACACATGACGTTGAGTTGTGTCGATGGAAATGTAATGGCTACGTAATTATCTGAACGATTTTCTTCAGGGGACGTGATAGGAATGATGATGAGAAGGATCAGCGCGCAAGCTCATCAAGCTCAAGCTTTGTTGCAAGCTGCGTTTGGCGTTACTCCGATGATGTCCAGTCAAAGAGCTGATCTTGTGAGAGACAAATTTGGGTTGCACAAAATGATAGTCGTCGCTACTGCGGCTGGCAAGGTAAACATTATTAATTAAACCGCAGAGATGGTTACCAGTCTCCTTATCAACATTTCGTGGTAAAAGCACTTTTGCCCTTTTATCACTTTTTTTCACGGTTTTTATTAAACGCATCGTTCTGCAAACCTGTTTCACAGTTATTCGGAATCGAAACGCGAAAAGGCGAAGTAATATGGCAGCTGAGAGTCGGTCGAATCGGTGGTTTGACGAAGGATTCGAATTCCATGTTGCTGTACGTTCAACGCGGCAGCATTCACTTTCCGCATCCTCCTCAATGCGCTCTATTGGCTACGGATAAGGTTCGAGTTACATTGATTATCATCCCAGTTCAATCCAATAATTTTTTAGTCTGCTAATCGTCGCTTTCGTTCGATCTTTATTTCTAGAAAACTGGCGAAGGAGTCGTTTACACATTCAACCCAATAACCGGACAGCCTCTCGGCGGTCTCGAGAAATTGGGATACAAAATCAAGCAATCGATGCTGCTGCATGCGGCAACCGACGATTTTCTTCGCGGTATACTTATCCTCGACAGTCGTGACAAAGTTCACGTTTATCCTGAAACTGCTAAAGCTGTCGCTGCGGCGGCGGGCAAAAGCACTTATCTCTTCACAGTCGATCGAACGACCGGTGTCCTCTCTGGTTTTTCGCTCTCGTACAGTACACCGCAGGTTCGTTTTATACGTTTTATCAATTTATTGTCCCGTAAATTTGCACTACCTTTCATTTTTCTGTATTTATTTTCAGGAGTTGATAGCTCATAAAGTGTGGGAGTTGGTACTAACACCGAAGTCTCAGAAGATAACTCAGGTTGTGTCGAAGAATCCGATAGAACGCGTGCATTCGCAGGGTCGCGTTTTGGGCGATCGTTCGGTGCTCTACAAGTATATAAATCCAAATCTCGTTGCTGTCGTCACCGAAGGTGTCGGGAGCGCGCATAAAAGTTAGTATATATTTTTTACTAATTTTTTTCACACGAAATAATATTCCCCGAATGATTTCGGCGACTGTTTTATTTCTTTTAAAATGAAATTCAGTTGCATAACAATTTAATACTCGGATTTTTAGATCGCACATTTTGTAACAATTTCTGAATTACAACGTAAAAAAAACATATCTAATTCACAGTATGATACCATTTTTTTTCAGTAAAAAAATTGTATTATTCGTATAAATAGAAGTTGAAAAAAATATATATACTAACTTTTAACTAAATTTGTCAGATACGCTTAGCTTGTATCTCCTGGACGTCGTCTCGGGAGCTATGATTTTTTCCATCGTGCACAAACGAGTGCGCGGACCGATTCACGTAGTGCACTCGGAGAACTGGGTTCTCTACAGTTACTACAATGAGAAGAGTCGAAGAACCGAGATCGCGGCGTTGGAGCTCTACGAAGGAAAGATGCAGAGCAATACCACAGGTATCGTTGATTACTTTTGTCGTTGTCCAATATTCGGTGGTAAAATTGCGTTTACCAATAATATCGTTGCTTTCGATTTTCAGTGTTCTCGTCGCTGACAACAACGAGATTGCCGATCGTCGAGAGACAAGCGTTCATCTTTCCGGCATCGATAGAATCGATGAAGGAGACGATAACGGAAAAGGGAATAACGAGCAAGCATATAATAGTGTCATTGGCGAACGGTGGGATACTCGAGCTGCCGTGGATGATGGTTGACCCGAGACGGCCTACGAATCCGGAAATGCGGGAGGAGGGAGTCATTCCTTACATGCCAGAGATACCCATTCACATGGACGCCATTATTAATTACAACCAAAGTGTATTCAGGGTATCAGGAATTTATACGAGTCCCAGTGGCCTTGAGAGTACCTGTTTAGTCTTTGCGCACGGTCTCGGTGAGTCTCGAAGCCTTTTTCGCAATTTTCTTCCGACGACAAATGGCGCAATGATTTTTTTTTATGGTTTATTTCTTCTCGTTTCAGATCTGTATTATACAAGAGTCGCGCCTTCGAAGAACTTCGACGTCCTCAAGGAGGACTTTGACTATTATCTCATCGTAATAGTGCTCGCCGCTCTGGTCATATCGTCATACGTAACTAAGAAGCTGGCTTCGCAGAAAGCACAGAAGCAGGCGTGGAAGTGATTTCATCTTGCGTCTCTATTCAAAGCCTTTATTTAAACATTCTTCAATCGTCTCTTATCACTTATAGACAATGCTGTTAGCCGAAGGTATATAATTTATAAAGAAGAAAAAAAAAGAAACAGAGAAACAACAACATCGCCCCGTTTTGTAAATGGCTGATCAAAGGTGTAAAGTAAATACTTGAAAATACGTCGTTACGATTTATCCAAAGATCTTGTCGAATAGATATTTAAATATAGATTCGGAAAAATCACGAGTAAAATCGGGTACACTCGCCATCGTTCGATTCCAGAGCAGCTGAGTGTGCGATAGTCACAATCATAGGACTAATGTGGACCACGTTTATCGAACAATAAAAAAACAACCGAGAAAACCAAAAGGAAAGTGCTCGGACGTCACGACATTTTTTTTCGATTTTTTTTTCTTTCATTTCCTATGATTGTGATAGTCACAATTATGATTGTGATAGTTACAATCATAGGACTATTATGGATCACGTTTATCGAACAATAAAAAAAACAACCGAGAAAAAAAGGAAAGTGCTCGGACGTCACGACATTTTTTTTCTATTTTTTTTTCTTTCATTTTCTCGGTGTCTCAAACGCCCACACTTGGTAAAAAAAATGTTATTCGTCGTCGAGTGTTTACCGGCTGCTGCTGCCCACTGGAAAACGAGCTCCCGGTTCCGTTGCACCTGTTATTGCTTCGGGCTGATCTCCCTCCGTTCGCGCAGCAGTTATTGATCGTTGCATACGCGGCGGCTGCGCGACTTACGGGTCTTATCACGTGTCAACGAGCGAGGGACGGGAGGAACGTAGGAAGGGACGATTGTGTCGCGTTCTATGCGGCGCTCGTCGTGCGACAGACGCCAAGTCGAAAGTATAGTTGATTGGTGGGCGGGCACGTGCGGTGTCCGCTTCTTCCGGTTGTTCTTGACAGCCGGAGGCGAAAAGGTCTCCGAAACCGAATCTCCCATTTTTTGGGAACTGTATCCGTTGAGACTCGGAACCAGTGATACGAAATTCTGGTCCATCGTGATAACTGCGAAAGGATTCGGAGTATTGCAACGGGATTAGATCGCATGGACCGGGGTGAGTAACATACGGACGGTTATCTTGTCGTCCGGTTGTTGACTCTCAGTCGTATCTACCAACGAATAGCTTCGTTCGAATAGCTTAGCTTGAATTTACTCTTTATATTTTAATTTATACGCTGACGCTAATTTGCCTAACTTTTTTATATTTTAATTTATACGCTGACGCCAATTTTTCTGTGCAGCAGTTGTCGATCATGGAAATAATATCAGTCAAGGTCGCCAATACTTTATCTGACGTATCATCTGTTATTCTGTTATTCTGTTATTCTTATGTTCCGTATGTTGCTTATTTTCATTTTTGGGAAAGTTTTTTGAGAGATTGGGATTAGCATAGCAATTTATTTGCCCGCATAGCACTCAATGGAATATAGGTAGAAAGGTGCATACATACATAGATACAATATCCGAATGTACGCAACATAGGTACATAGATTCGCCTGCACTGCGGTTTTATTGGGACTCGACGTTTAGTCGTTTTCTCTGCCTTTTCTGAACTGCCGAAGACTCAACTGTATTATTTTATACTTGAATTTTATTGTTCAGAATTATGATTATCGTTATTATTATCATTTAATTTATCATGCCTAGGACTAATGACCCTCAATGACGCATAATTAAAACAGATAGGCAATGCAGAAAAAATGCAAATGTACAAACTTATTGTAATAAATTGTTCCCACAATTTAACCGAGAATATTTAATGTGGAAATTAAAAAATAACAAATAAATTAGCGCTGCATGTTTTCTGTACGAGTAAAGAAATACGCGGGTAATGTGTTATTATTATGCAAGTAGACTATCGCGAGGTGCTTCCGGCGAGATTTTTTTTAATCGGCACCCAAGCCGCCCGATAATATTCGCGCCACGGAGCCTTCTCCTCGGCTGTCACCAGTCTGTGGTTGATTGCCAAGGACTCTTCGTCCTACATTTAGGTTTCGCGTTATCTTGACAATTATTTGCACCGTTGGCTCGATGGGTATTCGACGTAGAAATAAAAAGCGACGGTCCCTAGCTGACAGTTTGATTTTTACGCACGTGGAAAAAATCGTGGAACGTCACTGACTTTTATTAAAATAATAAAATAAAAATAAAAATGAAATAAAATGAAAAATAAAAAATAAAATAATGAAATGTTGCTAATCCTGTTTATGTTTCCTGGGACAAATTATTTCGAAGATCAGAATAATACAGGAAATGCAATTGAATTGAATTGAATTGAATTGAATACAGGAAATGCAATTGAATTGAATTGAGTTTACTGAAGTCGGTAGACTTAGTATAGAATTAAGTAGACTGGGTGAGTGATATAATGAAGACTTTCGCTTCGTGAATTCACAATGACACTTTGCTCGTCTCTGCCTCTCCTGTTAATGAGGCTGAGATTAATTAGCAAAATTAATCTGCCGGACGTTGCGACGTCGTGACCAGATATATATTTTTCCTCGTACTTATTTCGCCCGCGGAATGAAAAAAGAAGGCTCGTACATAAGTCCCATGTGCCATACGTGATCCGCCACGGTTTATGTTTCTTATCTGCATTTTATCGCCGACTTGCCTCGCGGTCTATACTCGTAGCGCGCGAAGCCGCCGGCGGCAGCAGCCGCACGTGTTACCGGTCACTTTCTTCGGGCATTCGGCTATTCTGGGCCGAGTCAGTTATCAGGACATAACGAAGTAAATAATTGGAAGAATTTTTAATTGGAAGAATTTTTAAATAAATTAAAAAAAAGAAGGTATTTTCGTGTGATTACTCCAAAGACGTTTTTTCAGGCGATGGTCGACGTAACAGCTCTTCCATATTTTCAGGCGATGGTCGATGTAACTACAGCTCTTCCGTCGAACGGGGCTGGTTCCCTGATGGGCAGAACGAAGGGAGCCCTGAAGTCGATGCGATCGGCGCTGGGAGGCGGAGGCGAATATCTTCAGGGTCTCGGCAATAGAATCGGTTCGGCGCTGAGCAGCAGCCTCGAGGAGAGCGACCAGCCGACGACTCCTTCGACACCGGCGTCCTCGCCGCCGCCAAATGTTCCATCCTCATGTGAGGTCAATCGGGACAACGATCTGTCCGCTTCGCGTCGAAAGCTGCGACCACCCAGGTATAAATAAAACCAAAAAAAAAAAATTAATATGAGCAAGGACGGTGAATAAATATTCATAAAAAATTTAGATGAGCGAGGACGGTGAATAAATAACAATAATATGACGGTAATATTCACCGTCGTCGCTCATCTTAATTTATTTTTTTATTTTTTTTTATTATTCTTCTTTCGTTTTACTCCATCGACTTTTTTCTCTTTCCTTCATTTTTGCATCGCGTTTCTCGTCAATCGACGACAAGATTCGGACCAGGATTTTCGTACGAGGACTATGAGGCGATGGCTCGTCACAAGCTCGAACGTCAGGGATCGGCGACGTACTCCAGATCGCGAAAATATCCGCCTGGCATGACGTACGAGGAGATCGCGTCGTCGCGGACGTCGAACGTCGCGAGAAAGGAGCAACAGTCGAAGGTGGACGACGAGGTGAGTCCGGACAGGGACAGCATCGAGAGCATCGAGCCGCTGCAGGAGAAGGACATCAAGGCGACCGGGCCGGATCCCTACGAGAAACTCAACTACAAAGCAGGTGAGAAGACGGTTCTCCAGACTCTTCGCAATGACCTCTCGGCAACCCTTTGGCGATTTTTCTTCAGGATCGAGGATATATATTTTTGTCACGATCCGTCAATGGTCCCCACTTGACGCTTTTGTGCGATACATGAATCGTATTTCGACTTTTGTGCGATACATCAATCGTATTCGACGCGAATGTGATATTTTGATTTTTTTTTTTTTCGCAAAGCGAGGGCTCCAGATCGGTATGAGACGGTCGTTTTTCGTTTAGGTAAATCGGATACAGTGTAGTAATTACGCCACCGTGTGCAAACCACTCTGCCACTTACCTTACACAAAGAGAAGAGACGTTTGGCTCAATGATATCCAACGTTCACTGACTGTCAAAAAATGTTTTCGGAGTAACGACATTTTTTTTTTATTTCCTCGACAATTTCCCAATTCAGCAAATTAGCAGCTCGAGGTGAATAAAAAATAACGTTGAGACGAAGCAACAATTTTCTGACAGCCGGTGGCACTGGAATTGTTGATCCAATTGGTCTGTTTTCTCAGTGGCAGCCCCTCCCCCCTCACCTTGCAGGAGTCTCGTTGCAAATGATTGTTGTTCACTACGTCGCTTGATACTCACCGCAGCATCTGTAGCTTCCGCTAGATTAGCGTTCGAACATATGTCCCCCGCCCCCCTCTTTAAATGCAAATGCAGAAGTTGTGTGCGTTAATTTTTTTATTCTATATCGTTACATTTTGTCCCACGTTTTATTTCGTGATTAAAAAAAATACGTATTTGTACTTATATAATGAGAAATATAAATAAATAGTGTCACGAGTGTAGAGGTAGAAATTCGGCGATGAGGGGAAGAAAAAAAGACAGTGAGTGAGAAGGTGGGAGAGGAAGAGGTGAAAACAAAACGCTTAAGTGGATAAGCAAGGATAATTTACACAGCGTTGATACGTCTTCTAGTTATAGATGCATAATGAGTGTCGTCCACACGTCCACTTGTCTCGTTTATCCTTCTTTAATTGCCTTCTTCTTTGCCATTAATGATGCGCCGGACGAGAGCTAAAACCGTAGACGCGTGACATTCGTAATTTGTGCTTTTTAGTGAATGGTAACGGTAATGTTATTACGTGGATTCGACGAGATATATAATTAGTAGTGATCGATGTGCTTAGATACGACGAAAGTTCCGAGGCAGCTCGGCGAGACGATCCTATTGTAAAAATTTAAAAAGTACTAATTAAAACCTATAGAAATAGACAAAAAATTGTATAGATCCATTTCTATCGGATTCTATCAGTACTGTTTCAATTTTTACGATAGGAGAGTGACGATTTTTGCTTTGGTGTTGCCTCGGAGATTCGTCCGAACTGATTGGAAGAAAAAAAAGTGTTTCCCAAAGATCGCTATTTCAGATATTCCCTGCAGCAGCGGATCCGCCAGCGATCAGGATGGTTATGGGCCGAGCACGAGCTTAGACTCGAATATGGACGGTCGCAGAAATTGGCAGCGATCCGGTAGGCATGTCCGAACCCTTTCATCCTCGAGTTACGTCACAGAACGTTTATATAGTGTGGAAATAATATGCCTTGTGTCCTTTAGGGTCTTCGGGATCCGTTCAGTCGTGGGCGTCGAGCCTGTCCGCTGACAGTCAGTCCGAGGAGGCAGCTGCGGATTTCATGAAGTCGTTCGTGCCGCTGCTCTTCGAGGCACCGAGCACCATCGATCAGGAGCAGAAAGCTAATTTTGGCCAAATGGTTCTTGTACGTGATACGTTAGTTTTATTTATCTATTTTTATTCTATTTTTGGCGTGAAAAATGATGAATTCGAACAGATCTGTACTTCATTGATTAGGGTACTCACTTTTACTAAACGGAATTTTTTTTGTTTGGCCCATGGCAATGTCTCTTTTTTCCAAAGCCTTTAGCGAAGATAACGGCGTGTAAATCGCTTCGGTATTATGATTTTATAATTTTTTAATCGAATTTTAAAAGTTGCACTCAAAAAGTGGTCAGGATGGTTCGTTTTCACCACTTTTACGCCACTTATTCGAGGGTCCAGTCGTTATAAACGAAACGAGCGATGGAAAAATTAGCCAAATTATGCTAATGCCTGATTAATTAATATCTGATCGTTTTACAGACGGAATCCGGAAGAATTTGGTTCGCCAGGGTGGTGAACGCGAGGAGGGCCGGCGCTTGCGTGTCCGAAGCTTCGTTCTACTCACTGGCTCAACATTTCGCCGTCGCGCTTTTCGAGTGCCATGAGGCGGACGATTTTGCACCCGCGAAGAGCCTCATGAACATGTGTTTCACGTTTTACCATGAAGGTGCGAATTTCACACGGAAATGGTTCTGTGTCCACGTAAACTAAAATACAATATCACCGCAAGTGATATTGTATTTTTATTATTATTAATATTAAAATACAATATCACTAGTGGTACTATTATTATTATTATTATTACTATTATTATTATTATTACCTGTTCGCGACGATTACTCGTTACAGTCGAGGTGCCAGGATTGGAGCCGTATCGGGAATACCTGTACACTCACCTGAGGGTCCAACCAATATGGACGTCCATGCGATTCTGGACCGCAGCCTTTTTCGACGCTGTGCAATGCGAAAGGGCGATGAGACCGGTGCCACCGAGATCCAAGTCTCTCGATCAGGAGATGATCGCCGCGGAGGATCGGAAATTTCAGGCCAACATTGTATTCGGTCAATTAGGGTAAGTGTCTCGACAGCAGATTAATTCACAATAATATTCGAGACATATTCCCCTGTTTATTTAATTTGTTTTTATTTACAGAACTTTCACGTGTAATATGCACGCGTTTGGGCTGCCGAGGAATCTTTGCCTGGAGTTTTTACGAAAGCAATGTGTCATTGCCAATTTAACGCCAGGTGAGCCTTCAAAGAGAATTGGAATCGTGAATTCAGCAGTTGGGAATTTTTTTTATTATTTTGTCGTTTGATTTTCAGAGCAGGAGAAAATGCTGCGAGACAACATAGTTCGGATGTTCGACGAGACCGATCCGTGGAGGTAGTGAGGATGCTCCAAAAGGAATCATTGCGATGGATAAGCAAGCGTCTCGATTGTGTATTTGATTGTATGTTTGAGTGTGATCGATGAAAAATGTGGTAATACTATTTCACTCACTTTAGCCTTCCCAATGAAAGTGATCAGACTGAAATATGAATGCGAGGCCGGTTAATTGCGTAAGACAGCGCTCAGTGGGACTTCAATCAGTATTGTCAATTAAATAGACATCTACGATATAGCAATGAAAAATATCGACCATTACGATGGAAAGTTGAGAGAAAAAAACGAAGAGATACAATACGCTGTATATTTTTGGCATTGAAATCCGTCGGATAAATCGTGAGCACTATTTTCTCGTTCGAAAAATCGCGGATATTTTCAAGTTTCGATTTTCTCGAACTCTGTGCGGTTTGATTTTACGATTATTTCCACGGGTATACAGGGGTCAATTAGTCTCTATCGGCAAATCTATTATCGCTGCGATAGCAGCAAACTTGGGACTTCTGAGATAAGTGATATATTTGTGAGTGAATTTAGGTGATTTTTCTTCCGGCGATTATGTACTAATTTTTCTTCTTCTGATATTGGAGATTGAAAGTCTTCTATGATAGATGAAAAAGAGAGAGAGTGAGGGAGAGAGCCTTATTGTGAAGAAAGTTGGACGACTATTTTATTAAAGCTTCCGCATAGTTTAATAGGTGTAAATTCATCAAGATTGAATTATTCATATCATGCTGATGTATAAAATGTAATATTGACAATAATAAATATATGTATGCGAGCAGCAGTCGCATTCCTCTTCGCGACGAGTTTATTATTCTATTATTCTATTATAATCCGTGATTACGTTGGGAGAGGAGGATTAAATTACACTGACACCGAGAGAGTCAAATAAATTTTACATAATGTTTATTATTCATAGTGTACTCAGAAATGTCGGGCCTCAACCAGTGGGCCTCCATTTTTTGTAACACATTTCATCGGTGAACATCACAATGTTGATTTTTGTCCAGTCCACGTACAGTTTCATTTATTTCTATGCAATGTGACGCACAGGTTGTCCACGGGGCGGGGGCCCAGTTTTAGAATCATTTGTTTTTTTTTTTATTCGTTTGAATTGCATTTATTCTTGTTTATCTTATCGTGTAATAGATGTAAAAAAATGTATTAGCGAGATTGTTAATTGTCGAGAGAAGTGAGCATGTTAAAAAAACGTAAATTCTCAGTCTCCCCAGAACAGCTCGCACGTCACAGAGTAAAGACATCGGTTTCGCTTCTTCTATCTTTTTTTCACGGTTCTTCCCCCGTTTCTTGATATATCGGTTAATGCACTCGCGCGGCAATTGCGACGAGTTGCATTCGTGCTGCCGCTTTTTTTACATGAAACCAATTTTAAGCGTCGGGCCGTCCCCGACCAATGAGGGCTCGAGATTTCAATTTCACGTTCTTCCACATTAGGACTGTAATAAATGAAATGAAAAATTTGAAACAAATAGTTTTGCGCAAATACAAAATTTCATGGACTGACGATGACTAAGTTTACAGACGTAAATTCACGAGCATAAAAATATAAGGACAAGGATTAAAGTATTGCATCTTCCTTGCCACTTTTATTCGTACATATAACCAACTGTCTCCAACTGTACACTTCGACTTCAGGCCCTCGTTTTTTTTTACGGCATATCAAAGAAATTAATGTACGCAAATATCGAGACATATATTTTTTTTTTATAAAATAGAGAAAGAAACACCTCTCTGACTCCATTCAATTTGTAACCGGACAAATGGATTAAAATAAAAGGAATAAAAATGAGAAATTACATGTTTATCGAGTAAATTGTATCGGAGAGAAAAATGATTTCCACATAATTATGTAGACCGTGACGACACTTTCGAAATATCCGTTGTACGATCGGAAGAAGCGCTCATTGTCAATACTTGTATCAAAGGAAGAAAAGAATAAAAAAACATTTCATCACGAGTTCGTTTGTTTTTTCGTTTTGTTTTTCTTACTTTTTTCGAAAAATGTATAATGTCAATGACTGATTCATATGGCAGTACACGAATTTCTGGCACCGAGGCCTAGTGTCGCGAGGCCACGCTCTCGAGTTTCGTCATTGGTTATCGAATAATGGACTTCGATAGCCGTGAAGAGTCAGCGGTAAAAATATTTACGACGACCCCGCGGTCATTCGGCCTCCGGTTTTCCGACCCACCTCAATTTAATCTCCATAAACGCAATAAACACCTTCGATTCCTCTAATGCTAGGTGAAATGATTATTACAATATCATAATATATAATATATTCTACATTACATTACTAGGTTCGAAAAATAATATTACAATATATATAGTGTGTGTCGTGTGTATCATTTTTATTTTTATTATTTTTTTTTGTTCTTTCGTTTCGTTTCGTTTATCTTCAACTTTTTTCGTACACCTATTCATTCGTATTTCTCGACGATCGGACGGTACGTTCATCGGCGATTTTTTCCGGTGTCGTACCGCGATCGTCGCGTCACTTAATTTTTTCCTCAGCAGAACATTCAACCGGTACATCGCTATAATATTGTGGTGTGTAAGTGTGTGGATGTAAAATCGCTAGGCGCTTTTATTCTCTTCACCATCGTCGTTTCTTCCTTCTTTTTTTTTTTTTTTATTCAGAATAACAACCGCTTTTTCATCAATTTTTTTTCGTTTTTTTTTTGTTTTTTTTTTCACTAAATATATCACAAACTGCCGGTGGCGAGTGCAGCTCGACGATCCGCGCCAAGCGAATCTTTCGAACGCGAGTCCCGTTTTTTTTTCTCAACGATCCGCGGGCAATTTTTTTTTTTTCGCTAGGCCGACAGACTTGGCGCGAACCGTCGAGACAACCACCGAAAAAAGTATAACGTTAAGGAGTTACATGTTAATTAGTTACATCACCGTCGGGGCGCGCGCGCTTATCGAACCCCCGTATGACCCGTATATCGTCGCGGAAGAAGTCACGAGTCACGTTGTGGGCGAGTCCGCGAGTCGTTGGCCCGGCATAAAGTTAGTTTAAATGTCATACTAGTAGTTTCTGCATATTATGTTGCCACAGAAGACTCTCCCTTTACGCTTAATGTAAATATCTTTGTAAATTCATAATTCTTATATATTACGCGATCCATTTTTTTTTTTTCATTTAAGTTTCCAATAGCTGTCGTTATTTGTTTATTTTTTTCGTTATTTATTACTTATGGATTCATTCATTTTTAAGGTAGATCTCATTATTATTTTTTTTCGAGAACTTGTAGTCAAGGGGGGGGGGGGGGGGTTTGGGGAGAGGGGCCTGGCGCGGAGGTCAGTAATACGGTCAGAGAAAAATTGCAGGGGGAGCACATGGAGCTTGCCGAATAAATGTCAGGAAAAAAGAAAGGTAAGGATGGAACAGTTGCAGCGAGAGGAAAATCTCGTTGGAAATAATCGCAAAGAAAGTTGGTCTTTTGGGGGGCTCGGGGGTTCGGGGCGGAGGGGGCGGGTCGGGGGGCTAGCAAGCTTTATATCTGCAAGAGGCGCGAAAGCTCATTGAAAGCAAATATCGCGTGAACGCGCTAACAAATAATTTCGCGTACGAGATTCGCGAGATGAGTTTCTATCGACTATTTTTTTTTTCGGCGCTAAACGCGACAACTAAATACACCAACGCCGTTAAAAACGAGATTCGAGGGAGCGCAACGGCTCACATGAAAAAAAAATATTTATATGTGAAATATATGTCGCCGAAAAGTGATCTATATGTCGCATACATGTGGCATGTATTTTTATTTGTGACATATCTGTTGTGTATAGAACTTTTTGCCGACATATATTTCATATAAATATTTCCATGTAGGTCCCATGGAAATATTTATATGAAATCCATGTGGCATGAATTTCTATATGTGACAAATATGTTGCATATAGAACTTTCTGACGACTTATATTTCACATATTAATATTTCCATGTGGGTCGCATTCATGTAGCATGAATTTTTATATGTGACATATCTGTTGCATATAGAACTTTTTAGCGACATATATTTCCCATATAAATATTTCCCATATAAATGCTGCCTCCCTATCAACTGATTCGCGTGTTGCAAGCCATTGAGAGTGAGATTATAGACGCGCAGATCAAATTATCATCGCGCGACTCAATCTACCTAACGCGCTAAAAAAAAAATGACAACAACGACAACGACAACGAACAACGACACCGTTTCGTACACGTGCGCGGGGGAAATGCGTGTCGCGCGGGCAACGACGTCGCCACGGCGCCGATATATCGATCCTCCGCCGCGAAATCGTCGCCCGCGATCTTCAGTTTATGCTTTCGCGTATTCTAAATAACAGCGCAACGGCGACTACTGCGACAATCAGCTCTCCGGCTGAGAGAGAGTGATTGAAGACCCTTAGCCTATGGGACACTCGGAACGAAGTGACGATTTTTTTTCTTTTTTTTTTCAGGGAGCGAAAGCGACTCTTCTATATATTGTTTGAAAGTTTTTTTTTTGCTTTTTTTAGTTTTGTTTTATTCTCCACGCGGCAGACGCGTTAGTAATGTATGAGTATAGATTTTTTTTGCGTACATATGTAAATGTCTAGAAATCTAAGCGCTATGTGCGCGCGAGTCTTATAATCGGCATCGGGGGTGAAAGATATGGGGGGAGGGGGGGGGGGGGGGAGAGTCAGAGGGAGACATTGGGGGGGGGGGGCAGATTGAGGGAGGGACGCTTACGATAGGATTATTGAGAACGGAAATCGGAGGATCGACTCTGACAGCGCTGATCGAAAATGGCTGCTCTATATTTTTTTCGCTCTTCCTTCCTCTACGGTAAAGCTACCAAGCTTAGGCTGTTTACGTTAACATCTAATAAGTTGTTTTTTTTTCCCTCGCAAGTCCTAAACTACCAACGGGCACGACACTTTTATTTTACTCA
The DNA here is from genome assembly GCA_964034905.1 of Itoplectis maculator. Lineage (NCBI taxonomy): Eukaryota > Metazoa > Arthropoda > Insecta > Hymenoptera > Ichneumonidae > Itoplectis > Itoplectis maculator. The sequence goes on along the minus strand of OZ035857.1, from coordinate 8,551,933 downwards.
TCTACCGTTTAATAATCTAATTTGAAAATATTATAGTCTTCGTACACGTTTTTTTCTTTTTTTGCTTTTAGTGTTTGGAAAGTCAATATTCCGTGTTACAACATCGATCTACTAAACCAGTTAGTGGAGAGCTACACAAAATTGCGTTAGCATAGTTTTTCTTATCGTGTTTTTTTTTCGATCTCGAAATATAATTGCGGCAACAGCAGCGGCAGCAGTAGCAGCAGCGGCAATAGCAGCAGCAGCAGCATTAGCAGCAGCAGCAGCGTTCGAGGGCGTTTTTATCGCCTTCGCGGCTCGCGGCTTTTTCGCGGAGAAAATTTTCTGGCAATTATCGACACATTTGGTGTGGTTAATTTGATTTGTACCATTCTGACGATTTTTGTAAACCCTTTCTGTGCTCATTAATTGCCACTCGAACGTATTATTTTTTTTTCGAGTATTGGAAAAATCGTCAGACCCACGAAATAAATCGGGTTTACCGAACCAAATGTGGCAATCATTACCAGACGGTATTTGTCATTCTGACGATTTTTGTAAACCCTTTCTATGTTCATTAATTGCCACTCGGACGTAATTTATTTTTTCGAGTATTGGAAAAATCGCCAGAATAAATCGGGTTTACCTCACCAAATGTGGCAATCGTTACCAGACGGTTTTTCCTCCGCGATAGAATTACCGAAGCGCCCTTTACGCTGCGTAACGTCACGATTCGCCCCGCAGTGAAATTATTATGGGATTTTTTTTTATTTCTGTCGCGCGCAGCTTAGACTTTTTTTCGCGGAAAATTTAAAAATCCGTTCGCTGTATGGAACCGATCGAACTACGTACTGCGAGGACATTGACGAGGACGCGAGAGCTCCTCGCCGTCTCCGCCCTCCCCCGGCTTATCAGTTATCACTGGTAGAGTAAAATCGAAAATATATATTCGTTCTGTTATTCCTACGACTATCGAGGTGTGTGACAGTGGTGGTGCCTTCTAAAAACCCTCTAACTTGATTACCTGTAAAAACCTACTGACTAAAACTCGCACGCGGACGAGTTTTTTTTTTCTCTTATATCGATTATTAATTGTTACCTAATAGAGCGTTTCGAGAAATGAAGCCGCGCGGTGTTCAATCGTCGCGGGGAAAAAGATTGTCCCCGTTTGTGGACGGTCTGTAATGTAATTATTCGTTATGTTTATTTTTATTCCTTTTTTTTTGTTTTATTTTTCTGGATTTTTCTTGCTTGTTTATATTTGTTCGTTTTTCACGTATTTTTTCGACGGTTCAACGATCGTCACATCTTTTTTTTTCACGTTTGAAAACGCGTCTTGCCGATTTCCCTACGGGGCGAATAAATCGTTCGTGTCACGTTTTTCGTTTTTTTTTTCTTTCCTTCACTCTTTTATCTTTCTTACTATCTTCGCCGTTTACGTAGCGTAGGCCAAAAATTTGCGTAGCGCGCGAGAAGCTAGAATTGGGTACACACCGAGCGTATAATGGTCGAACAGTGGGATTCGAACGCGCGGATTAATCGACGACAGATCGACCTTCCGCGCGTTCGACGATCGTTCGATTTAAGCGCACGAAGCAGCGTTTTATTTTTTCCAAGCGTGAGCGGATACAAAGTCCGAACTTATCCGAACTCGTAACTCGAAAAAGTCGCCGTTCAAGCGGTGAGGAAAGGAAAAATCGCTTGAAACCCATCAAACGTGCGTTCGTTTGTGACTAAAAAAAAAAAATTCGTCGCGTGACTGAAATATTTCAGGTTGAACAAACCTCTGGATTTTTTAATCGATTTTTTTTTTCGTTAAGGATAATAATATAACTTCACTCAAGCGACGAATTATTTCTTTGCCACCTACGAAACGACGTTCAGTAGGTTTAATCCATTTTTCGTTCTCAGTGAAAAAGGAGTCCGCGCGCCTTCAAAATTGATCTCGGATCGTGCATTGTATAAAAAAAAACGCGATTGACCTTTTTCAAAATGGCGCGCGGACAACTTCTCCGAGGCGAGGATGATGCTCACGGCTCGGACGTTAGGTACATCGATTATAAACTCGATTACACAAAAATGTCGACTGCCTCGTGAATTCTTTGCTGCAGCAGCTAAAACCCTTGACTCAAGTTAGGAAGCTCAAACTTTAGTGGATCCATCGTCTCTCTGTGTGTATTATAATGCGTGAAGGTGGTGTCTGTGTCGTTTGTTATTAATTTATTCGTTCTTTCCTCTCGTATAGACATTTTTTGCAGAATACCTTTGGAATATTGCCACCGTTTTCACGGATCGGAGCACTTTGTTTCTAAAAAAAATCATTTCTCATCTCGTATTATCTTTGTTCTCTTTTTTTTGTCTCTTCGCCGTTATTCATTTATTATCTATTTTATTTCATTTTAATTTTCATCTTCTTTTCGTGCACGGTTTTTACCTTTTCTCGTCTCTTTTTTTTTTGGTATTAAAGGGAAAGATATGTCTCCGTCGACCTGATCTCGGCTTTTCTTTCTTTTCGATTTAGCAGAATCTCTTTCTCGGTGACGTGCGACTTTATTTTGTTACTTCGTTATTTATTGTTTCCTCGATTCTCGATTCTCAATACCGCGAGTACGGAGAGTCTCGATGAGAAAGCAAAAATCGACGATCGATTTTTTTTTTTATTGGGACGTCGGAATAAAGATCTAACTGGAAAGTACTATACACGAAAAGAAATGTAGTTTATCCGTTGGATTATCCTCGTTTGGCTTAATCGGATAAGATACATACGCTTTTTTTTTTTTTTTTCATCGTACCTTACGTACCTACATATCGATTTTGTTTTTCCTATTTATATATAATAAATTTCTATGTACACGCTAGATTAGGGCACGGAGGAACTCGTCCGTATATCCTTTTCCGTCTACGATCCGCTTTTTCATTATCTGTTTTTTGTGTATTTTTTTTTCTCGCTTTTTTCTTCGTTTTTTTAGTTCATCCACCACATCGATGTCACTCGACGTGCGACGGTTCTAAGACCTATTAATCTCAACTCCGGAAATAAATATAAACTTCTCCTTGAATTTCTATCGCAATTCACGTTGGGTTCCTCGAACTCCTCTCCGTGCAAGGATCGACGCGACGCGAAATGTTTAAAAATCTAGTCAACGGGCGCACGGGTTAATGTTTTTTTTTTTTTTTTTCCACGTTTACCCAGCTACACAGCCAAGTGCGTCCTTCGCACATACATCTACATCGCCTCACCAATCTCCTTCATTCACACTACTGAGTTATTTTATAAATCCGTACAAATTCAAGAGAACAATCGAACATGAGTTTAAAAAATAATAATAGATGTCACAGAACAGTTCAAGAATCCTAAAAGAATTTTCAAAAAAAAAAATCAAATAAAAAATTCGAAATATCTTTGCCTTTTTCTCTTTTGTTTGTTCGTTTAGTTAAATACTATTTGTCTATTCCGCTATCCTCGATACCTTCGCCTCACTTTTTCGCCCCTCATAGTTACTTTTAACTTATGTACACGGGTAATTTACAAAGTTGAACTTTCGGCTAGTCACGTAATCCTATCTGCTCCGAATCTTTCCCTTCGTAATACCAAATGTCAGTGTTTACGTGTTTGTCTGTGTGTGTGTTGTTTTTTTTTAACTCTTAATTGTTTTTATTCTTCTTTACTTTGATAAGAGTGTCGTTTGATTCTTAAATGCTGTACAGGAACATTCACTTGCTTTACTCGTTAATTCTCTCCTTGTTTTTTTTCTTCTTCTTGTTGTTAAATATTTATTCGTTAAATATAGTTATCTTGCTGTTAGATTAATTTGTTAAGTCTATATATATCGTTTATATTACCTATTCTGATTATTGAAGTTACTGATTGAACAATCAATCGGACAATAGAAAAACAAAGGAAAAAAAAAAATGTAAATCAATAATAATAGATTCGTGGTTGCGCTTGAGAGGAACGCAAAAGGATCCGAACCCATCGTTTAATGACTAGCTCAAAAGTGCAATTTTTCATTTACTTCTTTTTTTGTTTTCGATGCCCCGTTTTTTTCACTGGTATCCGATGCAACGCAATTTTTTTTTTGCCAGGAAGACGCTCCAGTCTCTCTTGGACGGCTATAATCTTCTTTTGATCTCGTTTTACCGGTCGCTCCCTGTGCCAGGAAACGTGAACGTACATATTTTCCGCCTAACCTGGCTCCATGCCCCACGCATCCCAATTTTAATTAATTCAATTAAAAAGGTACGTTTTCCGAAATGAAAAAAATCGTCATTGCAAACACAACGAAAGAGACTTGGACGACACGTGCCACCCTCGTTGCCCGCAAATGTTTACTCTTTTTTTTTCGTTCAAACGTTTCATTCGCATCGTAGGAGTCTTTTTTTTCATTTGTTAACTTTATTGAGCTCGTATAAAAAAGTTTCAATCGCGTCGGTGTCTATTCGAAAAATGTTCACGTTTGGCTAATATTTCGGAGGAGAATGTGAGTTGCGTCTTCGAAGAATTTGTTCAGTGCTAGCCGGTCTTTTGAGTCCGGGCATTTTTTAATAGAATCGTGTGCGCGGTTTTTATCGCATTTTAATTATTATTGAAAACGGCTCGTTCGTCAATTTTAGCGGCCGCGTTGGTTCCCACGCTACTTTACTCTCCACGTTCCGTCTCTCGCAATTCATGTTACACATTTTGTATATATATTTATATGTGTGTATACACACATATACATACATATAGTATAAACAATATAATAATTCGTGATTTCACAATGTTTTATGAGTATAAAAATTGTCGTAATCTTCGTTCGTCTCATCTCACAATCGATAATATCGTTGTCGGCGCCGTCGGCAGCTCTCAACGCATATCTCGCTCTTTATCTTTCGTCTTGTCGATTCATTCATTAGTCATGTCGGCTCAGGAGCCCTAGCTAGCCTACTTATTAAATAGAAAACACTTTAAATGTATTCACAGTAACGAACGAGCGACGCCTTCTTCCCCAAACACTTCTCGTCAGCTGTGCATACAAATAAACTGCATATATTTATTTATTTATATATTTGTATATATATATATATAGTATTTATGGAACGAAAACTTGTAACGTTCCTCTCGCGTACCCCCCTCCCCACCCCGCGAGCGAGATTCGCGACACGCGAGAATTAAAACGAAAATCTGGCGCAGATGTCATGGCCGTTAATATATATAATTGAACGATTGGATCGGAGATCAAATATAACGCTTAAAAACTCGTAAATACGTCAATAATATCACTGAGTAGTAACGTGAGAATAAAAGGAGAAAAAAAATAACACGAAGTAACTAATATAACCGATCGACTCTCAACGGAACAAAACAATACAGAATATTCTCTCTCTCTCTTTTCGCAGATATATCAACGCATAGATATAGAGAGGCAGTCGCACTTCGCGCGCGAAAATCGGTCGCTCGCGAAAATTGACTCCACTGGAAATACTGGCCCCAGTACAGTACGGTTGACACAATCGTAACATCGCAATATCGCAATTAATATCGAACAATAAAACATGCAAATCTTCGACTCGTTGTAACAAGTGAAACGAATAAAACAATTAATCACTTAAATCTAATGGCCGGGTTCGAGAGGAGTTTGCGAGTTCGCGAAATTGAATTTTCATTTTGCAACGGCGACGACGCAGATCACTGTTACAGTCAGCGCAGCAGATCCGAAAGCGTTGCACTGGGATTTGTGATGCGTGAATAAAAACAGTAGTTGTCGGAAGACCTGAGTAAAGAATTCGTCACCTGCGAAGGTGGAACGAGATCTGCAAGCTTTTCTAAATTTATTGTCACCTATCGATGATACGCAGCTTTTTTTTTCGCTCGAGACTCGCGAAGTCAATTGTTGGTCGCAACGCACTTCGGATACGCAATTTTTTCGGCTGCGGAAGTCAGTGATTTTTTCAACGTCGTCACCTTTTTAATTTTTAGTGCACTATTTGAAGGGTATACAGAGTGATAATACCAAAAGAAAAATAAGATAAAAAGGGGAATAATACAGACCAAAAGGGGAAAGAAAAAAAAAAAAAAATCGCGCAGTCTCGCTAAATTAATACAGCACCAGTATACTTTGAGAGGACAGCGACGCAGCCTCTCATCGAGGTAGGTAGGTAGGATCTGCGGCTGTACTCTCGAGTCTCCTTATCATGTAACGAGCTCTCGCGCCTCGCGATAGGCGTGCAGAGTGCGCGCGCCAGAAGAACATCTCGAGTGGGGTTTTCTTCCTCTTGCCGATACGCGGAAGATGAAGGAGAAGAAGACGACGCTCAAGATTTGTTGTCGGACATCTCCGGGTTGGGGCTGTCCTTCCGGTTTCCGGTAACACACTGAGAGAGAGTGGCTCTCACGTTTTCCCGGCTAAATTTGCGTATGTCCGTCTATCTCGCTCGCTTGATCTGTCTCCGTCTGTCTCTTGACGCGCACACGACGACCTCTGACGGTGGGGTTGGCTCTTCGTCATCGTTGGTTTCGCGGAGCGGCGAACGGGGGGCTGATTAGGGGCTCGCGGGAGCGCTGACAGCCATCAAGGGTGCCGGGGGCAAGGCCACCGGTATGTGGTAATATTTACACTGCGGCCGCATGCAGGCGCCTTTTACAGCGTCTCTGCACACGGTCACGCGATTCTCCACCACCTCCACGCTTCCTGAAATCCAACGAAAGCGAGACGATATTAGAATTTGTAGAAAAGGAACAAAATGCAACTGTTTAAAATATTTGTAAAATTAATATACGGATCGGCAGCAGTTTTTGGGTGTACTGCGTTTTAAATTTTGTTTAATGTACAGATTACAGATTTGGTTTAATGTACAGAAATTCTGATAATTAGATTGCAATCACAGACGACATTAGAATTTGTAGAAAAGGAACAAAAAAAACGGCAACTGTTTAAAATATTTGTAAAATTAATATACGGATCGACAGCACTTTCTGCGTTTACTGCGCTTTAAATTTGGTTTACTGTACAGATTATTAGTGAAATTCTGATAATTAGATTGCAATCACAGACGAAACTAGAATTTTTTGAAAAAGAACAAAAAAAATGCAACTGTTTGAAATATTGTAAAATTAATATACGGATCGACAGCATTTTCTTTAACACAGCATTTTTATTTGGTTTAATATACAGATTATTTGTGAAATTCTGATAATTACATTGCAATCACAGACGACATTAAAATTCGTAAAAAAGGAACAAAAAAAACTGTGACTGTTTGAAATATTTATAAAATTAATATACGAATCGGCAGCACTTTCTGCGTTTACTGCGATTTAAATTCTGTTTAATATACAGATTATTTGTGAAATTGTCATAATTACATTGCAATCACAGCTTTTGTCAAATATTTTTTTGGCCTGTATAATAGTGGGTAAATAATTCTAAACCATATTTGTATATTAAATTTAATATACTCGGCATTTAATAAAAAAAACGTATATTAATTTTCACAGAAAAATATCTGATAAAGCAACTTTGAGGAGAAATAGTCGAAATAGTATACTCACCGTCATGGAGATGGATGAATTTGCAGGCGGGACGGTTGCACAGTTGTCGATTAAAATCTTGGCACACCGGGAGGGTGTCCAGTAACTGAAATAAAATCACATGCCGGTATCTGTATACTGAGTGTTCTATGAATAATTATTAGTTTTTCATTAAACAATTGTTTTTTTTTCTCAATTAAACGAAAGGAAAAGAAAATAAAAGAAACCTGGACGCAAACATGACTCACATTTTCGCATTTCGCATATACACGCACAAACACACGCGCATTCTCTCCCCACTCCCTCTCAAATTCTCCATTTTGTTAGAGCATATTCACGTGTGTCACATTAGCATGCTCTAGAAATTGGAATTTTCAATGTGAATATTTAAAGGTAATTACAGCTAATAGATGAACGAGTGACCGAAATCCTTTTGATCGGATCATCGGAATAAAAAGCGACCGTCTCGTCTGCGAGAAAATGACAGCCGGACCAAAGCACTTCGATCACTCGTCCAACCGATTTTTATATGTAAAATTTGCAGTAGAACGTTTTTTTTTCTTTTCTTTTTTAAAATCAAATAGGGGAACCTTGGCGCTCGTATCGTGTCACAAAATTAAAACGCAAGCTAGGCTTGCATCGGTGTATTTTTTTTTTTTTATTGTGGATAGGGGTCGTGGGTCGGGAAAACTGAACAAGAAAATCGGCTTCGAAAAAAAACAAGTTATGGACCGACGAGAATAATTCATTTTTTTTTTCATTTTTTTTTCGTGTCCCACAGCCGTTTTGGCGTTACAATTCTGGTGCATTCTCAAACACATTTCGTTCGGAGAAGCGTGCCTATGGAAAAGGGATTTTTCTGATTGATTCGCAAATTGCTTATTTCCATTTGTTTGAATATGCGTCGACACAAGACGCGTCGACGCGTTTCTCGTCTCTCGTGAAATTGCAAATAGCAACCGACTACTTTGTCGTCATGCAAATGGAAAAACTCGGTACACCGATATTCCCGCGGTTAACAAAGTGATTAGAGAGAAAGACAGAGAGCAAAAGAGAGGGAACGAGATGGAGGAAAGATCAAAGTTAATTTGCGAATCAGTTACGTAAGCCCTCTTCTCGGCGGGCCATTCAGCTCAGTGACTAGACCAAAGTTTTTCACCGTTAATCGACGGCTACGGTTTTGTCAATTAAGACGAGTTTCGCGAAGTGAGAAAAAAAATAGGAAAAATAAAAACCAGTGTGACGAACGCAACGTAGAACGGAGATTTGTGTAGTGAGCTCTCGCAATGATGTCGACTTAAAATTCGACGTGAATCTTGATCACGAGATGCGGCAAATGGAAAAAAGAAAAAAAAAATATACGAAAAATAAAAACATGAAAAATAAAAGTTTTGTGTATCGACGTGTCTCTAATTATTATGCGGAATGAACTTACGCACGAATATACATGCAACCTTTTTGGTCCGATAGCAACGATCAAACAAATATTACTTGGAAAGCTGCGAGTAGTAAAAAAGTAAACGCAAACTCGACATTGAGTGATGTGTTGCGACACAGTAATATGGATATATGTCTAAATTGTCAACCATATCAAAAGAATAAGTAATCTGATAATATATCATCGGTAAAATGCGCAAAGAATATACACACCACTTATGCGCGCAACTAATTGCAAAAAAGAGAGAGTGAACAAAAGGAAAAAAAATATAGATTGCTGGTAAGTAAAATCGTACGCGATAAACGCAGCGAAAAAACATCAAATTCCAGAGACGATAATATTCGTGTTAGCAAAACGTTAGATCATAGCATTAAACAATCTACCAGACAGATATATTCAATGATCATTATTCAATTGTGAATAAGAAGGAGCCAAAGAATTACGAGAAAAAATTATATAGTAAGGAAAAAAAAAAAAATTAAATAAAAACAAGAATATATAGTACATATATTTCGCGCAAAAAGTATACCATAGGCTCACCATATAAGCGTGCAAATATGAAAAGAATGGATTCACGTATCAAGTTCATTAAATAAATATATAGAGGTACACGTGATTCGCATATGATACGTCGATTGCCCGTTGGATATACTCGTCCGTGTGAAGGTAGCTTTTTCAGAGCAGGTCAGGATATATCATCGAGTATATATATATATTTATATACAACGATGTATATTAATATATATATACACTTACAAATAATGAAAGTTCTTGCAATTGCGTAAAGATATATATAATTCGCTACAAACACAGAGTCTGGTCATGCAAGTAAATGGCCCGGGAGAAGGGGGCTTCGGTGCTTGGGTGATATACATATGTGAAGTGTTTTTTTTATTTTTTTTTAATTTTTCGTCCGCGTCAAGACCCACAAGGTTTCCGAAAATACGAAAAAACATGGTTTTAAAAATGTAGCTCAACGATATATATCGAAACGATGACACGATGCAGCACAACGTTCATGAGTATAATTTTTTTAAGCAGCGTGAACATGTTCTTAAAGACTGGAAGGCTGCGAGAATGTTTTGAGAACAAAATTTGGGTCGATTTTTTTATCACCCAAGCTGTCGATAATCGCCAAGCGCTAACTACCGCCGATTGGTTCGTGTGCGTGAATTCGATCGAAACACACACATTCACTCACTACTTTATATAGCTACGTAAAGGGGGGGGGGGGGGGGGTTGGGGGGGGGGGTTGTTGGTTGGTTGGTTTGGGAGTCTAAAAGGGGTCGGTGGTCCACGCAACAAACCAAGAGGCAGCGGGGCGTTAGCGGGATTTGGCGTGTATACGATAGATGAGGGAATTTGTAAGCTTTCAAATTAATATATTCTACTGCAAATAAGTTCAACACTAGTTCTCTTTTTTTTTTTGGTTTTAAATTACTTCAACTGCGATCTCCGCAACCATAACGTGATAGCCCACGATCGACAACGAGTTTTTGTTGTGCGTTTTTTTTTATTTTTTTTTTAGCAAAGAACGATTTATGCGAGGAAAAGGAAAACACGCGGATTGTGCAAAATCGCGACACTCGTGGAGGGACATTTTTCTTGCTTCCAACATTATTTTCTTTAGCGACAAAAAAAAATATTCAAGATTATGCGTCAAAGCCTTTCTACTTAAGCGAAGTGTGAACTATGCATTAAAATGACGGTGACCGTCACGCGAGCCAAACGTGATCAATTTTTTCATTTTTCGTTCACTCTTACAAATTTCGAAAAAAAAAAATTCTTTAAAAAAAGCGAGTCTCAGACGATTTTTGTTGACCTTTTGCGAATTTAAGTTTCCGAAGATTTTCGGGACGAAAGCGTGTGCACCTATCTCATTTGTAATGTATATACGTAAAAAACAGTGGATTGTCGGAAAAAAACGGCAAACCGGTGTACAAAGGTAGCGGCAATTATAATCGTAATTATATGATAATAGACAAACACCAGATAAGGCAGTGGTTATTCGCTGTTATAGTTGCGGTGAGCAGTTGTGAGGGAGACGCCCCCAAAAGCTACGTGTTAGCCAAGATTAACGAGGGGAGAGAATAATCTTCAATCGTTCTCGGTTTTTAATTTCATTTTTTTTAACAAGTGTAACTCAACAACGACAAACGTACAAAATTATTACAGCCGTGCTTGTGACTATCGTTCTCAAAAAGGAACAGTAAAAAACAGATTAGCTTTATCCCACAATAAAGAACATAAAAATTGAAAAAGATTATCGGACAAGAAAACGTTAAACGACCGATCGATATTGCCAAGAGCGATTAAGCCTCTCCTCTGCCCCTTTTTATCCTTGAAGGTTAGCAGCATTAAAAGTATCGGGCCTGCATTATGGAGCGCTAAATCTTCGTTATAACACCGAGCAGTTGCAGTGGGGGTTGGATATAGGTATCGCAGAAAAAAAATGCAGTTTTTTAGCCACCGGTGCATTTTATTACCGTAGCCATGTGCTTGGATATAAAAAAGAAAAGGGAAGATTTGGGTAATCAAAGCTTGAGAAACGCGACGACATGTTCTCTAGTAATTTTTTTAATTAAAAACCGCGACGTGTTTTTGCGATTTTTTACGTGTTTTGAAGATTTTTTTCCCGAGATTTAGCGCATAAGGCAGGCCCGAGATTTGGGTAAAAACTGGTTACAATAATGAGTCTACCTGTCCGCAGCTGTCTGTGTAGACGACACAGTGAGCGTTTGGGGGGACCACTTGGGCCCCGACAGTGGCTAAGGCTGCTAAGGCGATCCACATGCAGCAAACGAGGCAGTGTTCGTACGGTTTTTTTCGTTTTTCGGTATTTTTTTCATTTTTTTTTTCATTTTTTTCATTACCATCCGAATAGCGAATTCAGTACAGAACGCACCAAATGAAAGGAGGCACGTTGAACGTCCCCTCGGAGCACCCAGGTACATGTCCGAAACAATTCGAAACGTGGCAGCGGTTGCGGCAGGCGTGTAGATATATATTTTTTCATATATATACACATATATATATGTATATGATTGTACGAACGATATAAGTCGAATATGTCGAAGCGTTTTTTTGGTTTTTTTTTTTTTTTCATCGAAACAATGATATAAAAGATGTGTGATACATCGAGAATCAATGGTGGTAGTTATTAAAAAACGATCGTGAACCAAAGACAGACAATAAACAGGAATGATCGCCGGCATTTTTTTTTTGTAATTTCGTCAGATTTAGGCAAACAATTAAAGTCATTTCAACGAACGTGGCATTTCCGAACGGAGGGGTACAAACATTTGGATATTAATTTTGGATTTTTTAAAAATGGTCAACCATGTACCGGGGTGTGTGTTGTGTTTTTTTTGTTTTTTGGATTGATCGTTTTCGGGTGAAGGTCGGGCATGGCGATAATGCGGCCGCAGTGCACACGTACCAAGCCAGCATTTCAAATATCCAAATATATAGACATGTAATGTCATATATCGTATAATATGCATCAAGTGATATGAGAGACAAAAACGGAGTGTAACAAATCCGGCGATTGTGAATTAAATTGAACAAACCAATTGATTCAAATACGAAGGCAGATAGAAGAGAGATATTAAAATTAACGCAAACCACAACGTTACCCAAAATGATCGCCCAGCAAAAGATTTTTGTTTTGTTTTGTTTGTGGATTTGTGTGTGTTCAATCGGTTTTTAGGCGCCAACAATCCAGCAATCCAAACAAATAGGTTTCGACCAGCGGTGTCGTGTTTGATGGCGAGTGTTTTACACACACACGCACACGTATATATATATATGCATGTGTATCATATATATATATTTATTTATTTAGCGTAAACCGGTTAAAGGCCACCAGTAGAGCGATCCAGCGTTTGTGTCGTCGTGAAATATGGCCCAACACCAAATTTTCGTTCAATCGGCAGCGGACAGAGATTTTATCAATTTTTTTTTTCGTTTGGTTCGTCAATTCGCGATTGTGAAGGCAGCATTACGTGGATTGCGTGTTACGATATTTTTTTTTGTCGTTTTCGTCGAACGGACCAGGAAGGTTCACAACCGCCACATAATGAAATTGCGGAGATTGCAGGTATTTTTTTTTTCGTGTGCGTTCGTTTGTACGTCCGGCGAAACATCCGATGGTCGGTTATCGACCATATTTGGGATTGGATGTTATCGACGAGGTGCGAGTGTGGATGGTGGTTTTATTTTTTATTTTTTTGTTTTTTTATTTTCCATGGATGGAGGGTAGGGATCACCGGGATGGGGATGAAAGCGTTGGCGGTGTTCGGAAAGTGTTCATTCGGTTTTTTCAAGTTCGTGCGGCGAGTCCAGGCGTAGGGCAAGCATGAAACAGAAAGTTCAAAGAAAGATCATGAACGAACGTGAATTACATGCAGCGTACCCAAGAAAAAACAATACAACTTAATTTGAGACAAAGAAATCGCTTCGCTAATCGGTCCTCCGATGTTAAAGATATCACTAGAAAAAATTAACGATAAATTATTTCTCGACAAAAAAAAAAAAAAGAAAAAGAAATGGAGAACAGACGAAACTAAGTGAAATTTTTATAGTGTAACGACTAAAATTAGTTTCTTCGGTATGGAGAGTTTGCATTCAATGCAACACCCTCTCCATTGTGTTTTATCATTCATCTATTCGTTGAACGAAGCGTAAAAAATTAAATGAAATTTAACGCAGAAAGATTATAATGTAAAGTAGGCGATGCACAAATGGTTATTGATGTGTAACAGTAAAATAACGCAACAGCAACACCAAAATCTGGGGCACCCTACTCTTTTCATGCCTCAAAGCGTCAATAAAAATCTCACTGCTCAGTATAAAATAGCGAGTGAAACGTTTTACGGTTAAATAGACACAAATAAAAATAAAAACAAGAGATTCGTGAAGAATACGGTTAAACTGCGAAAAAAAACAAAGCTTTAGAAACACACACAGTGAGAAAACGCATTTTTTTTGTCACACAGTCCTCGCTCACTTGGATATTTTGAAAGTAGCATAGGGCGGATCTACGCTAGATTCCAGGTAGAATTCGTTCGTCCAATATCACAGCCAGTCCGGTGTACCCTTAAAAGCCTGGATGCGGCAAAGCTGCAACAACTTACTTGCTATGCAGAGCGAAAATAGCGACGAAAAAAGTGCAGTCGACGGGGATTTCGGCGCGGCGCTCGTTCTAAACGGATTTAACGCCAATTAAGCGACGTGTGCGACGACACGGTGCATTTTTTTCGTACGACCACCACGCTCGTCGAGTGACTACGAAGAAATTTTTAGCTTGGAAAAAAAAAAAATAACAAAAACTAAAGTGCGAATAACGATATGCGCCAATCGGCGCGGCTCAAGCGCTTTATAAACATTTTTCGTGTCGTACGATTGCTTTTTATTTTTTCGTTTCTTTTATTTAAAAAATCTTCAACGTAAATACGATGCACGTCTGCATGTTTTCGTGCATAGATAATTTTTCTACAGCAATATATACGGCTAAAGCTGTTCGGGAAGAGGATGAAATTTGATTGACGCGGGACTTTCAGCAGAGGATTTTTTTTCAGGTCCGTCCTTTTTTATTTTTTTTTCTGTCCTCTTTTTCGCAGGTGAAGCTCTCTTTCGACGTCACGATTTTTTTTTTTTCACAGCCGTTATCATCTCGGAGAATTTGACGAATAGGATCACGATGTGAGACTTGCGGTGCATCCGTAGGACGAGTACGCGGATATGGCGATAGGCATTGCGATTTTTTTTTTGCAGACGGTACTTTTCTTAAAATATATATATATATATTTTTCTGTATATATATGTATATATGTATATATCTTTTTTTAATTTAAGGTCGACGCAGGAAGAATCTGCTGGACGCTTCCGTTGCCAGATTCCGTCCCTCCGGATTCCAGAAAACCGCAACTAAAGCGCTGGAAAGCATTCGTGGGATGTAGGATGAAAGAGTGATAAGAGCGGCAGAGATAGGGGGGAGGGTATTATGGTTCCTAGAGGGGGCGGAGTGCGAGGATTGCAGCGACTATACCGGCCGACAAGGCGTCTCTCGAGGCGTAATTTACGCGCGTGGAGTTGGCTTCGTCGTCGTTTCTTCTAATATCGAAAGCGGCTAAACATCTACGAGACTTTTTTTTTTCCTCAAGAGAATTTTTTTTTGCGACCGTTCCATTTTTCTCTCTTCGGTGCAAATAATGCGAAATGAAAACTCGCGTAAGACAATTATGATTTTTCGGCTACATTTTTTGCCGACGACAAATGATGATTTTTTCGCTGCCTAATTTTTGCTCATTGCGTTTTGATTCGCGTGCACCGAAGGAGAATAGTCGAAAGAGGATTAAGAGACCTGGTACGGCGGTATAGTAAATTGAAAATGGTTTTTCCAAGGAGCGGAGTGATACGGATGATACCTCAGGATACGCTGGGTTGATAAACTGGCGTGATTTGCATCTGAGATAGGTACAACAGAGGTTTCAGGAGACAGGGAGTGTGAACAACGCGCGGCAAGCACCAAGACGTAGTGTTTTTTTCTCCAAAAGAACTATTTTCGAAATTTCGGGAAGCAGGAAGCGAGAGGCTATAATTATATATATAATAAGAGGCTATGAGCAATGGACGCAATATCGATTACACAATTATGTATATAATAGTAAACAAAAGTGTATATATTTGTATATACATATATATTTAAATCAATTACGAGGGACATTAGCCGACTTTGGGAAACATGAGGGAACGTAGGTGGAAGTCGTTTCTTTTTTTTTTTTCTTTTTTTTTTTCTCGTCGATAGATAGAGATGAAATAAGAAGAAGCATTAATAAAACAAATATTCATGCATTTTTCAAGCATTATTATTACAAATACTGGCTGACTCCTGACGATAAAAACCCCGCGAGCGTGCACGCGCAAAAATCGCATTCGACCTCAAACGACTCGTTTAGGCTGCGCGCGAGTGGTCAATGTGCCTATTGCAGACCCAAAGGCAAACGCGCCGCGAGTCCATTCATTCGCGGTCAATATTGACGAATCCGAACGCTTCGCGCTCCCGGCAACTTTATTACTCGCGTTCTGCGCGACGGAAACAGCTGTGTGTGTGTCTCTTTTTTTTTTTTTCTCTCATTTCGGTACTTGAAGAATGCGTGAGATTTTGCATTTGCATTCCCGGGGTCACACGTAAATAGTGTATTCGATATATATAGGTACTATACATATGCGTGGATGTGTGTAAGTGTATATCCAACAATGTACATGAAGAATTAGAGACAGTACAGTACACAATAATAAATACTACCTGTATGCATGTATATGTCGTTACATCATAAAATGTTTGTATTTTTTTTTGTTCTCTTTTTAATGGTTATTTCCTCTCATATATATATCATCATCATCAGCTCCTTAATAATCAAGACTCGTGAGTGTATATATTTATATACTTCTCGGCCCCTCTTTTTTTTCTATATATTTATCGGTAATTTAATAAAGTATGTTGTTTATTTTTCGTTGCACGCAACTTATATGCAACAATAATATTGCGCTGTATATATAGATTTATATATATATTTTTTTGTATATATAAATGTAATATTATGTTATATAGGTATATAATAAGTAGTGTATTTTTTTCTTTTTTCTTTCTTTCAATTAACGTTACCCTCTCTTTTTCTCTCTAAAGAACGCGCGGTGTTCGTGTTTTTTTTGTGTGCAGTTGAGTGTGTCAGTGCAAGGGAAGGCACTTCCGCTGTGTGTTCGACGAAATCGTCACCCAAGACCCACTTCGCATTTTTCAGACGTTGTCTTGAATAAAAATCGAGCTTGGAATGTTGACGTAGCGTACGACAACGATAAATAAAAATAAAAAAAATCGTTTCAGATAGTCTAAGATTCTTGGCGCATATCATAAAACAGGGGAACACGAATACAAGTCGTTTATACAAAATATATATGTATATATATCGCGCTGCGAATATCTACAGCAATAAAGCGATTTCAATTCCTTGTTTCTGGAACAAACGAATCAATCAAGTTATCGGTATCTCTGAAAACGTCATTCCGCAAAAATTGCCAAAAACGTTTTTTTTTTAACACGCAAAGACGATGGAAGATTTCCAAAAGAGATAAAGAGCGATTCGTGGGTCTTGGGTGCAAATCCGAAACAGCCACTATCTCGTTGATGTTGAGTTTCATTTTTTTTTAATCGCAAAATTTAAGATCATTTTACACTACATTGGAAAAAAAGTGAACCCTAGAATACCGGTTTGCAAGCTAGGCATAGTCGTTCGAATATTCGATTCACACGTCTGACAATGCGACGAGTCTATTGACACAATGAAAATAAAAAACTCGAATATTCGTATTTTTATTGCGAGATGGAGATGTCATTTTTCTCGCAATCGTAAATCGGTGCGTTTTCCGCACTCGACACCTCACTTTCGTCTAATTAAACTACACATGTATATAATTCATTTAAAATGATGTGTCTCGTGTAAATCTGTTTTTATGTGTTTGTGTATGTTGTGTGTTTGTGTGACTGTGGTTTCTCTTTTTCACGTGCTTAGGGCACTATGGTATACATACTATATACTATCACAATGGACGGCCCCCTCAAACGTTCCCGGAGAGATCGAAAATGGTTCCCAGTGTTATCGAATGACGCGTGAGTCTTCGACAAACGTTTTACGTATGTATCGCGTTGAACTTGAAAAAGTCTTCAAGACAGTCTTCTGTCCGTCTCCGAGTTTATACGCAATTTTATACATGGAAGACTGCACTGTATCCTCTAAAACGTAACTGACTAAATGAAGGAAAAAAAATAAAAAAAATTCTCGTCTCTTCACTCTCACTCCTCTTCTGTTTTATTTTCTCTTTATTATTCATCTTTCTACTTCTTATTTTTCATTCTTTGTGCGTGTGCTATGCGCGTTTCTTCGTTGTGCCCGGAGGAGCCATTTTCAATCTCGCGGAGGATCAAAGGGCTAGAAGGATCAAGGACGTAGGCGCAGCTCTTTGACTCTTTCTCTCTCTCTTCCTCTCATTCTCGCTCTTTCTTTTTCCATGTCTATCTCTCCCTCTTTCTCTACGTAAAGAGTATGCAAATTTACTTGACAAAGATTTTCCCGTCCTTGGTCATCGCCAACTGTATTCCAAGCTGCGTCTCTTCCATCGCAAAACGGTAGCCTCGGTTAATGAGGCCTTATTACCGAGTTGATAACATTTAGATCCGATTCGTGTGCCTACGTCATTGAATCCTCGTAGCACTTCAACAGCTCGACCGTCGTACACCTAAGTCCTAACCTATCATCGTACAATGCTCGCTAAAAAAATTCCTCTACGTAACATCTACGCGTCGATCGTTATCCACGTGGCCGGCGACATGTGTTTCCGTTTTCGTTTTCATTTTTTCTCGATCTCTGAGGGGTTAACGTGTGTTGTGTTGTCTGAATTGTAAATTTATGTAGACAATTTTAGTTCACTCAACCACGAGATAGCATATACGTGTATATACTCTCATCTCCTTATATCACTTTTTCTGCATTTTTTTTCGTTATTTTTCCCTTACTCGAATCTCTTCCTATCTCTATATTATATACGTATATAATAATATATACATACATAAATATGTGTTCGTGTCTTGTGTGTGAGTGTATTTCAATTCAAAAAGTGTTCAAATCACTGGCAAGTGTTTCTTCGTTTTTTTTTCTTACTTTATAATCTAATGTGTATGCGCTCGAATATAGAGTATAGAATATCGAATAATATCGAATATAGAATATACATGCGCAACGAGGAATAAACACGACATTGATTTTTTTTCTTTCTTTCTTTCATTTTTTTTTCTATTAATATATGGATCTCGGTATAATGATCATCCACTCTGGAACTTTCTCTCCGTGTCTCTCGCGCTCGAACCACTTTCGCACTTCCCTCGTCATATATATCCACACGTCTCGACGTATTTTTTTTTTATTCGTTACCGGAAGGATCATAAACGCATAAAAATACATAACATTGATTATTCTTGCATTAGTTTTGTTCGTATGCATTTTTTTTTCGTCTCGATTCAAAGCTCCTTCTCGTGTTTCTTTCGTTTGTAAGTTAGTAGTGCGCTTCGCGGTACAATGCTCGAACTTAAACCGATTATCGTTCCAGGGGTGTAGATATACATTACTTAGTTTGCTTTTTTCTTATATAAGAAAGGATTAGTAATACGTTTCGACACCCATTGTCTATTCTTCTCGTCATTCGATCTCTTTGAGATTTTTTTCCATGCGTTTCACGCACTTTCGCTTTTCTAGGTCCACGCGCGCATCTTTTCGTGTCAAATGCACAGAGCGATGCGGACGATACGCACGAAATCATCGCGCGTTTGGGCAATGAACTCTCCCGTATTGAATCTCACGTATTGAGTCGAAGGCCGTGTCCAGTCGCGTGAACTCGGAGGGGGGGGGGGATAAAATACAATTACACAAGGACAAACTTAAAAATAAATAGAACGTCGAACGAACCATCGTCTTAGTTAAAACTTAATATATAATAATAACGTGTGAATTAACTAATTGAATAAAAAATAACGCTCGCGGCGAAGCGTGCAACTATATAGTGCGAGCCTCTCACGCTCTTGGGCAAGTTGTGCCTTAGGAAACATTTCAATCTATGCAGGAACCGCATATACACAATTAAATTTACGAACAAAATAATAATATAATAATATTAATAGTGATAATAATAAAAATACAAATAAAAACAATTGTACCAAGAGGGGTAAAAATTGTATCTAACGAAGAAGTCGCGGTTTAACAGCGTATATAACAAACGACAATGAGACACTAATAAAACAAAAAAACGCGATGTGTTTTTTTTTCCTTCGCAAATGTTCGCACAAATCGATCGTGTGTGTATAACGAAGATTATTTAATTGATTAAAAATATATATTTATATATATTTATGTATATATGAACGCATTGACCGGTCTCGATAGTGGCCACGAGTAACCGGACATCGATTAACAACCACACGAGTTGATAGAAATTCATAAATATCAATTTCACAAGACACGATTTTTTTTTTCTTCTTCGCATATATACGCATAACTATTGTATACTATGTATGCAAAAGTTTCATTACACATTTCTGTGGTTATCCGTCGTCGATTCCAACAGACAAAGAAAGTGTTTTGGGAAAAAATCGAACTTGGCGCGTGGCTTTCGATCGTCTCGAAGAGAAACGGTTCAGTGGGATCGAGTCATTAAGGCACTGTTCACCGACAATGTCTGACTAGAAAATGAAACTATATATTTATGGAACTTTTTAAAAATCTTTTCATTCATTTTTTTTCTTCTTCTTCTTCGTCTTTTCGTTTCCTCAACGTCGACCTCGTTGGCCCGATCGTATCGCGTAACCCGCCGCGTTAAATCGTCAATGACCTCAATTCCAGCTGAGAACTGAAGCGAACATTTTGTTTTTTTTTATCCTCTATTGTTCGTTTGGTTGCGCGATCATCGTGTATAAAAAATTGAATCGGTTATTAGGCAGAATGATGGCGGCGGTGTCTTCGACGGCGTTGTTGATGGCGACGGTCATTGACGACATAGCGCAACGAAGGTGCCAAGAGAGTCCGATCGCGCGGATGCAAATGTGTCGTTGGTGTCCCGGAACTTACGTAGTTTTCATTTTCTTATACGGCGGCATCATGACCCCACTCCCAGCGACCTGAGGTTGCGCGGCAATGGTCGCCGGACTTGCGGTCTGAAGTTGCGGCACACCGCCAACGGCATTCGGCACTCCGGGAACACCGGGAACACCGGGCACGCCCGCGATTCCAGGCAGCATGGCGTAAGGATTTTGCATGTACGGATTGCCGGGCTGATGAACCGCGCCGCCGGGCATGCCGGGCAACGAGGTCTGCATGTAAGGCGACGGCAGCAGCTGATGCTGCCGGATGAGGGAGTAAGGGTTTATCGGCGCGGCGGTCGGCGGTCGCGGATAGTGGAGCAAACCCGCCGGTAGTTGGGACGCAGCTAGGGCACCCGGAATACCACCGAGATTTTGGATCATTTGCCGCGGTTGTCCAGGGTTACCGGGCATACCCGCAGCCGCAGCTTGCTGATTCATCGCAAGTGCCTGTTTGTTCAATGCAACACCAGTGTAGCTTAGTGCACTCAGCTGATTCATTCCATATTGCTGTGTCGCCTGACTCAGTTTCATCGCTTTCGCATAATTCTTCTGGGCGACTTCCTTGGCTATGGCCGCCGGATCCATCGACAAACTCGGCGCCATGCCCAGCGTGTTGAGGACATTGAAGTTAGCCATGTTCGCCATCGTGTAGTGATTCGCCATTGAGTTCACGTTCGCCATGTTGGCCATCGATGCCATTGACGTCATGTTCGCCATCGATGTGAGGTTCACCACGCTTGGCATTGATGTCAGTCCTGCCATTGAGGACATAGGGCTCATGGTTTGGGCTGAGGGATGTTGTTGCTGCTGCGACAGTTGGCCGACCTGCGGCACACTCGCGTGATTCAATTCGGGAGAGTTCTGCGCGTTATCGCTATCGTGATTCGCGGCGTTCGCCGCGGCGGCGGCAGCGGCTGCTGCCGCAGCCGCTGCCGCGACCGCTATCGCTTGTTGCTGCTTGTTCGCGGCGTTATTGTCACCACCGCCGCCCGAGGGCGGAGGCGGCGGTGGATTGTTGGGGTCCACGAGGACCCCGTGGCCGTTCGCCTGTTCGACCCCCGTTGACGTCGCTTGGGCCTGGAGCGAATTTTGCGAGGACCCTACCGACTGGTTAGAGGTTTGGGGAAGGGGTGGTGTTCCAGCGTACTCACATGACACAGGCACGAAGGGCTGCTGGAGCTGCATTAACTGCTGGTAGGTCGTCGCACCGGTCGGTTGGTACACCGGCATTCCGGACTTGTCGCCCGCTGGACGCTTGTACGGTACCATTCCTGGGAATGCCTGAAATCAGTCACAAGTCATAGTTAGATCAGTTATTTCTATATATGAGGCGGTGAAGACACCCCTTTCATTGTCTTCGACGTCAACGAGATTTTTTTTCGCGCCTCCGAGTTTTTTTATTTTTTTTATTTCAACGACAAATATTTTTCTTTGCTTTCTTTAGGCCAATTAACGTTTACGTTTTGATTGATAATTTAAAAGACTGAAAGCTTCCCGATTGGATTTATCGTAGATCAGGTTTAATGGCCTCAGCAACAATTTTGAGGGAAGAGAAAGCGAATATCAGGGATTATTATTGTTATGATAAATGCTGTGATGTGTGTGTTCGTTTAATCGGCACTTACAAAGTTTTCGTAGTAGAACGACCCGAATGACTTCGATTCCATCTGCAACAAAGACAGGATAGGTTTCAACTAGTTTCGAGGACAAGGCAGACGCTTCTTCGCATTTTGTGCTTTCAATTTGTCTGGATTTGATTGTGTTTTTTTTTCTTTTGCTTTTTTTGGTACAAGGAGAGGAAGGAGCCTCGGGTTGTTAGTGTAAGTTGTGCCGATGACGCAGCTTGCAGCGACGTTCCCATACGACGAGGTTACCCTTGTTGAAACACTGTAAAACGTGACTCTAACACGTGGAAATCATGTCAGCCAAAATACCAGCCATTATTAACGTGACAACCAGATTCCTGGGAACGCGAGTGTGCGAGTTCACAGCTCGAAATTCTCGCTCCTGGATAAGCAAAATCGAAAGCTCAGTTCAATCCACTCCTTTGTATGAATCAACGTCTCTTGTATGAATCAACGAATAAAAAAAATATGATAAAAAAATAGAACCCCGGACCATTGTTTACATTTTTTTTTAGCGACAAATAATCTGACTGAAACTCATTAGCGAATCCGGGATTGCGCTCGATTTGGTGACTACGGTGAAAATATGTTCGCCAATGGAAAGTAAACATGTCGGAACGATCTCGACCCGTGAAACGAAAATAAAAAGCAAAAGGAAGAGGCGAGCGACAGCGTCGGCGGTTATACGAAACGAACGGAAAGAGACGTACGAAACATAATTTGTGGCCAGAAGAATCGGCGGAAATAGTAAGAAGAACGTACGTGAAATAATGAGAGATGAACTGAATACGAAATGGTAAAGCAGCTTGCGCAAGATGAATGTCAATGAAAATTTGTTTCAGCGAGAGAGAGAGACGAGACAAGCGAAATAAAAAACGTATGGCGTGACACTATCGAGTGAAAAATTTAGTCAAACGCTTATGCGAACATGGTGCGTAAAGCTTCAAAGCCAAAATTCGTTGGTCCTGTCAGATTTCGAATCCGCGTCGACGTCATTATAAAAAATTCACATTTTACTTTTGTTCTTTCGGTCTCTGCGTTCTTACTGTGTTTCTTTTATCTTTGAGCAAGCGAAATGCGGTGTCGTGATCGCGAACACCATTGAGAACGTAAATTGACAAATCAGCAATTTTAATAAAAAAAAATAAAAGTGAAAAAAAAATGCAGAGCGAGTGTAGTGGTATAATAGTGATGTAAGCGATCTAATGGTGCTTATCGGCAATCTCGACGTGACTCTAACGACATTTTTCTTTGGCGACAGAGCGAAACTGAGATATCACAATAATAGAAATAAGAATGGCGAGGATCTCATTGGTTGTCTCGCCGAATTTTTTTTTTCTTTCGTTTTCGCATCGAGACTTTCCTCGACGATAACAGTGTTTTATCTCGTGATCGTACAGAGCATCGAGGAGATGACGTCGGTGTCGCACCATCACCTCTCGCGGGTCGCGAAAGCACAACATGCATCATCGGCGCAAGCTCGGAATTACACAGATCCAATTTTGCCGGCCAAATCGACGGAGTCTCCTTCCCAACCACTTTTCTCATCGGCGGTAAACGAAGGAGCCTTCGATCCGACTTTGGAAATTGGAATTGGACATTGGGGATGTCGTTGCATTTTCATCCGTCACCGACGTTTCCAATTTTTCTTTGCTTCTTGAGGTTCAGGATGAAAATGCAACGTGGTCGATCGGTTGCACAATCGATTGATCGATCGTAAACCGAACGCTGATAAATCTCTGCGATTTTTTTTTATTGCTGAAGGAACTGCCAGAGGGAGCTACGGATGTCGCAAAATTTGAATCAACTAGTTCGGTTTACTCTCAGTTGCTATGTGAAAATTTTGATTTTGTTTCCTGCGATTTGGACAATGCAACATAGTTAAATCGAGCGAAAATTGCACCGAACACAGCGTTCAAATAAGTGACTTCCGTAGGCGATCTATAAATACATTACGAGGCGTGTAAGCTCCGGGACGAACAACATTGCGAAATACGACAGAGAATAAGCCAAAATAAAAAATAAAAATAAAAAAGATAGACTCAGAGCTGGGTGGACATTTTTTTAGCAAGTCTTCACTGCGGCGTCATAGAAGCCAACGATAGATATCAAAGTAAACGACAAGGAAACAATGGATGCGAAGCTACCGAAGCCAGGCTCGCGTTTTATGATAGGAAATTTTGATAGCTGTCTTAACCAAAGAATCGTGTTTCCTTTGTGGCAACAAAATAAAACTGACTACTGTAAAAGGGATTCGAACATCGTTGTGTTATTTCGTGAACCGAGTATAGATAGCAACAGACATGACAGCTGAGTGATATTAATAAAAAATAAAGAAAAAAATAAAAGTAAACGAGAAACAGGAGCCAGAGCTCTGAGAGCCCCAAAAGCGCGCTCGACAGTGTATTTACAATCGCAGTAACTATATATATGTAACTTAAAGATATTACTACACCGGAATCGTGGCGACTGGTTTCCGAAAAACGAACGTTTCGGATCATTGCCGAAGGAAAAAGCGAGTGATTTTTGCGTGTGACTATTTGTGAGAGCAAAAGATAGGTGGAAGAGGCAATGAATAGGGCGCAAGATAAAAGATAAGATAGAAGGGAGAAAAAGGAACATAGTCAGATAAATAGGTAGGTATGGAGAAAGAGAGAAAGAGAGATAGAAAGAGACCAGTCGCTCAACGAAATCCGCTACAAAAAGGAAGGTGTACATCATGCATAAGCCGTGGTACCATTAGCAGATCATCATTGGTGTCGCGCATCCGCTTCTTTCCGAGCTCGATACTCGCCATACTCGCGTTCTGTAGTCCTCCGGGTACAGCCGATGCCGGCACTCCTGACATTCCACCAGCCATAGCGCCCATTCCCGGCACGTTCGTAGGCAACGATGCCGTCTGCTTTATCCGATCGCATGCCATCATTTTACGTTTTTATTCGTATTCATTGTGTTTTTTTTTTTTCATATTCGGTTTTCGTATCCGTACGATCCCGTCCGTAAGTGAAGATGTGCGGGCCAGCGGTTAACATCGACGATGCGTTTCGCATATGGTTTTGTTTTTTTTTTGGCAGGCGGTGATCGGTCAGTCGTGGCGTTCGGGATTGTTTCGTCGGCAATTCGGCAGGCGTTAATTGGCGGGTAGCGAAGCGCACGGAGATTGTTTTGGAATCAGCAAGCATGAAGCATCGTCAGCGAGAGGGCAAGATAAAAATCAAAAAAAGAAAATAAGACCAGTTGAGGCTAGGCAGACAGTCGGCAAGTATAGTCAATATATATATATATATGTAACGTAATGATAACAATATAAATATATAAACAATAATAAGACAATATATGACGACACATTGATTTACATAATAGGGTGTGTTCACCAATCGAGATTATAGACGAAATGGTAACTATCGAATGATGTAGCGGTTAAGACATATCGATAATGGTGAATTGTTGTTTGATATTATGAGACAGGGTAGAGGTTTGACGTATATCGTCACTGCTCCGCTTCGGCTGCGAGGAAATGATCATTTAAGGCGAGTGAAAGTTATTGCTTTCGATCAGAGTTGAGTAATTGAAATAATGAATAGTCTCGAGAAACGCAAACACCTTCACACGCACAAACGGTTATAGGTGAAATAAAAAGGCGATTCCTGAGAAATTCCGAACGAAGGAAGCGGCTTAAAGTATCGTTCGTGGATATCGAACACGGGAACTCCATTCTCGTCTGTTGGGTCTGGCCAATCTGATTCTGGCTCTGCTCGCAAATCTGTAATCGGCATTTGTAGCACATAACTAAATCCACTGTACATATATAATTCACATGTTCAGCGAGACGTTGCGGAAATTAACTTTCACATTAAATGCTGCTGCGATTTCTCTCCTCCGTTGCATTCCGCCTCTCATTGAAGCTGCTCTCCGCTGATGTCTCTGCGTTAGAATTAATTCAAGACGAACGTCAAAAATAAAAATTGCGTTGTCTGCAAGTAAAGACAGCTCAGCTTTAGTGTCACCGCTCCTAGAAAATCGATTATTAAAAAAACGAGACGGCTCACGAAGCGCCGATAATATTGTCATCCATCAATTATTCGGCAGAGATCACGAGGAAACTTTTTCGACGTCTGTTTCCTCGTTTCGCTGCTGACATTCCGGGCATCCGCTCTCGCCGATAGGCAGTACAGTCTGTGTTATGTTTGAGTTTGCGAATGTGCGGTCTCTCCGTTGGAAAAGGAAAGAAAAATCGTACAGTCAACGTGATAACGTAATTAAGGTTTTTTTTTTTTTTTTTTCAAGTCCATCGGTTTGGTTGTAAGAGGTGTGACATTATCGTGCGGAAATCGCTAGCCGTGTGTGTGTATGTATTTATGTATGTATGCTTGATTGCGTTTCGTGCTCAGTGTCTGCGGTTACGTAGGTAAAGTGTATTTATGTTTGTGTGTGAGACAGATATAGAGGAGAGAGAAAGAGAGAAAAAGTGACAAGTGTTTTATTATCTGCTGGGAATTCTTCATGTCTTACACTTGACAAACATCCATTAATGGTGTCGCAACACCAAAGAGTGCGTATTATTATTACATCGAACGGGGAAATCGTCGTGATGCGAACAAAATCTGTCATTCAATGATCCAAGCCACAAAAATTGCGAGTTCCATGATGATCCTCGCTCGTAGATTAAAAAAAAAATCTCTTGATTTAAAAAAAATACTCTCGAGGATCTACAACATTTTATATTTATTTTTATACATATATATCGTATATATGCAAATATGGAACATGTGAACGCGATGCACCCTTCGGCGATTGTAAACCATTTGTAGAGAATGAGACTTCCCTGCCAACAAGCTGGTCTGCCGGAATCCGCGTGCGTGAATTCTTCTCGCGGCTGTGTCCGGAAGTTGTCGCAGTCGTCCGTATCGATGTCGCTGAAAATCTCTGTTTGCCGGGCTCTGTTGTTGTTGTTTCGTTTGTGATCTGTTTTTTCGTTTTTCTTTCTCGCTTTTTGATCTGTTTTAATCGAGCTTGCCGCCCGTTTTGCGTCGCGATCGAGTTTTGCACAGATGCCGACCGTATCGACAACGAAAGGCCAATGGCAATCGTTACAGTGTCAATGTGTTCGTGTGTGTTTGTGTTTTTGTGTCTGTGTGTTTTTTTTAAATATGTATGTGTGTATGTGTCAAGTGTTAAATGTTGAGAAACACAGTTTGAATTGATCGAAACCAATTCCTGAAGCGTGAAGATTTTTTTTTCGTTCTGTCGAGTCCGAGAAAAATCGCAGCATTCCTCAAAACGCTCACCGCGTTGAAAAATGAGAGGAAGCGTTAAATATGGTTTTACGAACTCGTCGAGATATACTTTGTTGATGAGCTCGCTGAGCGAGCGCGTCCATCGACGCCACACTCGACGAATTTCCAGATTCGTGAGTTACCAGCTACAGTGTTGAACTGTGTATGTTCCGGGCGAGAAAAGCTATCGAAGGGTTGACGAGGATTTTTGGCCGGAGGATTTTCTTCCCCGATGAACGCGATGAACTTCTTGCTTGCGACGTTCCAACGCCGAGGCTACATCGACGGAACGATAGTACCATTTACGCGGGAGTCTCGACAAACCGCTCGCGATTTATTACCTTTTTTTTTTTAATTCGTTCGTTTCCGGTCCTTTGTATATTTCGATCGGCAACAAATTGTCCAATTCGCTTCGAAATCTTCGTTTTGCGTCGCGCGCCGCGAGTGTAGGCATTTTGTGTAGGGCAGCAAACAGCAGCGGGGTTGATAGCCGGGGTTCGTGCAGCACAGCTTGTCAGCAGGGTTGTGTTCGTTGTGTCATTCATGAGAGGTAATTTCACTACGTTTTTATATACAATTTTTTTTTTTCGATTTTTTCAATACGACTCTTCGACTTTGTCTCGAGACTCGAACTACCGAAGGACACTAAGACGTTTTTTTTTTTAATGTAGAAAAATGATTGACAAATATTTTTGACTTTTTTAATGATTGAAACTGGCACTAATTTGGCAGCTATGTCAGAGGCAAGAAGCAAAAGGATCGTCGAAGGATCCACGGCATGTTCGAGTGGAGAGACTAAGGCGGTTTGGTGGTCGCTCGAGATAAGGTATCATTTATGATCTAGGTAATCGATCAGGTGATTTTGGTGTATTGGCAACTAGGTATATAATATTTGCACCTGGATAGCTGCGATAGGCTGCTAGAAAAGAGAGAAATAGAAACAGTGGTGTCGGTGATGATAAAAAACACGATCTCTGGGTCGATCTACTACTCGCTACACACTACGGTCAATGGCTGAACGTCAAACAGGATAGATAGATGGACAAACACAAAAGCAACAAACTGGGCTACCGGAAGTTGAGAATCGACTTCAAACTAAATCGTTTGAACGTCGCACAATTTGTGCATGGTCGAAATTTGGATCGCTTCTAAGCTTTATCATCGTTGGTCCGCTTTGCTGCTTTCATTGTTTTATTGTTATGGATTAAAATTGAAAACCCGATGTCGATTCTCACGTTCCAGCAATGTTTATCACGAGCACTGACCACTGCGCGACGTTTTTCCAATTTCAACAGCGGACAATGAGAAAACGTATTCGGCCACCCAAGCTAAGTGTGAATAATACAAAAATCGCGTGCCTCGTCAGATATAGCGTCCGATAAATTTCAAAACATTTTTTTTGGGTGTGTTATCGACACACACTCATTGTGTATGAGGTCGGATAATAAGAGGCAGACAGTGCAAGAATGGCGATATATATATGTATATATACTTTATGGATTGGCGAAAGGCGACGCAGCGGCCGAAGCTTCATCGACGCGTATACCCAGCAAACTATAGGACAAGTTTTTTTTTTTTATAGAGATTAAAGAAAGAGAAAACAGTGAAGAAGACGGGACGTGGATGAAAATTCGATGGCAGCGGATCAAAGGAGAAATATCCAAAGGAACTAATCAATGGTTACTCGCGGATCGAAAAAAACAAAATCGTTACAATATTTCTTCCGGAATACTCTGAGACCCGAAAAGACATTATTACAAGTCCCTTGCTTCTCATTTGTGGCCAAAGATCCTCTATCATAAAAATCAACTTGAATCTTTTGACATTTTATGGAATACAAAAAAAAACCATTTTATCAATGACAAAGGACTATAAACGGAAAATGCTTTTAATTTCTTGACTGAGGAATTCGATTAAATGTGATTGAAGATTAGAGGGATTGAATTAACGAAAAAAAAAAAACGTAGTAGTGGGAAACGAAACGAAGAGGAAGAAGAAGAAGTAGTAGAAGAAGAAAAAGAGTGACAGACAGAGAGAGAATGCATTACCGCAATGCTAGCCCGAGATTGTGCGGCCTTAATGTGGGCTTGAAGGTGCAGAGGGGGGTGGAAATAGCGGCAGGGGTCCCGATTGCATCGGCCCTTGACAGCGTCCATGCAGACCGTCACAGAACCGTCCTCGTTCGCCTGCACCGTCTCGAGGGGGTGCGCAAACCGGCACTCCGTCTCGCCGCGTTTGCACGCCCCGCGTTGAAACTCGCGACATACCTACAGCAAGAGCGAACACGCATGGCATAGCACTCTATCTATGGAGGGCAGGGGTGATGGGGCACATGGAAAACGGTACAAAGGGTGGTAAACAACTGGGGCTCAGGTTTTCTTGTAAGGGCTCTGAAAAAATACGCTAATCATGAGAGAGAGTGAAATTCTATCGAATATTTTGTAAAAAATCCAAATCCACTCGATCATTTCTCGACGAAATGCCTGTGATCGATTTTACCAAATAAAAAAATGAAAAATAAAAATCTATAGCATGTAGAATTATTTACATGTCAAATAAAGGGGATTGAGACAACAGTGACGAAAGATTACTTGACTAAAGGGGGTTGGGGGGGTCTTTTTGCGGTCATGGATTTAATAAGGGTAACATCGGTGGTCTACTGTAGGCGAGGACAGTCGAATCTCGTACCTTGGATATTGCTCCATTTGTGAAAGTCTGGACTCCGAAATTAAGATCAAGTGAGAGAGGTAAATTTATTAAAAGGTCCGAGCAATGTCCACGGTGCGAAAAATATTGGCTGCTGTAGAGACTGTAAATGCTAGGCGTGTGTTTATTAGCGGCGACTGATCGTACCGATGTATATGTGTCTTTTACTGCCACGGGTTGTGTACTCGTTTATATACCTTTGCTGGGGATTGTCTACACAGTTGGTATTATTTCTCTTGGGTTCTCTCGCAGAGGGCTACAGATATTACAGCTTGGGCGTGGACAAGAGACGCGAAGTGTCAGACAAACGGCGACGAATTAACACGTGTGTATGTATATGTATATACATATAGGTATATAATCACAGTGTGTGTCAGTGAGTGTGAGACGGAAAAGTGGGGGCAGCTGTTCGGTTGCGTGGTATATAATGGTGGCTGGTGTTCTATAGCAGAGGACTCGAACCTCAGTGTCTGACAGAAGACGAAGCTACATTGGCCCTTTGTGCTCGGTCGTTGGTAAACGCGTATCCTTAACAATTAACACGTAGCCTCTCTCCACACCGGTCGCGAGATTGACTCCAACGTTGCATTCTACACTTTTCTACGACTTTTGTCTTGCCATGTTGTTGATTTTTTATCCTTCGTCCTCATACAACGTTTGTCTATAGTACGGTCTCACGTACAGGTCTTGAAATTGGGATAAAAGCTTGTGCAACATGTTACTTTAGTAGAATAGGGCACCGAACGTAACCTTACATTTGCTTAGATTGAAGGGTATGATTTATTTTCGAGAATACTTTGTGAAATAAAAATCCAATCCATGTTACCTAATTCTCGAGCATGTTCTATAAATGTCTAATTTCAAAAGGTGACTTTTCCCCTATCATACATCACCATAACCTACCACTGCGCCCTCTAATGGCCACAAAAGCAATGTCATCCTTGTCTTTAAGTGACATAGGTTAAAAACACAAGT
This sequence comes from Itoplectis maculator, assembly GCA_964034905.1. Lineage (NCBI taxonomy): Eukaryota > Metazoa > Arthropoda > Insecta > Hymenoptera > Ichneumonidae > Itoplectis > Itoplectis maculator. Next base: position 8,520,735 of record OZ035857.1, on the reverse strand, counting down.
CTACTACACTATTTACAAAACCTGCATGTGAGACCGCCATCTATAGAGTATTTTGCTATATATACGAACTATCCTACACTCTGAAGGGTTTTCAATGTGTGACTACCCTACGCGAAATCGTACAATATAAAAGATAAATATTCACTACGAATTATAATGCAATTAGTCGTGTGAATGCTGAGTTACGAGTTAGCCATCGTGAGAGCAAAAGCGTACATGTATGTAATTAATGCTACGCGTTCTCGGAAAGCGGTGTTGGATTGAACACCACTCTAGTCGAGCCTGAGATCCAAACCTATGTTACACGCACGTACACTCGGCTTGATACGTCTACACAGAATATTAGATAGTGCTTTGCACACAAGTGACATTGGCCGCGCAAGCGCATCGATGATTGTATATACGTATATATATATTGTTTATACGCGTAAGCACATTCGCACCCATAACCAGGTCCACGCGGGACACAGCGCACACACCATTTATATATAAGCCAATATATCGTAATAGTACGTCGATGACGACGACGACGACGACGACGGCGGCGATGGCGACGACGACGACGACGACGACGGCAATGACGACGGCGACGACGACGACGATGACGAAATATGCACACACACGCACACACACCCACACAGGTAAGCAGCGTTACTTTTTTGGTTTTAAATTAACCAAAATGTCCAGGCAGTTGATAGACGCGCGTGCACGCGATACTTGTACTGATTTTAGCTAAGGTCAGTGGAATTGGACAATCATCAAAGCATTTGAGGCCATAATCACATTAGCATGAATGAATTGTTCAATCGTCGTTGGGAATAGCTTCTTTTTTTATTTTCCTTTACACTGTTAAAAAGGTGCACTGTCGTTCCACTGTCCTTTCGTGATACTAGGATTTTGATTGGGATAGAGAAAAATGTGTAACACGAAGAAGACTTGCTTAAAAGAGAGATAGGAATAAAAGTTGGTAATCTGCGTTTACAGGTGTTCGTTTGTGTCATTGTGTGTGCGTGTGAAGTATATTTCAACGTGCTGTGGTGTCGTTAGCATAGAAACGGTACACGTATTATGCGACATGCGAGGTTCTTCGCACGCTTCGTGACAACGTGTCATGTCGTGTGCTTGTAACTATCCGACTGTTATGACGTTCATTCCGCATACTGTTTTTCCACATTCGGTCGTGTGTATCACTGTGTGTATGTGTCTGTGTGTGTTCATGTGTACGGATCGCGAGGGACTCTTTTTATTCTCGCTCGGGGGTGTCTCGCGATCTCGCGACAGAGTTGATAAGGCGGAGGGTCTCGTTGGCGAGTTGTAGCAGCGGCGGCGGCGGCAGAGCAGCGGCAATAGTAGTAGTATAGTTGGTAGTGGGCAGCAAGAGCGGAGAGATGATTATAGTGGACGGTACGTTGATATATACTCATTTAAATATGTAGCGGTGCTTGTGCTCTATGGATTATTGTGCATTATGCATTATTTCTTTTCCTTTGTCACGCGTGTTTGTTTATGCTACAGTGTCTTCTTGGCTATGTGTGCGGTGTATTTTTGTTTTGCGGTGGATGTGTATTTTAACAGAGAGGCAGAGAAAGAGAGAGGAGAGAGAAAAGTGTTAGAGTTTTTGTGTTGAGTGCTCTCAACGAGCTCTGATTTGACTCTTGCGTTGCGATAGCCTATTTCGTAAGTGTGAAGTATTTTGTGTGTAATGTGTGTGCGAGTTTTAGTTGTTTATCTTATGTTCTCGATCGTGTACAGTAAAAAAGTGTGACAATACTGTTGTTTGCCGTCCTTATACATTCCGATAAACTGAAAGAAACGGGCAGTCGCAAAAAATTCTACGCACAACAAACATTGAGAAGGATGCTGACTTTGCCCGCGAGGGGACCGGTCTCGGAAGTTTCGTAATGTGGAAATGCGAAGGACCCAACTCCGAATGAAAAAACCGCTGAAGACTTCCGAGTTTCCGACCCGTCGACGGGCGTCATTAGCGCCACACGTGATCGAATAAACAGAAAGAAATTCTATCGATACCAATATTATGCTGAAACAATATAAGACAAATCAAAGATAATCGCCATTACACTTGAGACAACGAAAAAAAAAACATGGAGAGACAACGGTAAATTGTTTTCTGTAGTATATAGAAGGATGACCGATGTGCGAGGCACTGGTCTGACGACTGCGCGCGCACCTCGGTCGTCGTTTATAAGCTCTATTGGTTAGCGCTTCTAACACCCATTTGTATAACATGTATATATGCGTGTTTGCCACGATGTGATTGGTCTCCAATTGCGAGATGCGAACCGTGTGTACGTTGTCAAAAGTAAATTATGCACAGTAAATATAGATATATATTTGTTTTTTGAAATATATATACGTATACATATATACACGTATACATATTCGTGTACAAAAGTCACATGCGTTTTTTTTGCGTATACAAGCCCCCTCCTCCTAGCTGCAAAATAAAATACCGGGTATCCACGATTATTGCATTAGTCGGATACTGCGATTAAGACAGAGAGGGGGGAGGGACGTAAAGTGAGAGACAATTTAAAAATAAAATGATAAAACTGTTAGGCGCCGAAATGTTGAGTCGGCGAGCTAAGATGGTTTCGGAAATTTGGTAACTCGCGAGAAAAAAAAGCCATTAAGACACCGGTTAGTCTGTGTGCAAAATTTAAGCGGTCACATCGGTTACCAATGCTTCGCGGCGAAATTCGTGATATGAAATTCGTGATATGTTGTTCATAATGCGACTCACCGAGAAGCTTTCGCATCGACGTGACGCTTTTATATAGCCTACACGAGCGTAATTATAATTTTCGGCTACGAGTGTTGTACATTGTTATGTACATTGAAAAACCAAAGTTTACGTAAGAGATAAATCAGCGAGTACAGCAGTTCGGTGTTTGCGATTGTGTTGCTTTGCTTTAAAAAATCATCGGCACGTGAGGGAGAAAAGTCCAAAAGGTATTTCAATATTTTCTCGATAATTACGATGCTGATGGACTACCCTCGCAGATTGGGTCAATGTATCGAATCGATAACTTTGCATACACATCGGAAACACTGACTGCGATACTCTGTGTTCATTAATTTTCGACCATCTCTGCTGCTTTCCGACCGACCAAAAACTCGATTTTCAGTGATTAATAATCCGATTGTTGTATACATTCGCAGTTATTTTGCGATAATGGTTTTTGAACAATTACTGCGTTTGGTTAAAACCTTTTTGGTCGATTCGGAGCAGTGTTTTGATGGACGAAAATACAAAATAAATGTAAAATTAACAGGCAGCAAGCATTTGATTTTTTTTTTTAAAGACACCGATTTATGAAGAAAGAAAAATCATTCGAGCGAGTGTAGCTTTATCATTGGTTTGTTACGAGGGCGGATTTTGTATGGGAGGGTGGAGACAGCGCGGGCGTGGAAATTCTGGTGATGGTAGGAAAGCTTTTGCGTTTTGACATCTAAACGGAAAATGGGATCGACACCGTATAAAACTACGCGGACGAATTGGTGCCTCTGTTTCCGTGCTACACGTAATTCCCCCGAATCGACAACGATATTCGCTCGGCTGCGACGTGTGTGTTTTTTTTTGGCGTTCGTCCAACCGTGAGGCGATGCCCAACACTGCTGTTGGAGCGAACGACAGGAAAATCGACTGGACGCGTCTTCACCGTGATTGACCTTTCGCGATAAAATTCAAGCTTTTTCTCTCATCGAACAGAGTCACCAGAGCGATCCATCAAATATACGAATGTGATATGAACGCACAAGTTCATATTTAAAAATCGGCATTACGATTACAGATATAACGTGTCCAACGATTACGGAGTTTAAATCAATTGAAAAAAAAAAAAAAATACCAATAAAAAAAAGAAGAGATTCTAATTTTGTTGTTTTTTATCGACAGTTGGCGAATTTTCCGACGACGACGGTAAAAGCATTTCAACTGAATTGAGCAAAGAAACACAAACGAACGAAAAAGAAATCAAATAAATGTTTAATTTGTAAATTGAAGAGATATACTATAAAAAACTTTGAGTCTCGAGATATGACGAATAAAAGTAAAGAAAAAAGAACAAAATTGATAAGATATGCAATAAACACAGTCTATGCAGGTGGTTTAGTTTGAATTATATTTGTTTTATTTGAATTCCATCATCAAAAGGTTTCGCGTGACCCGGACTTAATGCAAGTCATCGCAGTACATCATCACAAGTAGGTATTATTATGATTATTGTTATTAATCATCGTTATTGTTATTATTTTACTCAATAGTATAATTATTAATATCATAAAACCAATCGTGATTAGTCAAACAGTCGATCTATCAAATATCTCAGAATCCTTCCTTACATCTGCAATACGTGGGTAATTATACGTAAGTAATATCCAATTAACAATATCACATTGTGTATACTTTTTCTTTTTTTTTTCTTCTCATCGTTCGTTCTTTCTTTCGTTTTGTTCTCTTTTTTTTTGGTTCATGTGTGCTATTATTATTTCTTTTCGTTTTTTATTTTTCTCTTTCATCACTCCTCGATTGATTTACGATTCAATCTCACGAGTAGCTCGTGCGCTATATACCGGGTGGAGATTAATTAAAGATTTAAGACGTTTCTGCGATTGAGTTGGGTCTGAGGAATGGATACATGTGACAATAATAAGTCGATGAGGGTAGAAATGGGGGTGGGTGGGGGGGTCTGGGTACTTTGGAATGGGAGGCTCAGGACGAGGGATCACTGAACGATAATAAACAGTTACATCTCGTGGAATCCGGAAGCAAATTTCGAAAATTCGATTGTACAATCGTCCAATCATCTCATCGAACGAAGATAATTTTCGCTCAACGAATGATCGTCTGCTCGAAAAAAAAATAAATCAACAACCCAAGAGAAGCAACTTAATTATGGGGTATACGCATAAAAAAGTTGTCCTTCTTAAAAATAATAATAGCCTCGCCGCGTATAAAAGTGGCATTTTAAAACTTTAACGAATATAACAATTAATAGAAAAATCGTCCCATAAAAATTTCGATGTTCGCGTCGATTAAAAAACCCGTCTTTTTTTGTCGCATCAAACTCTTCCTTTCGATTTTTGCTACCGGTCTTGTAGTGATACAAAATACAATCAATCAATTTGTTAACCTACCTACTATATACATATGACATATGTCGTTATGTGCGTATGCATGTAATACCCGGACTCGCGCATGCAAGTCACATTCCGCAATAATATACTATATGAACCTGCATACGTACATATTTGTACACATATTATGTATATCTCTATAGTCGTTATAATTCCGTATAATAATCAAACGTGCAATCCATGTATAATAAAGAATTCATTGGTAATAGTAGAATAATAATAATAATAGTAATAATAATAATAATGGCAATAATAATAATAATCATATTCATAATCAAAATCAAATAATTGATATTGATATGCTATCGACAGACAAATAGAAGTGGGGGAGGGTAGAGAGCTGCGAAATCGAATGAAAAATACAAAGTACAACGGACATTTTTTTTTTTTGTTTCACAGTTATCTTATCTACATCACCTTCTCTATTTGAGTGAATCGGATGCAAATGAATCTGGTTTGATAGCAATTCATTGTGTCTGTTATCGTTTCCTGTTATCTCTTAATATTTTTCCTTCTCATTCCGCGACGTCTCGGGGGTGGTTTTTTTTTGACGTTGTTTCATTTTCAATACATGGGGCGCGTTTCTTGGGGGAGGGTTTAGGGGGGGAAGATGAAAAGTTTTCACTCACGTTCCTTCGTTTTTATATTTTCTCGTGTTTTTTTTCAACAAGGAACTGTGAGGAAGCTGCGTGAAGAAGTACACGTAGGGGGGGGGGGGGGGGGGGGGGGGAGGTGAAAGGTATTTGGGGGAAAGGGGGAAGAAGGAACGGTAGGAAAAGTTTCGTTGATCGCATAAAAAAGTCGCGCAGCATCGACGCGCGGGCCGTGTGACGTATCGTTCGCGCGGATTGGCGGAAATGCGCGCGGCTCGTGCCCCCCTAAAGCTATCTAACGAGATTTGCCTACGGCGAAGGTACGTCGCACGTTGCATTTTTTTTTCTCTCCTTCTTTCCTTTTTTTCTCATTGTTCCCCAACTCGTTTTCCATCGTCCACCGATTCGGCATTTGAAAATTTTTTTTGACACCCGTTCACGTCGAGGCTCTCTTTCTCTCCTCGTATTCGTTCTCCAGTCTCAAACTATAAGGTAATCTTATACGCCGTAAGTCCTACGAATTGTATTGTTGCTGATGTTTCGTACTCATATATATGTTATTTTTTTTTCAATTTTTTTCTCTTGATCGTTTCCTTATTTTTCATTACTCGCTACGAGACGTATCTAAATATAGAGTTAGTAGGGCGCACGATTCGTTAATTGGTGCGACCCTCGCGTCGCGGATATCGCACTATCGTCTACACGACTATTTTTTTTCTCTTTTTTTTTCCTGTAGATACATAGGTATTAGGAATTGCGAACGGGAAAGCGGGCCGACTCGATAGGATCGAGGATTCACCTAGGGCGAGAAAATTGTATAGGCCGCAGGGGAAAGAGTCGCGAGACGCATCGTTTTATCGGATTATACATACTTTTGTTGCAACGCGAATTCACCTCGCATATTTTTTTTTCTCGTGGATTTCGCGGGCGTGAAAGAGTTTTTTTTTCAGTAAGGCACGAGCGTGTGGGCGAGTCATCCCGGTGCCGATTTTCGTACCGATTGACCGCCGAACACGTTTCGGGATAGACAAGAAAAATCGCTGGGACTCATTTACAGGCCCCCATCCCTCCCACCTCGAGTAAACCACCCCCCTTTTTTCGTTCCGTTCCGCTATGTAAAAAAATACGACACTCTATCGTGAGTCCTGTGTTTCGAGCGTCGTTCCCGCGGGAATCGTCGCAGAATCCCCTTCCCCCTTGCACCTGCGGCTGTCAATTAACGGCTGTCAATTAAATGGCGCAATCGCGACCTCTTTTCGCGATTTTCTTTCCACACTTTTGGCCCGATCATCCCCCGTTCGCTCGTTCCATCGCTCTCGAATTAAAAAAAAAAATAATAAATAAAAAAAATATATAAAAAATAAAATAAATACAAAAAAACGTTTTTTCTCCCTTCGTTCTAGTCAAAGGTCAACTGGCCTCTTCGTTTAAGTCTATCGTTAAGTCGCTACATAGGAAAATCGAGAGTCCTCAAGTACACACTACATTAGGATTTACTTTAATCTCTGCGCCGGCCTCTTCGCCTCTCTCCGTTATCGTTGTCATAAGTATCATATTTTTTTTTTATTTTTTTATTTTTTTTTGTTAAATACCTACGTACGAATTTAAATGTGCGCGCGCGCGGGAAACAAGTCTCGGATGCGTTCGCTCGCGCTAAAAAATATCTGCGGACTGACCCTCGCACCTGTTTCGTCGCGTCGTCTCACGAAGTTTTATTTTTTCGCTTGTACTTCGTCAATACTCCCCTTCCATTCTCTCTCTCTCTCTATCTCTCTCTCTCTCTCACTCTCACGCTCTCTCGCTCTCGAAACTTTATAATCCTATTAATCTCTCATCCTCATAATAAAAAAAATGTAAAAAAAAATTGGTAAAAAAAAACGTCCTAGCTCATCGTCTATGGTCGGTAATTGTTTTTTTTTTTATCCAGAGTGCGTGTGGCTGCTGAACGGAGTGTGTACATTATAGTGTATCATATAAGTGGTACAAATCTCGTTGACCCGGCGAGAAGTGTTTATCCTAAATATATTGTATTATCTTCGTTTCAACGATCTTCAATCTCTCAGCTGCGAATTTTCGGCGCTGACGTCACCGAAATATTCGATCCCTCCGCATGTAAACCCCGCAATTTAATTTACCGCGCATTTCGTGCGCATCTCGACTGCGCACATCGCTCATTTCAGTTTTACACACACTTTTTTCGTCACTCGCAAAATTCTCGCAACCATTTCGTCTCATCTCAGACTCCTTCGCTCTTGACTCTTACCGAAGCCTATTATCGGTCTCGTATATGGATATCCCATAAATATACATTTATATATATGTGTGTGTCTATAGATGTATATATATGTACACCTATATAGTCACCTACGCCTATATAAAAATTATAATCGGAGCACGTGAGCCCGCCGGCTGAAACGGGCAGACGCGTCTTCATCTTTATCGCGTGTAGTCATCATCATCATCATCATCATCATTACCATCATCATCATCATCATCATCATCATCATCTTTATCATTATTATATCAAATTATACTCAAATTTACGGGTCTTGTAAATTTCACCGAACAGTCTTCTTCCCGAATCTGATCTCTCTAACCACTCTCTGACGTTTCCCTCGATTTCACAATCGCCAAGAGCCTCGCATTAAACCAGCCAACGTCACTCGTTGGATCGATCCTGCTTCGCCGGATGTCGTGGCGATGGCGGCTTATTCGCAGTCACGACGCCTGTTATACGCGCACACACCACGTGGAAATCGCGCAAAGGGCGCGCGGCGCAACGACTCTCCCGAGGGCCAACGAATATATAATAACCTCAGAGGGGTTAACCCGGAAGTCGACCCCTCTCCATAGTACACGTGTCTACTGCGAATAACCGGAGCCACCCTTGCACTTCGCCATCGCCATCGCATCCCCCGCGAGCCTCTTTCACTTTTACCATAGTTTTGTTTAGTTTGAACATTTTTTTTGCCTCTGTTTTTCCCTTTCACTTTTTTGCCTCCTTCCTTCCGCTTGCTGGTTTATTATTATCATTATAAATTATTATTATTATTACTCTTATTGTTTTTTATCATTATTATTATTTATTTATTATTATTATTATTACTATTATTATTATTGTTGTTGTTGTTGTTGATGTTGTTGTTGTTGGTAGTTATAATAAGTTTCTTTTTTTCTTTCTTTCTTTCTTTCTTTCTTTCTTTCATAAAGGTGCCTACGTTCGTTCTATCATGAAATAACGTTGGCCTATTTTAGTAGTACGCGTGGACGTAGACGAGACTGTGGAGCGGATGATGGTGGGGATGGGGATTGTGTAGGGGCGTGCACACGGAGGTCGTGATAGTGGTTGGCGAGGGTGACTGATTGACCGACTGCATCGTGGATACGGGCGAGACCTGATTGGGACCTGGACCTGCGGGGACCTGCGCGACCTGGTGGTAAACCGCCTGGTTCGGGGCGCTCATCGGGCACTGTGCCCCGGCGCCGTGTTGGCCACCGTGCTGAATGTAGTTTGGTGGTAGACATACCTCGAGACGATCGGTACGTGGCATCTTCTGCGTCATCGCGACCGTCTGCGGCACCACCCCCAACGGACTACCGACTCCCGTTGGGTCCGCGGGCCCCATTATCGCCGGCATTATCGGGCTCGGTGTGAAGTACGGCGTGTACGTGTTGCTCACCTGCGGCATCCCGGTCAGGTAGGGATTGGTCGCCTGCGAAAAACAAAAATCATCCCAGACAGCATCCGGGTTACGAGATTTAGTTACTGTTGCCGGAATGACGAAATTCGGTTATGAAAGAAACGGATAGATAGGAAGTAATAGTATCGATAAATAAATTAATAAATAAATTAATTAATAAAAAGATAAACAAACAAACACAACCTTCTTATCTTATTTGGCGACCTTGACCTTCTTGTCTTTCGCTCTTTTCCCTTTTATTTTTTTAATTGCCTCGACGGAAGCATTACGAAAAATTACGGTTCTCAAAATGATCGACTCGCGGGTCGTATTTTTTTTTTCTCGCGTTTTTTTTTTCCTATTGTACTGTCAAACGCACTCTTAAAATTGTCACTGACGGCAATTATAATTTAATTCTGTTCATTTGAACCCATGCTCACGCTTTCTTACTACATGCACTCGAAGCATTTCGTTGTACTTGTATTTTTTTTTTTTTTTTACATTATCGCATTTGCAAAGCTGAGCGAATGTCCCGAAAAAAGCGAGGGTGAGAGCAACAACGAAGCGCAGTACCGGGCGAGCACGTGCCTTCGTCTTAATCGCGAAAAAAAAAATTATTTTCTTTTCCCGGTCCATCACTCTTCTGAGACAAGACGAAAATAATAATAATAATAATAACAATAATGGTGTAATACCGTGTAAACCTTGTGGAATCCGAGCGAGCGTGTATTCGTGTGTATAAAATGTATTCGTATGACGCATGCATGACGGCAATTACTATTTAATGTACAAAAATACTTTATTTCTCAAGGTATCACTACGGCTACTATATTGTGCGCCGATAATCGACAAAAAATAATTTTCAAAAATAAAAAAGCTCTCGCTCGAGTGCGTATACCAACTATACTACGTATTACGGACAATTATACACGCGTATCGCAAACGTAAAAATGTTTAACACGTGAAACATATTTTATAGCAATATTTTGCAATTTAATTTTGGCGAATTTATTCAGTGAACACGTTCGATTTGCTTATAATTGTCCGATTACTAATATAGAATAAAAAAAAAATTATATAGTATGTCGTTACGCTATAGCTGTTACGTTATAGCGACACGTGAACTAAAAATTAGTGAAAGCCGAACCAAAACCAGGAGTTACCATAAAGGCGTGGGTAGCGAGAAGTTGCTGCTGGAGTTGCTGTTGAAGGTGATGGTGCGATGGCGGAGGAGGTTGGGACTCCTGTTCGCCAATATGTAGCGATCGGAGAACACACCAACAATCAACCACAACCACAGGCGCCACAGCGGCAAACATAGGGGACAGACAGGCAGTCATACGTGTAGTACAGTGATAATAAATAAATGATTTTTCGTAATTTTCTTTTTGTTCCTTTTCTTTTCTTTTTTTTTAAACGTTATGTGATGTATGTTTCGTGAATGGGCTATATTTTTTTGTTCCGGACTTTGGAGTAGAATAACATATATATATTTATGATGCCAAGACGTTTGCGGGAACGCGCTCGATTTTTCGTACACTTTGAGCAAAATATGATCGCTACGAGCGACTCTTTTTTTCGTAAGGAAATCGGTAAATCCGTGAAGCTCAATTCAGAAATGTACGAAATGGAGACCGCGTTTTCGCTGCATGCGCTGAAATTTATCTACGGATGCAAATATATTTATACATATACGTATATTTATATATCGACTGAACAGTGAATGAATATGCATATATATATAAATATAAATCCGAATTTTATTAAAACGAAAAAAAAATGATAATGAAAAAAATAGAAGACGTAATAAACACTGATTTAATTAAATATACCGAAGGAGAGCGGGGGACAACACTGATAAAAAAAAAACATGCTGCGTGCTGTAAATCATGACTCGGGGACCGAGTTTACGGCCTTTGCGCATCTCGTCCGCTGGCGATGGACCTCTCGAATATTATTTGTCCGACGGATACCGTCGGTTTTTTTTTATGCTAGGATTTTGCGTTTAAAAAATTGACGTACTCGAGAGATCGATCGCCACCGACGAGATAGTAAAAAACGGCAATGTGAAGTACGTATCTAGCTAGGATTGACCGGCTTCTAGCGAAACAAAAAAAAAGAGGGTAGTAAAAAAAATCGTAGATTCGGAATGTATATGTATATAGGCAACGAATCATTTAGTGTATACGTGGGCAGTATACGTATAGACAGTATAGTAATGCCGTTGTGCAGATAGTGATATTAGTTACACAGTGTATTGCTAGCTTATATGAGTCTATACATGTATATAATTATATGATGTAATGGATCGAGAAAAATTTGAATGACGTACCACCGCGGGCACCTGACCAGGTACTAGTGGTTGACCCGGTGTCAGACCCATCTGTTGTATCAGGGCGTTCTTGAGGGCTAAGTGATTGCGTCCGTTTATCAGAAGCTGATCCTTGAGGTGCTGTGGCGGGTGGAAGTATTTGCACGGCGGTTTTTCCCTGTTACATCGGCCCTGCAAAAAAAAAAAAAATTATAAGAATCTCATGTGTAATAAAAAATACAAGTATGGTGCAATTTGACAATTCATCGAAAACACTCAGAAAAATGTATCGTTGCCTGAGACGACATCAATGCTCTAAACAAAAAAAAAAAAAAATGGTAAAAATTTCATGTGTAATTAAAAATAAAAGTATGGTGCAATTTGACAATTCATCGAAAACATTAAAAAAATATGTGTATGTTGCCTGAGACGACATCAATGCTTTTATAATTCCCGCAACTATAAATAATCAAACCAACTGCCAAATGATGATACCTGTGACTATCTATATAGTAAAACACACTATATATGACATCGTCATCCCCTGAAAATTTTTCTCAGTCAACGCTCAGAGCTTTCGAATAAAACCGAGAATGATCCCAACCACTGACGAACAAGAGTATAAGTATTTCCAGTACTGCATATACGATGTATATGCCGCATATATATATCTATAGACAGGTTGTGGACACGCACACGTGAATTGCGCGGAGGTTGGCGTTGGATCCGCTCGACCACCGCCAAATGAGTCAATATTGTGAAACCACGAGAGAGCGATAGACCGGTGAAGGTGGAAGGGGAGGATGCCCCCCTGTGATAGGGGGAGAAGGGGGGGGGGGGGGTTGCCGGAGGGCAGGCGAGTGTAATCAACGAGCCGATGGGCAATAAACGCAGCATCGATTACGAGAGAGACGGTTCGTTGGAACACTGACCTCCATAAATTGCGAATCAAATTAATCGGTACGCGGGTTACAATACCGGATGTTATATCCCGCCTGGTGGTCGCGGTGTCGTCGCTGTTCGCCCCCTCCCCCCCCCCCCCCCCCCCCGAAAGCCTCGCGCCATTTACTCGGCTATACCGACGGATAAGCAGCCTGCGTGATACCGCGACTGGGCTTTACACGAGGAGAGTACGGAGGCTGAGAGAGGCAGCCCCCCCCACTCCCCCCTCCTACGGAGGGGGGAGGGGTCCCCCCCTCCGTAGGAGGGGGGAGTGGGGGGGCCGTTGCGGTGGAGAGGCTGAAACTGTAATTCGCGACGTAGGCTAATCGTTCGTGGAGAAATTAGACACTCGAAACTCGCGCCCGAGGAGGAAAAGCTAAAGCTGGAAGCGATCCACAATCCGTGTTATGTAATAATCGCGAGGCGAAAAGTTAGTCGTCGACGTCGACGTTTAGCGTCGATGGGAAATATCGCGGGTTGAGTCGTTCTCGGAGGAAACGTAGGCTCGAGTGGCTGCAGACTGCCGAGTGAGGTGGCTACGTTGCCGCCGCGAGAGGAAAGACGCAGCGGCGGAAGAAGCGGAACGAGAGTGCAGGGAGCGAGCGGAGAAGTATCAACAGGAGAGGAGGAGGGATGAGGAGGAGACGAAGGAGGAGGAGGAGGGGGAGGAAGCTGCTGCTGCTGCTGCGAAGCGCACCGAAGGAAGTGGCAGTAGCAAGAAGCGTGGGACGAAGGAGTTGAAGGAGGAGGAGAAGGAGAAAGAGGAGAAGGAGGAGGAGGAGCGCAGAAAACGAGTGGGGTGAGAAGGACAAGGAAGAGACGACGCTCTCTGCGGTACTAATTAGACCTTAACAATATTAGTTCAGGTAAGACGTTCCAACGAACGGGGATGTTGCGGCCCCGAACTATACTACGGGAGATGAGAGGGAAGAGCTGCGCTGCCGCCGTTCTGAGCGCTAACCGCCGAAGCCCCCGACGTGTATTTTCGCGGAAATCCAGTGGCTTACCGTAATAGCGGCTTGGTAAAGGTAAACTCGGTTGGGGGTGGGTAGTTCGAGGGAGGGGAGGGAGGGGGGGGGGGGGGGGAAGAGGGGTTGCTGCGTGGCTACCACCGCCGCTGCTGGTCGGTCTTGCCTGAGGGGTGCCTATGGTCCGATCGCGCGTCTGGAACCTGCTGCCACCCCCCGTCGAGCAATCTCCCCCCCTCCCCCTCCCCCTCCCCCTCCCCCTCCCCCTCCCCCAGAAAGCTCGACGTCCGCCGCGCGCACGACCCTCAAGCTCTCGTATATCGCCTAATTAAGCACATTCGAGAGTTACTCCGGTGTGCACCCATACCTGGGCACCCATAATGGCCCCCGCCCGTATAACGCTCGCCGCACGAACTTTTGACCCATTGAGAGAAGCGGTGGCTATGCCGCGTAGCTATATATAGGTATTTGGGGGAGGAGGGGGAGTGAGCCTCGTTATGCAGGGCGTTTGTGCATCGAGCGCGAGAATCGCGCGCAGTTCATCGCTCGTGGAGCGCAGATCCGAAGGATTCAAGTTTTGCGCGCACTTCAGTTTTCGAGATGTCGTTAAACGGTCCTTCGCGGATGGCGGTTTTTACGACGACGATTGGTGAGGTTATAGGCATTTGGAGATCGATCGAGGAAAGTTGATTTTTTTTTTTTATTGGGAGTCGAATTTTAAGTAGATGCTATTAATGATTGTAGAGGTTATGTTCCGTGGATGCGAAGAGAAGGTATTATAGTCATTTGTCGATCGATCGAGGAAAGTTGATTTTTTTTTTAATGGGTTCGAATGTTAAGTAGACGCTATTAATGATTGCGGAGGTTATGTTCAGTGGATGCGTCAAGAAGGCTATAGTCATTTGTCGATCGATCGAGGAAAGTTGATTTTTTTTTTAAATGGGAGTCGAATTTTAAGTAGACGCTATTAATGATTGCGGAGGTTATGTTCAGTGGATGCGTCAAAAAAGCTATAGTCATTTTTCGATCGATCAAGGAAAATTTTTTTTTTTTTTTTAATGGGTTCGAATGTTAAGTAGACGCTATAAATGATCGCGTAGGTTATGTGCAATGGATGCGTCGACAAAAATTAAGGGAAATACGTATAGGCGAAGGCTCTGTGTTATATATAGTGTCTGTTCGCCCGCTAAGCGAGAGAATTTATGCGTCGAGAGGATCATTAGCCAGACTTCTTCGTTTACACCCAAAACATTACTCGTTATACATTCGCGGAATGCACACGCGCGGTTTCGGGGTACGAGAGAGCAGTGGCGGCGCCGGCAAACGGTCCCCGGGAGGAGGATGTTGAGACTGCTATAAACTACGTTGCGGAGTCAGCGCTTTGCTCAATATAGCCAGGTAGGTATTATGTACCTAACGAGCGCGCAGCCCCTGTTTCAGAGTTCGACTCGACTATCCCTACTCTCTCTCTTCCCACTCTCCGATCGGTCCGACGCCAACGCTGCCACCTCTCCCACCCCCTCCTCCTCACCCCTCCTCCAACCCTCGGCCCACCATCCGCTGCTAACTAATACTCCGAGGCACTTCTAAAGACTCCGAATGGACCGTAAAACGCCAAACGTCGTTACTGGATTTCGTTACGCGCGGACCACAGTCCAGGTAAACACATTCGGAGGGGCCTTGTGTGTATCTGTGGTACTATTGGCAAAGGCACAAACGAGGTTGTATTCACTAATCGTCGCTCTTTGCTCGGGCTTCCCACTCAATCCCTCTTTCCTTTCGTTTTATTTCTCTATTTCATTTCTTTCTCCTCACAGGTACAAAACTGCTATAAAAAAAAAAAAAAAAAAAAAATAGAGAGCAAAGGGCACGACGATGACGCTGACGACGCGCTCGAACGAAAGCGAAAGGACAGGAGACGCGAAAACGCGTTATCCGCCGTATCCACAGTGCAAACGAAGACGATAAGGACGGAGAGAGAAAAAAGGAGAGAGAAAGAAAGCGGCAGGATATACTCGAGGGTTCAGTCGCGACCAGCGCTGCATTGTTCCGACTTCTCGGTGCTATCTCGGATATCGCGGCGCACCCTCAATTATCGTCTCTGAGCTTCTCCACCCCCACCCCCTCCCCAATCCCCTCTGCTCCCCTCGCCAATGCTCCCGGAGCAACAGCTGATAATTGAGATTGAGACTGATCGCCTTTTTCCTTTTCTTCGCCACTGTCGCAGTCCCTCCACATCGACCAACCAACCACCGTCGGAGGCACCTCTACTGATTCTCTCAATCGTCGTTCTCCTCTACTGATTCCCTCAATCTTTCAGTCCTATCGCGATGGCCTCGCCGGAAAATAGTTCCTCGTATCTGACGTACACTGAAAATAATGAATAGTTGTGATTGCCAATCGTTGGTCAGAGCTACCAATATTTTAGTGACTGCAATTTTTTGGTATATCGAACCAATGATTGGTAATCACAACTACTAATTTTTCTCAGTGTAGCAACACTTAAAATGGAAAAAAAATATATATAGCTCATTATATTACACAAAGTTCGTCAGTGCATAAATTGGGGTAGCTTTTTTTTGCACCACTGAAATAGAATAATGCTCGAGGGTTGGAGAACGAGTCTATAGGTCTACAGAGAAGACACACGCGGGGGGTGGTCTTCTTATCGTGTGACTCGCGCGCGGGAAAGGTCGATATACGAGTTCCCTCTCAGCGAGGGTGTGGAGCCGGGGGGGAGGGGAGGGGGAGGGGTGCTTCGTCGCCCTTGCGAAGAACGAAGACATAGCGTAAAGGAAGATCCCAGCGCGTTCGTTCGTTCCTCGTGCGCTCGAAGGTGGCCGACGAACACGATCCTTCAGACCCGGACTAACCCCACTTTATGACCCACCGTCGTCGTCGTCGTCGTCGTCGCCGACGACGACGACGCCGTCGCCGCCATCAGACCCCGATATCCCCGACACTGTGCCGCCAAGCCATCCCCCAGCACTTGGACTCACTCGCACGAGCAGTCCACCCCCCCGCCAACCCCCCTTCAGCCCCCTCCCCACCCCCCATTTGCCGCTCCCCTGTGCACCCGGTAGTAGCATAGTAGCTCGAGCGGCGCGTATACGTCGACCACCTCCTCTTTTACTCCCTGCTGGCGCGTGATGTGCCGCCGGTTGGGAGGGGGGTGGGAGGGGGGTGGGTGGGTATAGCGCACGCCAAGCAGCCCTCTAACCTCTCCCTCAACCTCCCCACACCGGTGGTTCTGTCTCGCTCCCTCTCGCGGTATATCGTGAGCCCGGACGCGGAGGTCGGGTACCGCACGGAAGATTACTAGGATTTGCGCGTAGATTTGCATATCGATTTTCCCTGCGGAATGGCGTCGTATGGCGCCAAGCGGGCCACAATTTGCCTTAATTTTCGTGCTGCCACTGTGGAAGCTCGCACCGGCCGACGGGCCGCCGAGGCTTTCCCTTTTTCCGCGTTCACTTCCGTTTTAACCACCCCTCTACCCCCTCCCCCTTACGAGGGAGTATCTCTCCCGTGTGTATATTTTTTTTTATTCTTACAGCTGGCGCTCCTTCCTCGAGACCTTCGAGTCGCTATTTGTTCCGAGGCGAGGCAGTGTTGAAAATCCAAGTCAAAAATAGGACGAGTATATATGTGGACAGACACAACTGGTCGAAGGCGCAGGGTTAGAAAAAAAAAAAAAAAAAAAGAACAGTGTTTCACAGGGAAGAGATAGTAAAGAGGGGCAATGGATACTGGGCAAGATACAGTGTTTCCCGGAAGGAAAGCCGGATTTGTATGTGTGTGGGAGGGGGGGTGAATATCTATAATGGGGAAGAGGAGGAGAAGAGTGAACGTCGATGAAGATGAGAAAGAGGCGAATAGTGTCACCCGCGCACCGTGCGACCCTCCTCACCCTCTCCACCCCCAAAGTCACGCGACATTTGCCTCTCAGTGGCTTCGCCGCCGTCCGATAATAGGATCAGCGATGAGGTTCGCGGAAAATGCCGATAGCAAAGCCACCGCCAGAACCAAAGGCGCGCGACGAGGACGCGCCCTCTGCGGAATCTAGGTTGCCCGGATGCTCCAGTCCGACCCTCTCCCTTTCACCCCCCTCGTCCTCCAACCCTCCCCCACCTCTCCTCTACGTCCACGCGCCGCTCTCCCTTCGACCTGCCTTCACCTCCTCCCTTCACCTCCCTTTACCGCTCGCTCTCACGGCAAAGCTGTAAGCGAGATTAGGAAGGACTTTGTTATCCTCGACGATGGCGAAAGGGGAAAGAAGGTTTGGGGTATACAGGAAGGAACCGTCCATCCAGTCACTCCCATCCCTTGTGAACGACGACGGCGAAGACTGTATCGTTTGTCACTCGGCGAGCCGTTCTGATAGCGCAAAGGGACATAGAAGGGGAGGGGGTAGAGGACTTTTCGCGTGGAGAGTTCGTGACGCGAGACTCCTTCGCGAATAAATCGCTTTGGCTCGCGGAGGGGTCAAGGTTGCGATATTCGCGAGCAGCCGCTCGCGAATATCGCGATCGCGAGTTCGTACATTACGACTCGGTAAATATATATAGCGCGGCAACTGACGCAGTTATAATTCACCCACTCTTACCGAAACAACCCTAATTGTTGTATCGTGCCTGACGCTCGCGCTGCTCCTGTTGGGTATATCCTGCAGTGCCGTTATACGCCTGCGGGACGCATTCTGCCTGCTTCAGACACAGACACACAACACATTCGCAGTCCTCATTACTTCCTACGTCAGTCGACATAAATCACTGCGTCCTTCTCTCTGTATCTTACAATTAGCAAGTTCAAGCGGACTGTTTGGGCTGTAGACGAAGGGGCTGTGCATATTCATCGAAGACACGCGCGGCACTGTGTGCTTTTCAACCTTCTGTCATTCTTAATTATCGTTTCGCTTGATTCAACTGCTCCGTGGTTTTTGGTTGGTCCGTTGGTGGATATGGAGGATGGGATCGGATTCGGGACGCGTGTGTCGACTCCGATCGATGCGAGGAGACTGGACAGCTCCTGTTCAGGAAAACTATTTCGTGACGATTTGCTAAAAATATTTTATAACGGAAAACTATTTCGTGACGATTCGCTAAAAATATTTCGTAACGGAAAACTATTTCGTGACGATTCGCTAAAAATATTTCATAACGAAAAACTATTTCCCGAAGATTCGCTAAAAACTATTAAATTATCAAGTAAAAATAATTCGTCGAAAAACAGTCCCTCAGTTCTTCGAGTTTCCAACTCGAATTGTTTTAGATGGATTTCCCGGGAACGTCGGTGGAGCCGGAATATGGAACCTGCGAGAGCGATCGAGGGAGGAGAGGCGGACGACGGGACTTGGAAAGCGAGATGGGGGCTGTATGGTGCCGAGGCTGATGCGATTCCAGACGAGTTGGTCACGTTTCGCAACCACCATCAACCACCGCCAGCCCCATCCCGCGGCGGCCGCTTCTCCGTACCCATGAAGCTATAGCTACTACTCCGGAGTTGTCACCGCAACTACCGACAATCCACTCTCCCACTCCTCGTACCCATCGTCCCCCCCCTTTTCGCCCTCCTCTCCTCCTCCCTCCTCCCTCCTCTCTCCCCTCCTCGCATCGTCTCCTCGACAACCTCTCACTTTCCTCCCAAAGCACTCGACCATCAACCAAGTATCGCGAGAATAACGAGTACCAGCAGCTCTCCGAAGGAGCTTGCGAAGATTCCGCAACATTCGCCATACACAGGACCACCGAAAGTTGTCACAGTGCAAAATACCAACGGAGTCGTTGGCCAGGATCGTCAAAGTCCAGGCCAACGATTCAGAATGTTTCGGCTTGCATCGATATGAAAACTCGGTGGTCTCCTCTATGGTGAACGTGTCGAGAATCGACCTTGCCAAATCCTTGGGACATAATCGTATAGCAAGGGTCGCGAACTCTGCCTGCACATCGTCAACTTGAACCCAAAGGTGCTTCATCTCTTCGCCTGATTCCTTCTTCCCACCTAACCCGAGTCTTGTTCTCTCTTGCACGAAGCACTATTCTACTTCAACTATTACTGCCTTCGGTACTTTTGGCATCGCTCTTTCAGTTTCTCAGTCTCTCTTCTCTCTCGCACTTTATCCCAGCTTCGTGAGTACACCAACAGGCTCTGTGCCAAGACGCGGAAGAGGAGTTAATTCGAAAACTGCTGGTAAGGCTGCCCGAGCTCGTCGTGCGAGTCTTACTATCGGACTTCTCGCGGTGCACAGCACTTGGTGAGGGAAGCGAGAAGAGCCGAGGCTATATAGACAGAGGGAAAGGCAGAGGGAGCGAGAGACTGAGATGAACTGGAAGAGGTAAGTGGGGAGGAAAAAAAAAGGACCTGGAAAGTGGAGAGTGTTGGTGTGGTAAGTAGTGTAGAAAGTGGCGTTTGTAGGTGGGTAAGAAGGGTGAGAGGAAAAGCTAGTGGAGAAGCTGTTTTCCTCCTTGTCAATCGAGGAACTTCTCTCGGGTTGATTAGATCGCCTGTCGATGTCGTTTTTCTTTTACGATAGGGACATCTCTCGTCTATCGTTGCTGTCGTCGTCGTCGTCTTCGTCGTCCTCCTCCTCCTTCTTCTTGTCGTACGTTTGCACTCAACGAGTGCGAAGGTCAGCATCAGCTCTTTGCGAGAAAACTGGACTGTGCTCGACGATAGAGTAGGAAAAGTAGTGCGAGAACAAAGGAAGGGGAGAAAGGATCGAGTTGTCGAGTAGTAGTATCGGAATTTTACGAACGTCGATCGTTGGGTGAGGAGGACTCGTTTGAGCAATGAGAGCTGAGTACTCTGGGCCGATGGTGGATTTTGATGGGTGGTCAGACGTCGGACGGTGCGAGTCGAGGGTACAGAGCAAATAGGGGACGTAGGTTGGATGCGATTTGCTTTTATCGCATCTATAACCTTAGGAGTTGCGCTGTACGTGGGCCAATCGAGAGAGGAGCGACGAATAATTCGGAGAAAAGCGAGTTATCCGTTTAACGAACTGCTTCTCGAAATCTTGGGAGGAGATGTTGGGGCTACTGCTGCTGCGGCTGCTTCAGTAGCTGCTGGGCATCTAGTTCAGCCTTCAGCGAATGGACCTATTCCCGAGCTTTCGAGATCTTGTGCTAAGGGTTGTGCTGGCTCAGATCCGCGAAGCTTGAACTCGGTTTACCCTCTGACCCCTTCTCCTTCTGGACTTTGGGCTCTTTCCGATGTAACCCTTCGCTTAGTAGAAGCGAGTCTCGGTTGGCCCGCAGTTGATGTGTCCGCACCAACACCGATTCGATGTCGAGGACGATGCTCGTGCAACGACTGCCAATCTCCGTTGTTACTTGGCAAGTCTTTCTCGCGCCTCGCCTGAGAATCTGCGATAATTCGCACTGATCTGCAGCAGCTATACCCCTTGCGTTTTTTGACGAAAAAAAATTTTAAAACCCTATCCGATGGGAAATTTCCCGCTGATTCCAAATATGACCGGTTTTTGCCCGAAAAATAAAAAATTCAAGGAGAAAAACGCGAAAAACGATTTTTCAATTTTTCCCAATTTTGGCACTTTACTAAAATCGGTGTAATTTTTCTTTGGATCAATATAATCGGGATTTTCTTTTCGCGTTCGAAAGAAAACTCTTCAACGAAGAGAATGTCGCCAGACGGAACGCGATATCTCGATTTTTCAATTTTTTACAGATTTTTCAAGTTGACCCTTAAAAATCGCAAATTTTTAGAAGGGGTACCCCTTGCCATTTTTCGCAAAATTGGCCGAAAAAAAAATTTTCAATTTTGCAAATTTTAAAAACCCTATCCGATGGGAAATTTTCCGCTGATTCCAAAAACGACAAGTATTTCCCCGAAAAACCGAAAATTCGAGGAGAAAAACCGAAAAAACGATTTTTTTTCACTGACAAACTGCCGAATTTCGCGATATTAAACCACAAACTGCTGCCGGTTTCCCAACGACCAATCAGATGCTGAAAAAATCGACAACAATGGTTGCTCACGAACTTCTTAACAGAGAATTATGTTTCACTTCATTTATGTATTTTTTCTCTCTTCCTCCGAGGATAAACGGAACGAAAAATTCTGTCCAAAGGTCAGAGCGTGTAGAAAAGGTTAAAGCCGGGAAAAGTCAGATCGGGAGCCCGAAAATAGGGAAATATTCCGCGAAGGGAGGAGTCGAAAAATTGGAAGACCTGGCGAGGAAAGGTGAACGGCAAAGAAGAAACCCGGCGCGCGAGTCGAGGCGTCACACAGAGGGTTATTAGGGTCCGTGTGATGGTTCCCTCTGGTCGTGGGCGCAGCCAGCACGTCAGAGTCACGCCGGGCAAAGAGGATCCCTGCCTCGGTGTTCTACCTCCGCTCCGAGCAGACGATCTCCGCGTCGGCATTTCAAAGAATAACAATTTGGCGAATTAGAGGCGTCAAAGGAAGTAGTTCTTTGGCCGAGCCGCTCAACGCTGCGGCCAACGAGAATATTCGCCTCGCGACTCGCGGAAATATTCAAAAGTCGAGAAGACGAGACGACGAAGACGTCAATGAACGCGCTCTGAGGATTTCCCAAAGGATCTTTTTTTTTTATTCAACTGAGCGGATGCGAGCGGAGGTCGACTAAAAATCTAGGGTCGTGGAAACCTCGAAGAGAAGAATATACAAATATACATAGAAAAGACGACCGCGAGACGGCAAAAAAAAAAAAATAAAATAAAATAAAATGAAATAGAAGATGAAAAAAAAAAAAAAATGATCTCGTCGTGTCTCGTTTTTCGTTTGCGACCTCCAACTTCGTGTGCACTGCATATACACAACTTGGTTGGCCGTCGCGGCGGTTCTCCTATCTCTTCAGCTGCCGTCCCATCCTTCTCGCGCGCCTCTTTCGCTATCTCCCGACACGCCGAAAGTGTAGCTCTGCCTGCACATCAAAGCCTCGAGGATTCCGGCGAATTCGCGAGAGCGCGGAATCACGTACGCGCTCTGCCGTCGCCTTGTGTGCTCTTAGCCGTATATCTGTATACTCACTATGTGTTCGCATGGATAAGCTCCATGGTGGTCACGTACAAAATACACAGAGCGAAGGCCTCTGCAATGTGCTCGGAGACGATCCTTTCTCGAGATTCGAGTCCCGGAAATTTTTTTTTTTTTTTTTTTTGGCAGCTCGATTGCGCGATATCAGTGTACGAAAATTGTAATTGGAGACCATAATCTATGTCAACGTGACGCTGTTATGCACTGAAAAAAATTAATAGTTGTGATTACTAATCGTTGGTCAGAGCTACCAATATTTTACTAACTGTAACCAATATTTTGGTAGATCGAACCAATGATTGGTAATCGTAACCACTAATTTTTGCTCCGTGTGAAAAATGCGTAAATCGCTTCCAAGATGATTGCATTCCCAGGTGTTGCTGTCGCTCGTCCGCCAAATCTGAGGCAGTTCGTTCGTCGCAAATGCTGTGTCGGGAAGATTTTTTTTTTTTTTTTTCTAGGTTTCGCTTCACATCGGAGACCCGGATGTCTCGTGACGCATTTCGGCAGCGGAGGGAACACGCGAATGGGGAAAGAATTGGCTGTATGAAAAATTCACGACCAAGCAGCGAAACCCGGACAATAGTCCGGAGCATCCGGTACACGCGGCTCTCGCTCTTTCCTGTAGGTATAGTAGGTACACCTACTTCTCCGCCCTACGAAACTAGAAAAGCAGGCCCCACACAAGCGATTCGAATAAAAATCACGGGCAGGATTTTTCATTACTGCAAAGGAAACACACACGACGAAATGGTAGCGGCGAACTTGAGTCGAGGACAAAATACGAGCGGAACGCGATATAACTCGTGCCCGAGTTGTTTAACTGCTCGAGAAGGAGCCCGAAGAGGGGAGGGGGTGGGGAGAGGTATTTTTTGCGGTGGGTGTTGGTGCCAAAATGGCTGAGAAGGAATTCCCACCGCTGGTGATGGTGGTGGCGGCTAGACTCGCCTGAATCTCACCCCTCGAAGGAGAAACTGGCCCGAGGGGTATATAAGGAAGACTCGCCGAGCGCGAAGAGAAGGGGGGGGGGGGGGGGAAGTGAGCGGGGCAAGAGGACGGAAAATTATCGCGGAGAGAATAGCCGAGAAAGGAGGGCGAAGATACGCGCGCGGAGACTCATCAACCACAAAGCTCTGGGGGAGGGGATGAAGACTACGGTTTGGGCGGCAATAATCGACTTGTTTTCGAAGCGAGTGAACCGTGACTCTTTCCTCCCCTCTCTCTCTATCTCTGTCTTCTCCACCCCCAAAAAGAGCAGCAAATCTTCCGCTTTTTTCGGGACGATATTTCGGAACGCTTTCCGCTTTTTTCGGGACGATATTTTCGTTGCCACTGCTGCAGCACAGTGCAAGTTGCACTTGCGTTGGATGCTCGCGTTTGATGTCCCGCAAGGAGGCAAAATTAAAAGGGTCAAGCGGGAGAATCGCTAACCGGGCGCACGCGGCAAAAATCCTCCCCTACCCCCTCCCTCCCCTCCCAACCCTCATACCCTCAATTCTCAGCTGCCGCAGCAACGCAGCGCCGATCTCGACAAGCTACTTCACTCGACGAGTGCACTTCGGTGCAACGTTCCCCGTTGCAGCAGCAGCCCCACCAAACCACCCCTCGGTAACTCACTTCTACTTCCGAGTTGTACGTCCCCCTCCCCCTCCTCTGAGAGGGGAGGGGGACCAGTGAGAAATAAAAAGACAAAAAAAAGAAAGGACCAAGCAGAGACACAGGGAACACTGGGTATGTAAGGAGAGGGGGAGATATGGGGCTGGGGGTGGCCCACGGTCCCCCCGCGGTTGTGTCGGGCACGCCCTACTCGTGACGAACAAACGTTGTCGTTAGTAAAACGCTGCCGCTAATACTACCCTCTCGGGGAAACGCTGTGCCTTGTGGGACACCCCTGGCTCCTTCCCTCGTCGACTCGCGCACTCAAACCTCTCATACTCCGTTGCACTTATGCCGCCGCTGCACCCCTTTTGCGCAACCCCCCACATATGCCACATTGCTCGGAGATCACTCGATCAATTACCAACCGCTTCCTCCTGGCTGCGAAAATTGCGTTTTGTCGTGAATCAATGGTGAAACATAGGCAGCGTTCAAGTCGCTCTCTCGAGGGTTGCGTCGAGAGGACACTTTGGGGAAAGTGTCATTTTTGTTCTGACGTTTTGGGCGATTAATTCGCTTGATTCGGAATTGATTAAGAATATTAAAAAAAAAAAATAAAAAATTAAAATTCAATTAAATTAAAAGAAAAAAAATTAAGACTATTCGGACTGAGACGTTTGGACAATGTGCAAGAATCTGCATTACTATCGACCTTTTCAAAACTCAGAAATGGAGTCTGGTCAGATGCAGCGAAAATCTATTAAAGTTCAAAGTTGATTCAAGGTCTGTCAGTTAAAGTTTATTATCTGGGAATTTTTCGGTTCAGCTGTACGGAGAGAATGAGACGGAGCAACTTTTTTTCTACACGTAAAAGTATTACGAGAAGTGAAAGGGGTAGATAAGGAGACTCGTATGAGACGTTGCACTAACGTTTTCGAGATCGCGAGGGCAGAGCGAGTCGGTTCGGATATGCGAGGCCGAGAGGGTGGAGGGTTGGGGGTGGGGTGGGAGGGGGGGGGGGGGGTTGCTCTTATCACCGGTACATTACTTCTGCTTCTGCCTCCTGCCTTCTGCTTCCGCGTGTCTAAGGCTGCAGCGGGCCTCGCGAGAGAAAGAGAGAGGCCGATGGAGCTCGAGCGAACCAGGAGAGACAGAAAGCAACAGGTTGCAAGTAGAATGCACGAGTGACAACCGTACGAGGCAGGCGCGCAGAGGAAACGAGAGACAGACACCACCGTCGCTCGGTAGTCTTCTCGACCCGAGGCGGTTTAGCTGCCGTCTTATGACTGCTTATACCGTGGCTAAATGTTAGTCCGTCGAGTCTGTAGCTTCGCACACGTATCAACGGTCCGAGAGGCGAGAACTTGCTTAGTCTGCGCCAACGTTGTCCGTACATGACAGCTTTTTCTCCTTTTTTTATACACAAGAGTCATGTTCCTTTTTTTTTCTTTTTTTTTTTAAGTTCGTACGTAACTCATATTACCGAGAAAAAAATGGTTTTATACAGGGTTCAAAATGTAAAATGGTTAAACAGAGTCGATGAACATTTCCACTGCGCAATTTTAATGCGTCGTTAATTGAGCTCATTGCGATTTTTATTTTCCGAAACTGAGATAATATCCGGTCAATGATCTTATACCGTTAAATAAAATCGTCTCCGAGCGCAAACTATCCTCAAGATTATTCTTGTGTACGTCGGAGGAGGCAGAGGACTCGGTCCACGGGTCTTCCTTTCTTTCTTTCTTTCATTCTTATTTTCCATTTTTTTTTTTCCAAGACTCGTCGTCCCGTAATAGAGAAATAACGAGAGAGGGAGAGGGAAAGAGAGACAGATATCTCTGGGATTTGTCAAAACCCTTGCTAATAAGCGCGAGGGACGTCGTCGCGGAAAAGAGACGAGTCTCGGTGGTCTTTGCCGCTTCTGCTTCTGTCGCGGTCGCAAATTGTCTGACTCTCTGCCGCTAAGTGTCCTTTCCCGTTATCGAGAATGTCACGACGAGGACAAAAGGCGAAAACAGAGGGACGCAAGACGAGGCTGCTGCTTCTGCTGCTGTTGGCGCTGCTATAGTTCCCAAATGTTAACGACGCGATACGGGGTCGAGGAGGGGAGGAAGAAGAAGAAGAAAAATAAGAAGAAGGAAGAATAAGAAGAGGAAGGAAGAAGGGGAGAGGATAGTGACGAAGCTTACCGGCCAGCAAGCGGCTTTTCTCATTTCGCAATAATGGGCGTGATGAGAGTGCGCCGCAGAGACTGCGGCTGCCTCTGCTTCTGAGAACGAAAGAAAACGACGAGAACGACGGAGAAGTATAAGAATAAGAGGAACAAGTTGCTTCACGAAAAAACCCCTCCGCACACACATATACATACATACTGTATAATACACACAGAGGCATATACAGGATAGGATAGTGGCGGTGAGTTCAACTACTATGAAGAGCATCGATGGTCCTGTATAACGTAGCGTAATGGATGCCGAGTGTAGATAGAGGATTGCGGCAACTTATGAATTCCGCGTAATTAGCTGGGCAAACAGGGAACCGTCGGGGGCCCAAAGCGTCGGCGACGATGGCACAGCTGCCATCGTGTGGCATTTGTGCGCGTGCGGAGAAGCCGAGAATACAAATGGAAGTGCGCTCGATCTGCGTCTCTGTGTGCGGTACCGTTGATACCTATTCTCACTCTCCACTATCTCCGGGTTATGTACATATGGGAATGTGCGAAGGTGGCAATGAGAGGGAGAGAATTGGAGAAGGTGAAGCAGAGGAAGGGAATGGTGAAGGTGGAAAGCAGAGGGAGCGGAAAATCCGACGAAGGGAAGGGCAGAAAGCGGCACCGAGACGCCCGGTGAAATCTGAACAAAAAGGGGAGAGAAGACGAGGGAGGAGGAGTGGAGAGAGGGAGGAGGAGGAGGAGAGAAAGGTGGAACGAGAGGTCGAAAAAGAGGGTTCAAACTAACTCAGTTCATTACCATAAATACTGGCGCTGGCTGCGCCGGTGCCATACGGACTGTTCCGTCCGTTTCTGGCCCGCGGGGATGACCTTTGCCCTCACCCTATTCCTCCTCCTCCTTCTCCATGCCCCTCGTTTTGCCATTTCTCGTCGACTCACCGTCGCACACATTTTTTTTTCGGAAACAAAACGAGTCGAGAGACGCAAATTAACGCACACGCTCGCTGGTTCGTTTTTATAGAATCGATCTCGTATTTCTGGTTACGCTGATGCTTACCGCGAGTTTCTTGTTTAGTTGGCTGTTTTTTTCTGGATGGTTTTATTCGTCAAGTATTATGTTTCACTGTCAGAAAAATGTGACTATGTTCAGAGCTGCGAACGAAAGTACTCCCAATGTTCCAGGATTCAGCAATCCAGTTATATACACGTGTCGCAAGTGTGACCTGTAAATAGGTCTTGATGTCTTTTTTTTTCTCAAGGATACTTCGCTATGCGCGTATCGGTCTAATATTATATACACGTGTCGCAAGTGTGACCTGTAAATAGGTCTTGATGTCTTTTTTTTCTCAAGGATACTTTGCTATGCGCGTATCGGTCCAATGAGAAAGAGGAGACGGATTGCGGATCGAAAGATGATCCAACTGGCGTCATTTATCTCAAGGACGACGCACATAAAATCCGTCTGCGAAAAGGGTGAGCGGTACTTTTACAGGAGAAACCGAAAACCGTCGTCGTTGGTGCGTACGAAGCGATATAGATATAGACGTACATAGACATTGGGCACTATACATCGGAAAGACTGGTCGTAATAAGGCGAAGAGGGAAATGTAGGATCGCGTCGATGGAGGGGGGAAGGTATTCGGGGCCGACTCGACGGCCGCATTAGCCAATGTGCCAAGTATACATATACACGACTATATATCTATATCCATATACCGGTATATCTGCGCGCGTATAGCGCGGTATATACCCCCGAGGGAGTGATAGCAGAGCGATGTATGGTTATTGGCCGGTCGGCGGCATCGATTCTCACGGCGAGGGAGCCACAGATCACCCGGAAACGTGAAACTTTCCTCTGCCTCCCCCCTTCTGTACCAACGGCGAAGCCATCCGAAGCTTTGCGCCGCTGCTGCGTCCCTACCTCCCCCTCCCCTCCCCCCTTCAGAGCTCCCTAACCCGTCCGACCAACTTCGCAGACTGCTCTCTGCCTCCCCAACCGACTAAATACTTTATTAGCAAGTTATAGTTTTTTTTTTTTTTTTTTTTTTTTTTTTTAATTTTTTTTTCTTCGTAGTGGAAGGCAAGTCAGTGGGGCATCGTTCGGTTCCTTGGCTGGAGACTCGCCTCCGACTTATATCAGGACGTTGAAATTTTCGCCGAGAAGAGTTTGCTAATTTTCAGTGCGGGCAAAAAGATGAGATTCGAAAGTCGCCGAGGGAGTCTCGAATATTCGTTGCTGCTGAGGTTATTCATTCGTTCGTCGCTGCTGCGATTGGCCAGGAATGAAATACTCAAGAGCTGCGCGGTTTTTGCGAAACGAGGAAATGAGAGAGAAGGAGAGGGTGAAGAGAGGATAGACGAGGGATGTATTTTCGCAAAAACAAATAATTCTTTCGTCCTTACGGTTCTGACCCGGAAATGAGAACGAGGGTGGGAGGGAGTCAAGGGGGGGGGAGGGGGAGGGAGTCTAGTTGCCGGGTTCTCGGCAGTCAAGGCGCGGGCGTTGTTCTACTTTGTTTCGAGAGCCGCGGTCGTCCGGATGCTATCGCAACGACGACAACGACGACTACAACGACGACGATGCGAAGGGTCTGCTCCGGAGGAATGAACGAGGAACCAGTGGACGAGATTGAGGCTTGTATATGAGACGGAAAAAAAAAAAAATCCGGAGCAACGACGAGAGGGGGAAAAAAAAAGAAAGACGATGAGAAAGAAAGGAGAGGCGAAGATTGTCGGGGAACTCCGCTGGCATATAAAAGAGCAAAGTGGAAATCCGGCGAGGCTGGAGAGGAACGATGTGGGATTACGAAAGGATTTATTTGAGATTTTTCCCTGTCGACGCCCGAGTTTCTGGTGCCTCCCTCTCTCCCCCTCTTTTCCCTCTTTTCCGTCGTCGGGTTTACCGCGGGACTCCGGTGTCTATAGTCGCCTGTATTATCCGCTATACACTATTATTATATTATATGGTACGAACAACAGAGAGGCAGAACAGTCTTCAAGAATGTGCAACGAAATCGTAAATACACTGTTGGGTGGATTAAATAAAAACGCTCGAATTTTTTCGCTGAGCTGCTCGTAAAGATGTCAGTGGAAAAGAATGTATTAGGGGGTTTGGATCGTATCACTGTTTCCTCTTTAACACTCATCCGTATCCTTTTATTTCGCTCAACTCACATTCCCTGGATTTTTATTTCCTGTCTCGCAGGAATCTTTTCGTGTATATCAAATTAGAATCGACGCTCTTTGCAGATTCCTTAGCTATTTTTCTGCACTTCGCTGTGCCCCTCCCCCCCTCCCCCCCACCCCTCCCCCCTCTCCTACAGCCGTTCGTAACGTTTTTATTTCTCCCACCGTCCGCGTGAGCATCGGAGACGTAAAACCTCGCCGCAACACGCTCGTAAATTACAATCAACTATAAAACCGATATCCCTCCCCCTCCCCCTCCCACCCCCACACTACCGCCCCCTTCGCCCACGGCGCGTACATTCGCGGTGGAGGTACACGCGCGCCGCCGGTCGATGCCTTCTGCTGCAACACCGATGTCGTACCTATAGCTTCGTGTTTTTCCATCTCTCTCTCTCTCTCTCTCTCTCTCTCTCTCTCTCTCTCTCTCTCTCTCTCTCTCTCTCTCTCTCTCTCTCTCTCTGTGCTATGTGACTTTGGTTTGCTTTTTCAGTCTCCGCAGCTGCGTTATCGAGCGGCGTAAACCTGCAATCTGATTCGGAGAAAAAGATTTTTTTATACATTTGTATCCAATTTGTAACAAATTTGTTATTCTCGTTTGTGCTCCCACGTCTTCGATTTTCTTATAACAACTTTTTTTTGTTCTAAGAAAATCGAAGACGTGGGAGGTTTTTAAATACTCGGAACCCAACGAGAAAAAATTAAATAAAAAAAAAAAATCCCACGTTTGTACTCAGTACTGTCCTAATAATGGTATAATTTGACATTATCCGCAGAAATGTTTCGATAATATATTGACAGCGGATTAAAAAAGTCCAGCAGACAACGGCAACGACGTCGAAAGACGAGATTCAATTTTGCTCAGATGGAACAAAAGTGAAATTCCGATCCTCCGAATTAATTTCACTGTGCACGTTGCAGCGGCAGCTCGCGCCGAGAACAGCTGATGTGCTGCCTCGCGTCGCGAGCCGGGTCGGAGAGTTTCGCGCCACTCGGTGCGCGCGTCTAACGGGCGCCAGAGGGTGCGCCTCGAGTTGTGTCGTGTCCGTTGTGTGTTTACCGACTGAGCGACGAAGACAGACCTCTCTCTACAGTAGAGCTCTGCTCCTCGTCCCTCTCTCTACGCCAGAGAAAGAGAGAGATAGAGAAAGAGGGGCAAGTCAAATAAGCGCGTGCAGCCAAGAATAAGGGGGACACGAGCGATCAGACACACAGTGAAAGAGAGAGAGGGAGAAAAAGAGAGAGAGGGACATTTTTGCGTGGGAAGAGGAGTTGGATAGGTGCACAGTGCACAGACAAGTGCAGAGCCGTCGGTCGCCGCGGAAGGAGTGAGTAGAGAGAGTAAAGGGAAGAGCCCCACGCGACGGAGGAGAAACGTTAACACACACAGAGTGAGAGAGAGAGAAAGGGCGAGAGAGGGGAGGGGGAGTAGTAAAGGGGTGGTCGAGGCGACGGAGGGAGCGCGGGGAGGGCAATAGTCGGAGTGGCGCCGCGACTCCCGTGACGTCTGTCGGCGCGTCGGCCAATCAATAGCATCCCCATGGCAACCACAGATAACATCGGACACACACCGTACTACTTCCACACACAGGCATTGGGGGTGCTTGCCTCGGCTGCCTCGGTGCCTTTTCCTTTCCGACGGCGGCGGAGAGAGAGAGGACGACAGAGGGAGCGGAGGGGAGGAGGGGGGGGGGGGGGGGAGGCAACCCCGAACGACAATGCCGAAACGCGCTGGAACGTCAAGCTGTGCTGCTGCTGCTACTGCTGCTGCTGCTGCTGCTGCAGGCTCCGCATTCGAGTGGCAGGAACGAGCGGAAGAGTCGTCCGCGTGGAGACCCTCCGAATGCTCTTGACCATCTCTCGCCTCTGTCACTCGGATTTATCGGATCCAGTTGCTGTCTCTCTCTCGCTTTTTGAAATAAAACCTGGAGAGGAGAGAAGGAAGAGAGACAGAGGCATTGGCTTCTCTGATTTTTAGAGAGAGAGAGAGAGAGAGAGACATTGCCTTCTCTGACTTTCAGACAGAGGGAGACATTGCCATCTGACTTTCATACTCACCGCGTCATCTCAGTGACCTTTCCAAACAGCTCCACAGCTCGTTAATCATATTCGTCTACATTTTATTGTCTGACCCGATGCGGTTTGCACTTGTCCGTCCACTTGTCCTCTGTTTGCCATTTTTCCCTGATTTTGTCGACCGAAGTTTTGCAGAAGGTTCTCCGAAGATTTGGACGTGGACGACGTTGGCAACGGGGAAAGTGGGCCGATCGATCGCGATCGCGAGCAACGACGCGTGAGGGCCACGTGCTTAATAATAAGAATAAGAAGAGGAGGAAGAAGAGGTGGAGAGCAGAAAAATAAAAAAAAGATGAAGAAGTCGAGAGAAATAGGAGGAGTTCCAGAGGGTGGGCTTAACGATTCTTAATGCCTGGGTATATAAACGCCCACGAGAGAGAAAGCGTCGTGAAATAAGACAGGGGGGAGGGGGGAGGGGGGGGGGGGGGCGAAAGTTAAATGAATGTCGAGTCGACGAGGCGAGCGAATGGCCGATCGACGCTTGGGAATACAAAGTAGCTGGTGGAGATTGGATTTGGAGACGTACAGCTCTCTTTCTCTCTCTTCTGCTTCTACCCTTTTACACCTTTCTCTCTCACTCTCTTCGTTCGCTCTCGACTCTCGTTCCCAATGCAGCAAGCAGCCAGGACAGAGGTCCCTCAGCGTTCAACGAGTGCGAGAGATCGATCGCGAGGACCGAACTTTCCGACACGTTTTTCCCTCTGACGATTTTTCCATCCGCTACTTTTTTTTCTTCCTCACTCGCTTCGTTCTCTTCGGCCACACCGATGCCGATCATGATTCCGAACGTCGCGCGGCCAACTTCTCTACGGAAAAATCCCGCTCGCCAGACCTGCACCGCGAACTGTGCCAAATAGTGAATTTACTTTTTTTTTTTTTTTTTTTTTTTTTTTTCTTTCTGTACCCTTTCCTTCGTCCCTGCTTTCCCTTTATCCCTGTCGGCACCTTTCTCGTGTATAACGCCTCTCTCTTTTTCCCTGACGATTCGTATATTAGATCACTCGTTGGTATTCCGCCTCAGCCGATTTTTCAACAGCGCACACTATCAGCCATTGTCGCACACAGTACACATCAGCATCGCTGGGGAGTTACTCTGTCTCTCTTTTTTTTCTCTCTCGTCCGTCCCCAAGTCCTAAAGATGAGTGTCAGTGCTGGAGGTGCAGTTCACTCCTTTCTGCCAAATCGATATATCCTCGGTGGTATAGGAACCTATATAGTCAACACAGTGCCGCAGATAGAACCGCTGCGAAGCTCTAAGCGCGGCTATTCCGTTGTGAGTTGCGCTCTATGTACACTGAGAAAAAAAATGGCTCAATCCAACAAAATGTGGGCGGCGAAATAAATATTTTGTAAATTAAACAAAATATTTCATTGTGTATATATTTAATTTAATTTAATAATACTGGTGACAGAATTTAAAAAATTTCGATTAGCATTGCCGAATATTTTGTCCACACTGCAAAATATTTATTTTTTCAATATTTATTTATTTTTAATTAATTATTATTTTCTCAGTGTAGGCTACGTATCCCACGAATATATATACAACGCGGGACGCATTCTTTCGGCCGACAATTTTTCTTCGATCGCCCTCCGAATAGCCAAGACCCAAAGTGCGAGAAAGACAGATGAAAAAAATAAAAGCGAAGAGAAGGACGTAGGAAATAAAGGGTGAAAATATAGCGGCATATCCGGTTGGGCGCAGAGGCGTCGCCGTGACTTCCGCGAACAACAGGCGCGCGACGTCTCTCTAATAGAGGACCGGCTAAAGGGCTCCTTGAGGAAGGATACTCCGCACACATCCTTCTCCCTTCAACCCCTATCATCGTATCCACCGGCGTCGCTCTTCCATGGGGCTGTCTATGGTCC
Organism: Itoplectis maculator; assembly: GCA_964034905.1. Lineage (NCBI taxonomy): Eukaryota > Metazoa > Arthropoda > Insecta > Hymenoptera > Ichneumonidae > Itoplectis > Itoplectis maculator. The sequence goes on along the minus strand of OZ035857.1, from coordinate 8,487,172 downwards.
TCGGAGTGGATATGCGCGTTGAATGGTGCACCTTCCTCTCTGTATAGCTATACGCGTCAAGTGAACCCAACTATGGACGTAGGCAGTGAAATACACAAGACACCCAAGCAGCAAAACCTATGTATACAGACCGATGACGGTGAATAGGCGAATAATAAGGGAAAACGGAATTGAAAGTCAGACACAAGAGGGACTTGTGACTCGGTAATTCTCATCTTGAAACGTAGGAAGGAATAAGAGAGGAAAAAAAAAAAAAAAAAAAAAAAAGCAGGACAACCAAGTGCCGAGAGCTCCTCCCACAAAAGCAGCGAATGGTTGGTGCCGAGCATTTAAAAAAAATCGTGATTTAACGAGATGTTTTCGCATTGTGTGTCCATGGCAACAAATAATTTGGCTTTACGAGCGCGTGTGGATATAGCTTACGCGACTGCGAAGAGGGAGAGAGGGGAGAGGTGGGAGGGAAGAGGGGGGCTTTATGTTTCTTGATGGATAGCGCACGCGGGAGCCTGGTTCCGAAGTAACTGTGCAGTATGTTTTAGCTACGTTGCTGCTGCTGCTACTGCTGCTGCTGTAGCTGCTGCTGCTGCCCAGCTATGTAATACATAGACATGAGTCGTGTGCACGTTCGTGGGTGTAGTAGTAATACACGAAGAGAGGGAGAGAGAAAGGAAGGCGACGAGGCGCCACTCTGGCTGCACCCCCATTCCATAAGGCGCGGGCGGCGCGCGTCAGAACGGCCGATCAGCTGGTCTTCTGGCCCGGCGAAGTACCTGGACGCCGTCCAACCAGGTTATCCGCTTCCCTTTCACCACCCCAGCGCCACTTCCTTTCCACGATCTGCAATCGCTCCTTTCCGTAATTCCTCCCCCCCCCCACCCTCCCTCCCCCCTTCCCCAACCACCTCTCTCACTCTTTCTCGTTCTTTGTTCACTTCTTCGCCACTACGTTCACTTGAAATTGCCGGCCGTATTATCCACCCGACAATTGTCGAGCACTTTTTTTTTCAGAGAGAAAAAAGGGGACCGATAAAGTAGGACGCGCTGGGTTGATAAGAAGCTTTCGCTTTATAAACAATTCGTTTGAAAAAAAAATAATAATAATAATGGTACACAGAGATGAGGATCTGTATATCAGAAAAATGATGTAGTTGACGAAACTAAGTCTGAATTCTCGTCATTACATTTTTCGCTGGACAGACGACCTTATATTGATTTTAAGTAATTTTTTTTATTTGAATATATTTCAACTAAACTAACTAAATTAAAAAAAAATAAATAAAAATAATAATGGTACACGGAGATGAGGATCTGTATACCAGAAAAATGATGTAGTTGGCGAAACTAAGTCTCAATTCTCGTCATTACATTTTTTGCTAGATGGACGACCTTATATTGATTTTAAGTAATTTTTTTTTGAATATATTTCAAGTAATCCTAATAAAGGTACGTTTTATCAGAATAATCTCTACCACATAAAAAAATCATTGATAAAAAATGTTTACAGCGACATAATTCCGGATTACGTGACGTGTTTTTGAATTGTTTTTTGTTTTTTCATAAAATGTGTCACAGCGATTGTTTTTCGAACGAGAGATAAGCTGCAACGCTCGGGGATGGTTTATGCGCTGCTCTCTGAATATAGGCGAAGTGCGGAGCTGGAGGAATTTGGCTTCTCTCGCTGGTATCGCGTTTCCAACCAAAGCCGCGCATACAAACACATATATACAGACACAGACACACACAAACACAGTGTGCGGCGACTCCTCGAGGGACCCGCGTTTGACGCTTGTCATAACATCGATTCAAAAGTCGGTCGAGCACATAAATAAGCCCCGGCGCACGGTCGTCGGGGTCGCCTCCGAGATCCGGTCGTTTCTCTCTTGTGCACAGAATCTCCTCCCTCGATCTCTATGCATCTCTCCGTACATATAAACCCTATACCGAGAAAAATCAAATACACCAAAATCCACAATAAAGAAAAACGAATACGAAGAACATTTGGAACATTCCGAGAAAATGTAAGAAAAATTCTTTTCTCTCGATAATTGAAACATGATTTATTTGTCTCACAGGAAATTCATTGGAAACACAAGATCCTTGATTCCCTTTTGTCCCGATAATTTTTCCGTTACCATTCGCAGAGCTACGCTGGAAAATTAATTGAAACAGAGTTGCCGCCGTCTCCGTTGTACAAAATCGTTGTGTATACACGAAAACCGTGGAAATTCAACACCCATTTGTTACTCCTCTTCCGCGATATGAATAAAGCATTGATTTTAATGGAGGGTATGAATGACGAGTTGAATTCGAGAGCAAATGCACTCACTTCGATTTTCGTCAATCTGCTGTTTGAAAAGCAAAGTTCTTGCGAAAGCAATTTATTTGTTGACGTGCGTTTCAATGACAATTTTGCAATTAAGGCCTCTAACAATTTTGCAATTGAGGCTTCTAATTAATTTAACTCCTTTCAGTGTACAGATAAAATATTTTCTGGCATAGACAGAGGAGTGAAAGATCGCTTTTCTCGCTCCATTCTCCATCGCTGATGTGTCTCGACGCAGCAATTTCCACATATATTCGAGATCCGATTGTCGAGGCTGTCCAGAGGCGAGCAATACCTAACCTACAACCTGCGCGATTCTTCCTCCCCGTGGAGAGAGGAAGGCGGCATGTGGCCGCGTATATAAAGAGAATGCCAACGCCAACGGACGTGGCGCGTCGAGAGACTGGCGAGCGTCGCGTCCCCGGCGCGTAAGACCCGAAGTCCTCGGCCGACGACGACGGGCGTGCATTATTTGCGGTCTCGGCATTCGATGTAGATGGGCTTGAGAGGCCAACGGTGGAAGGAGAGAGGAGGAATTCCTGCGCGTTTGATTGAAAATTTCTTGAAATCCACGAGCGGAAGGTATGTTAGTTCCGCAGCCGAGTCTCGCTTCGACGTCTTCGTCGGTGGCTGCGGATTGGGATTGACGAAGAGGCGCGCCAGTTTATTTATATCTATCGTCCTTTGCCGATTAAATTGCAAAATCATTGTCAGAGAAAATCATTCGTCACACTGAAAAAAAAATTGCTCAATCCAACAAAAAGTGCGGCTGCGGGCGGCGAAATAAATATTTTTCAGATTGGACAAAATATTCGGTAATGCTAATCGAGATTTTTTTAATTCCGTGACCAGTTTGCTTCGATCAATTAAATAGTTTGTCTAATTTGCAAAATATTTATTTTGCCGCCCGCAACATTTTTTTTCGATTGAGCAATTTTTTTTTCTCAGTGCATTCGTTTATTCTCTAAAAAAATAATCATAAACCATTTCATCGAGAAATATAGGCTTAATTCCTTCGTCAACGTCGTTCAGTCCTATCGATCAGATTTTTCCACCCTAGGGGGTAAAAAAAATGCAATGAGCCATGAAAAAAAAAGTTAGCAAAGTAACAGCCTGCCGTTCTCTCTTTTTTTTCCCCTGTAGCAAGAAGAAAGGGAGGAAAAAAAGAAATCTCTTGCTTTTTTCGTACCGTCCGCACGCGCTTCACGAACCGACATTACTTTCGGTCCCTTCGCATAGCGTCGCTCGGTGTGTTCTCGACCCCATCGCGACGACGTTCGGCGTTCTCCGACCGACGAATATTACACGCGGAAGCGAGAGAAGCTCGCTCGCTGCTGCCTCTCCTCTCCCATACCCAGGGACCAGAGTTACGGCGTAAGTGCTCGCAGGGAAAAAGGGTCCGCCCGTGCGGTGCCCTTGGTATATACGCCGATAAAGTCCGGGTTTTTGGACCCTTTACACAAGCCAAGAGAATGGCCGCCGCCCCCGCTCATACCTAAAAAAAATATATTTTTCGGATATGAGACACGCGCTATATATGCAACCAACGACATAGCAGCAGTGAAAGCGTAACGCGAGTGAAAATGAGAGACAGAGCCGAAGAAAGTGGTGGTTCGGTGCGACGGAGCGAAAGACTTTAGAGGAAAGGTCACAGATGGATCAGGAAGCGTGAAAAATTCAAGGATCTCGTTAGACTCGGAGTCTGAGAGTGTCGAGTGGCGGCCTTTCCATCTTCCTCTCTGTATATCCCCTTTCTCAATTTTCTTCAAGAAAGCATAATAAAAATAAGGAAAAGACAGAGACAGAGAGAGAGAGAAAAAAATGAAGGAAAAAAGAAAAGTTCGTCGAAGGGTCGAGTGGGATCGGAGGGCGCTCCTCGAGGACTTTGGTCGTCGAGACGCGACTCTCGGGCTTATGGCTTGCATATCGAGAGAGGATTCTCTCAGTTAGGCGATACTTTTTTTACCGTTTCGCCAACGACCGTCACACGAGACTTATATATTCTTTTCTTCTTATATTATCGCTCTATACCGCATTTTGCAGTATCACTCCGCTCGTGCGATTCGAATTTCAAGTACCGGCTCGCAGCCGAAATCCCCTGGCTCGCCTTCCCCTCCTCCCCTCCCCTCCTTCCTAGTCGACCAGAGTACCGAACTCTGTGCCGAGAGCGCGAGTATTACCGACGTATCCCCGTTGGCTGCGAACTATACTCGCGCGGGCAAAACTTTCTGAGATATGGCCTCGACGATCGTATAAATCGTTCAAACGGCCTTTGGTTATAGAGGATAAAGGTTTCGGTGCAGGTTGCCGTATATATAGTAATACACCACCGGTGATATAGATACCGCGTGTGCGGCGACGAGAAAAAGAGACAGAGACGAAGCGAGGTGATTGAGGCGAAAGCGCTCCTCGAAGCGAGCTCCGAAATCGAGCGCTGACTTTTCGCTGCGCGGAAAACTGAACACATCAGACACACATACGTCCTATATACACACTTTTCGCATAATTCATCGAATCAACCAAGTTTCACGATGCGTTCTTTTGCAATATTTTTCTCGTCGGTAGACAAACCGAAAAGTTCGAAATGATGTATAGTGAAGGGTTGAAGTACCGATTTTGGCCACCTTTGGTCCAGTTGTGGCCACTGACTTCGAAAGGACAGAATTATCTGTATTGTAGAAAAAAAAAAAAAAAAAAAAAAAAAAAAATTGTATAGATCATCTTGTGGCCACCGACTTCGAAAGGACAGAATTATCTGTATTGTAACAAAAAAAAATAAATAAATAAATAAATAAAATTGTATAGATCATCTTATTAATTTGTATGAATACTTTCCAAATTTCAACGTAAAAATACAGGAAAACAATTTGAAATAAATTGTAGTGAAAATGGCCACAAATGGTGCATCTAACCTACGAAATTCCCACGCCACTAACTTTGGACGAAATGTGTGGTATTATAGGTTAAGAATAACACGATTCTTTTATACACTGCGTACGTAATATTCTTGTGCAAAATGACGTTCGCCGTTAATGAAATCGATAGCGGAGTATAATATTTACGCGCAGTGTAATCCTCGTGTGTCGTCAGTTGAATCGTTTCAGCGCAGCGGGAAATATATACGACCGGCGATTCGTGAATATATTCCCGGCGAACAAAACCAATTCCTGCGAAAACTTCACGTGGTTGCCACGCAGTGTATCAATGCACTTGGTACCGTACCAGTCGCGTGTTACTGCTAGCGTGGTATTCGCTCCTTTGCCCCTTCCCTCCTCCCCCTGCCTCCTCCCACCTTCCAATCCGTCCCTACTGTAGTAGCAGCCACAACTCCCCCCCCCCCCCCCCCTCCGTTACGCCAAGCGAGACAGACAGAGAGAAACGTAGTGCGGCGGAGGGTTGGTCGAGGGGACCATCGAAAGTTGCAATCGATATTGCGGGAGAAGCTCTGGCTGCTCTACACCGCCACTGTCGCTCTCTCTCTCTCTCTCTCCTCGTGCTGCTGCTGCTCTTGGTGACAATGACGTTGCCTCTGTGGCAACGTCACGCGCGCCTCTCTATTTTCACGCTCTCGCGCTTCGCGCTGCGTCTCTCGACACTTTCGCGTCTATTTGGTGAAACATAACCACTTCCTGAATAGAAATTTCGTCAGACATGTCTGATGCTGTCACAGGAGATGTCCGGATCGAGCTTAGGTATAGTAGCCTTCCTTAGAGGCTGCTATAAATTCACCTGATTAGGTTTACGGTAAGGCTGGGATGTGTCATTATTATTTAAAAATGGGATATAACTAATGGGTCATACAGTAAATTTTTGAGAGCCAAAATTGAAAGCGCAAGATAAACCAAATTCAATGAGCGCAAATAATTATTTTGCAACCCATTTTTTTTTTTTTTTTTTTTTTTAGTAGGGGTTTAGTATAGAGTAGCATTATCAGGTCCTTATCTGAAAAACTTTACTCGTCCCTAATCATTACACTGAAAAAAAATGATTGATTACCAATCGTTGGTCAGAGCTACCAATATTTTAGTAACCGCAACCAATACTTTGGTAGATCGAATTAATGATTGGTAAAAATGAATAGCAACTATTCATTTTTCTTAGTGTAGAGTTAGAATCCGACTAAAATGTCCAGGCTTAGTATCCCCCTTAACAAAATTTCTAGTCGGGATCTACTACATATGTATGTATAGGGACACGTTTCTCTCGCCAGACCCTTATTCGTGGGGAACTTCCCTATCCCGGAAACGCAATCGATAGTTATGCCTAGCCCCATCGGTGCCCTCTCGCGTCTCGTCTCGTCCCTGGGCGCGTCTACGATATTTAAATGTCAGGCACATAACACGCGTTTTCCACCTCCGTGACCCTCTTCGGCACTTAACATCCTTTCTTCATGCTCGGACTAACAACCACATAGACGCCCCTTCTGCTCCTCATCACTCCCCACCCCTCCCTTCTTCGTACAGTACGCCTTTATACGCGTTTTATAACTCTTGTGGCATCGCACGCGTCGTCCCCTCTGTTACCATCCGAAAAGTTAACGCGTTTTCGCGTCGTATGCGGCGTCCCTTATACCTCTTTGGATCCTTGTAAAAGATCTGGGCGGCGATGTTTCGCTCGTCAGGCGGCATCTCTTGACTCTCGTGTTCGCATCCTGTCCTCATCCTTTCTCCGCACGAACCCTTCGCAGATATAGTTGCAGGCGAAACACTCACATCGACGTCGCCGCTTCGTTCTTTATTAAACTCAAGGGCTTTTGGCTTTCGTGGCAGGCGGCATATCGAGTAAACATTAGTGTGTTATGGTACTTCGGTACTCTTGGCTCTCACTTTTTTTTTCGAGCTGCTGCCTCCACCACTCGAAGGGTCCCTACGTACCTAACACGAGTGGAGTATCATTTTAGGCGATATATGCCTAAAATGATACTCCACTCATTTACTCCACTCATTCAAGGATCAACCCTGGATGATCCTTGAATTCTTAAGTAAAATTTCTCGGCTGTGAGAAAAAATCAGAGAAGCAAAATAATCCTTCGAATTCACTCAGAGTGCACCGACAGCAGAAGCAAAAAAAATCGACCAAACGAACGATTTCGTTCCTCGAACGGAATTATATTTGCGCAGCGAATAAAGAAAAAAAAAAAAAAAAAAAAACTAGGAACACGAGTGGTGTATCATTTTAGGCGATACATCACACCCTTTATCCTTGAATTCTTGAGTAAAATTTCTCAACTATGAGAAAAAATCAGAGAAGCAAAATAATCCTTCGAATCCACTCAAAGTGCACCGACAGCAGAAGCAAAAAAAATCGACCAAACGAACGATTTCGTTCCACGAACGAAATTATATTTGCGCAGCGAATAAAGAAAAAAAAAAAACACTCGGATCCAACTATCCGTTGGTTCGTTCGAGTATTCTCTTCCAATCAACAAAATATTTCTTTCACCAACCCCGCGAGCGCACATTCGGTGAATTTAACGGATTTTTTTTTCCCATCCCTTCCCCTCAACGCTTCGGTGGGGCTCTGGGGAGATATCCAAGCGCGAGAATGGACCGACGAATTGGACGGGGGAAGAAAAAACGAGAGACGAAGGTAAAAATGAAGGAAATGAAACAGTCGGTGGGGGTGAACGACGACGTCAGCAAGGGAGACGAGACCTCGTTAGCCGCGGAAAGGTAGCGACCGAACTGCAATTCTCTGACTATGTTCGTCGTCGTCGTCGTCGTCTTCGTCCTCATCGTCCCCGTCTCGTCGGACTAGTTGCTCTTGACGTCCGCGGCACGCGAACCATTTTCGCGGCCTTTTTTCGTCACCAGTGCAAGTACGGCGAGTGAGCTCGAAATGATTTATAGCCGGGCGGCTCTCACCACCCCTTCGAGCGGGCTCAACCCTCTGCTGCTTTCGCACACAGTCGCCGCAGCAGCAGCTTTTTAGCCATTTCACTCGGTCGGAATGACAGGACGGTTAATTAACTTTCGCCGTTGTGTTATTGGCTGATGGCTCGTTCCACGCGCGTGGAAAGCTTCGTGCGACGAGGTCGGCGCGCGCAAACTATTATTAGACACGCCAGCCTCGTGGCGGGGCAGAGACAATCCGCTCGTGCGCCGCGCCGGATCGTCACAGCTGATATCCTTCGACGATATCCTGCGGCTCGAAACCGGTATCTCAATTTTTCGGAGCATACGTTTCATTCGATTAGGCTATTTTTTTTCTTAGGCGTTGTAATGTTACGGAATCGGAACGACTTCATTGTGAAAAAATACTCAGGGCGGAATTTTGTTAACCAAATAAATATTGATGGCACGTTCGTTTGCTCTGAGTTATAATAAATTGTAACCGAAGTGAATGAAGTTTTGATACAACCTTCTCGTAGATACGTTTACAGATCGTCGCTGTTTTCGGTGAATAAGTAGTTCAATATGCGTACCTGTAACAGAAAAAATAATCACTGGTTAGACAGATTGTTCCTTAATTTTTTTTTTTTCGAATAATGTTTATAAATATTAATAAACTTTTACTTCAATTAAAATAACTTAGATAATAAATCAGAGTGTAAATTGGTGACGCAAAAATATAATTTTGTTTCGCTCATCTAACGATCGATATATTTCACTATTTCTGCGTTAATAATTCTGAGTCAACGAAGCACTGCTTGGCAACTTATAGCAACCTTCGGGTCGCGAGATTAGGGAAATTGCGGAGAAGAGGCCAGACGAGGCTGCTGCTCGCCGCGCGATTACCGTTTGTAGATTGAAAAATCCGCAGGTAACGCGAGTATGCAGCGCGACGGCTCGATAATAAATTAGTAACGCGAGAAGGGATTTAGCTGCTGGGAGAGGGAGAAAAAGGAGGAGGGAAGGAGAGTAGAGAGAGAGAGAGAGAGGCAGACGCAGAGTTTACCGAGCTGTGTTGGCTACGCGCGGTTAGCGTTCTACCATCCTTTCCGGTCCGCCCACTTGCGGGGTTTTGAAATTGGAGCTCGGCGCGCGGTCGGTCGGCCCTCGCATCCGACGCTTTTCGCGGGGGCGACGGAGACGCCACCGCCAGTTCTCTCGTCGCTGGCCTCGGGAATGTCGGGGAGAACGAGACACACGAGCTATACCGACACCTCGCACCTATACTCTCATACAGATATATAGCTAGCAGCGCTGCTGCTGCTGCTGATATCTGTACCGCGGGTTATATACCCCGTCACCTCGTTATGCTAATTATTTTAATCCCCCATCGCCTGCGTCGGCCTATATTAAGCGCAAACTCTTCTCCTTTTCCTTAACTTAGCTGCCGGACTGTCTATACGTAGGTATAGATATATGTATACAGTAGGCAACGTATCGTTCCTCGCTCGGGCTGTAAAACCGCCTGACGACGTCACTTCTCCCTCCGAGCAATAACAAGTTTTGCCAACTCGGCGAGAATCCTGCTCCGTATTTTTAATCGCGCCAGTCAAATCCGCACCGACGTTTTTAACAGTCGCAGGACTACTGCACTGAGAGTTTTTGGCGTGATTATGATGGAACTGTGCATCTAAAGCTTAAGCAGGGAGATTGATTAATTGGGATTAATTATTAGAATTTTATGTTTGAGGTTAATTAGATTGATAATTAATGCCAATTTTATTGAAACTAGAAAGTCGATAATCTCGCCACCAATTTTTTAAGGGAAGATTATTTCAAGTTTAGAAGAAATAATTTATTTCGAAAATGTTTTGAAATTTCACATCGCACATCGAAAAACAGAAGTGTGTGCAACATAGCGGAGCTGGTTTGGCGGTTTCGGAATAGCAGAATTGCGGATGGGTGTAACGCGAGAAGCACGTGGAGACGAATTATATACGAGAGGCGCGTATACGCGGAGGCCAAGCAGCAGGCAATTTCCCTGTTGACTATATAGGCAACTGCTGTTGCGTTATTGCCACTAACGTACGTTTTCCGCACTGGAGACAGAGAGACAGAGAGACAGAGAGGGAGATGGAGGAGAGGGAGAGGGAAGGAGAGAGACACCGATAGCAGAAGAAGCTCCGTGGCGCTGCTGATGCTGATGCTAAAGTTTCCAACTAATTTCCACGGCGATGCAGCTTCACAATGTGAGTTTCCCGCCTGGTGGCTGTATCTCTCTCTCTCTTCTCTCTCTTTCCCTCTCTCATCTCTCTGTCCCTCTCTCATCTCTCTTTCCCTCTCTCATCTCTCTTTCCCTCTCTCTTCTCTCTCTCATCTCTCTTCTCCCTCTCTTCTTTCTCTCTCTTCTCTCCCTCTCTTCTTTCTCTCTCTTCTCTCTCTCTCTCTCGCTCACTGTCTCATTCCTGGTTTTCTTTTACGCGTGAACCCGTTGCCTCAACTGCGCCCCTTCGTTGTCGTATATTTTCCGTTTGAGCGCGGAAGAAAATAAGCGTCGGCGATTTCCCACAGACGTTACAAGCTGCTGCTGCTGCTGCTGCTATGGTTCTGCTGCTGCTGCTGCTGCTTATGCTACTCTCCATCTCCACCTCAGTGAGATGTAGATGGCGGGAGAGAGAAAGAGATAGAGAAAGCAATGTTTATGTAGAAAGAGAGAAAGAGAGCAGCAGCACTTCTTTCGCATCTTCTCCGTTCTTCCTCCCTCATCTCCTCGCAACCGCAGATTTCAAGCGCGTGAAAACGCCCAAGTGGTGTGCACACCCAGAGAGCTCCTTTACCGCCCTCAGCTTCCACACCTCGACCTTAAAATAGTTTAATCCCGTACTTATACGCGTAACCCAACCTATACAATGAAATAACGCCGGCGGACAAAAGTCGAGAGATCCGCGGAATATCATATCGCGCTTTCGTTTAATTAAATCCTGATTCGAGTCTAAGAGTTGCGCAAGGATAAAGTCGAAGGAGGAGGCGAGAGACGCCGGCGTTGGGAGAGCGATGAGCGCGAATAGTAAGATTCTTGAGGAAAGCTCGGCGCCAGGTGCGTTTAATGCATCGCTCGAGGAAGAACGAATGACCGTTTCGGTAAAAGTTAAGTACAGTGGAGTCTCGCTACGAACGTTTTATTATTTTTCTCCTCGCGGCAAATTTTTTTGAATTGGAAAAAAATAATACCACACGTGGAAAAAAAAATATATCGCCAGAGAAAAATGTCACACGAATTAAATTGCTTTTGGTATTTCGTGTAACATGTTCCCTAATTTCGTTTCAGGTTATCAGGAAAAAAATGGTCGGAGAAAAATAAATGTCGCATATAGCCGATAAATAATATCACTTGATCTATAATAACTCTCGAATTTTTGGTAATACGTTTGACCACTTTAATTTCAGGTTATCGCCGTAAAATAGTACCTTTTCGCTTGACTTACAATCTGACGCAACGAGTACCTCAACGTCGCGCTTGAAAAAAGTCGAGTGAGAAGAGGTGGAGGGAGTAGGTGAAGGAGGTGGCTGTAGGGGGTGGGGAGGGGGTGGATAGGGGGTGGAGATAAATTGAGAAGCACACGGAAAGCGGCTAGGGTGAAAAGGCTCGGGGATAAGGGGGCGGCAGTGGGCGAGGTGGGGGCGAGGAAGGAGAAAAGGGTGGAGGAGACTGGGGAGTTAAGGCAAACAGTTCACGAGGACCAAAGTGGAGAACGTGTACTCGAGAATGAATGGGTCGACGGGGCTGACTATGGCGCTCCGTAAGGGTAAACTCCCCGGGAAAGGGCTACCGGGACAGGGCAAAAGCGTTATACTCGGGCTATAATACTGCATTACGTACACCGCTCGCTCGCTGTATCTACAGAGAGACGAGACCCGGCGGCTCTCTCATAGTTTCGGGAATATTAAAGCAATAATCATATAACAAAGGAAAGCGGTGCGGCCTCTCTCGTGTGGTCACCCCCCACGATGGTCCTTTCGCGTCTGACGCGGGGTATGCATTAAGTCACGATGCAAAGCGAGTCTTGTGTAGCGCATCCGAGTGTACTCGGGCGGCCAAACCAACCTTTGCCGAAATTACTCCGCGATATGATACTAGCGAGATGCGATAAACACGCCGCAGTGATTTTTGGTCCGAGACACGTGTTTAAAAATGCGAAGCTCGGAAATTTGCTTCTGCAGGAGGCGAAAAAAAAATCGTGCGAGAGGGTCTTCGCCCCCCATCCCTTTTGGAGGGGTGGGGAGCCCTTTTGGAGGGGTGGGGAGCGAGGACAGAGGGCGCGACGAGATGAGATGGCATCTATACTCGCTTTTCGCTCACTCCCTTCGTGTTGTTTTTTTTTTTTTTTTTTTTTTTCTTCTCTTTTTTAGAAAGATAATTTGGGGAAAGAGCCGGGCTTCGGGTTTTACTGATGAAGCCCGAGGAGTGAGAGAGATGGAAAGATGAGAGGGGAGGAGGGAGAGGGATGAGGGGAGAAGGGGGACGAGCGAGGAGAGTATCCCGCCGAATATAACCCGACGAAAGATTTCCGAGCCAAAAGCCTCGCGGTGCTACGTGAGCCCGTTCCCGTTCTCGGTCTGCTCTCTACTCCTACTACTACTTGGCCCAGTAGTAGTATTAGTAGTAGCAGCAGTAGTGGTAGTAGTGGTTCGGCCGCCGATGCTCGGAGCTCACTTTCCACCTATACTCGTGTATTTATTTTTTTTTCTTTTTTTTTTCCTCGCTATTTTTCTCGTTTTTTCCTCTCTCTCTTGAGTTTTTTTTGCGAGCGGGCAAATACTCCGAACGAAGGCGAAACGAGTTGGTTGGTGTGTGTTCGGTGCGTTCGGTGCGCGCGAACGAAGCGAAGCGGGAGTAGAAGTATCGGAGAGCACGGAGAGAAGGTCCCCCGCAGTGGGAACCACTTAAATGTGCGGCTCGGGCGACTCTTATCGTTCAACTGGACGCTTCTAATGTAATGAACTCTCGCAGCTCTCACGCTCAACATCGCATTACTTTTCGGGGTCTCGCAATCAAATAACCAGACACACGTTGGTTCTGTGGGCGAAGGAACGACTCTCGAACGCGAGGAGAGGATTCTCCACCTCATCGAAGCTGCCCACAAGTGCGTACCTAAGTTTCGGTGAAAAAAGGAAGGAAACGGACGGTGCAAAATGATATAAATAAAATAATAAAAAATAACGCGAGCACAGTCCATTGGACGAAAGGGCAATAATCGTAGAGGGGTCGCTTTTATTGGTTCGCACCAATCGCTTATTCTCTCCTTTATCTCGCGGTTCGTAAAGAGAGAGACCCCCACTTGACGATATTATATTTCAATCTCGCGGAAATATCGCTCGACGAAAATCCGATTGTAATCCAAGTTTCCGAACAAAAATGCTCGCAAATTCGTAGACAGTTTATAAAAAAAATAAAAGAGGCCGAAAGGAACGAAAAAAAAATCATGATGAATCGGTGCGATGCTATAAATACGAAAGGATTATACTGAAAAAAAAAAAAAAAAAAAAAAAAAAACTCGTCGGTGTAGCGCGCGGCTTAATTTAAAATCGAACGCCGTGTATCACACTCCTCTCCGCTCAGGCGAATGATACCCACCGCCCCCCCCCCCCCCCTCCCCCACACCGCCGATATATTTCAAAAGCAATTCAATCGCGACTCGCGGCGCGCGTTGTCTATTCCATTATGCACGAATGCATAGCGGGGCAACTTTTGTACATTGCCGAGCACTTTGCAAATGCGAGAAGCGGCGGTGGCTGCGTCGCTGCTCGCTGCCGGTGACGTAAATGTTTATCTAGCCGGATGGAAATGTGTGCATATGTCCCCGCGGAGGGGGCGCCGACAGTTCAATTCGCCATTGGTACCGCATCGAGTCTGCTCGATCGTGCGATGCTCGATTGACGCGATAATCGGCTTCATGCTTCGTGCACGATTTTTTTTTTTTTTTTTTTTTTTTTTTTCCAGGTTGCGGATACAATATCCTACATGTATTTTTTTTTAACGCACCTATATGTATAGTGCACATATATTTAATTCAGGAATGCGGAAGGATGAGACAGCGCCGCAGGGCTCAACCGATGCGATGAACTCGCTGAGCGTTGAGTGTTTCGCGTGTAATTTTTTTTCTGTTTGTTTCAGAGTGCAGAAGCAGAGAGGGAGAAAGGTGCATGCGAATTTCACAGATGTTGCCGCTGTTGGTACTGGTCGCGCCGGAGAGTGGCCGCCACCCCTCCTCCCCCTTTTCACGGTTCTCTCGGTGCTATACACCGGTGCAGGGCGGCGCATGTAGGTACCGCAGGCGAGTTACGCTCGCCTGCCTGTAAATTCAGGCTAATTCGCCGCGACTCGACAGCGCAAACTACTATCTCCCTTCCTACTCGCGCACCCTTCCCGCTTCCCTCTCCCCCTCCCCCACTCCGTCCACCCCCCGCGATACTCTGCTGTCCTACGAGTTTGCAACGCGTGAAAAATAAAAAAAAAATAAAAAATTCCAGCTCAGCTGCGTTCTCCATTAACCGCAAACGAGTTTTTTGCATTATTTACATTTCCGCGCGGCGCGTATATATCACTTTGTCGGACTATTGCCGAAAAATGATGCACATGGTGGGCGCAAACGGATACAGGGAAAAATAGAATAAATAAATAATCGCGACGCTTTTTTAGAGCATCGAAAAAAAAATAATAGGGTAGATGTACCGTTTTTGGCCATCTTAGGGCCAATTGTGGCCATTATATTCAAAGAAATAAATCAAAACATTTAATCGAACACTGAGAAAAATTCTAATCTAATCCTAATCTAATTCTATTCTATTTTTTTTTACCAATCATTGATTATTACTGACCAACGATTATTAATCACAACTATTATTTTTTTTCAGTGAATAAAAAAATCGTCGGGTAGATCATTCAGTGAATTAAAATGCATTTGTTAAAAAAAAAATCAATGTGAAATTGTCGGGAAAAAATAATTTGTAGAATAAAATAATAAAAATGGCCACAATAGGTACAGTGGCATCTACCCTAATAATAATAAAAATGCGCACTGAGTTACGAAATGAGAGAGACGATGCGACGATGGTGTATTCCATAGGTTGAGCTGCTCTGTGTTTCGCTGGTAAGTTACACGACGCTCGACACCGCAAAACACAAGATTTCCCTCGTGGCGCTCGCCGCGCGTGGATATATCCGCGCAGCTCGGCTTCGGTGCGCTGAGCCGCGCGCGGGGCTTCTCAAATCGCGTTATAAATCGTCAATGCCGCCGCGCGCGCGGTACTTATAATGTACAGCGCCTACGGTATAATTTGCTCCGTACATTTTTTACGATCCAATCTCGCTTGCGCGGAGAGCCCCGCCCGGATATATCTATATTGTCTCGTTGGACGCGTATATATGAAACAGGACAGCGTTGCAGATATACGAGCATCGGTCGAGGGGCTCTGCGTTATTGCGACGATGGTTACGACTGACTGACTGCGAAAGCCGAGCGCGTCCGATCCGAACGAAAGAAGAAACTCGGAGAGAGAGTCAGAGCACCGAAGACGCGGTTGGTGAGTTTGAGAGTAAAATGTTCAAGTGAGCCGAACCGGTATCGGTTCGTCTCCATCGCTACTCTCGAACCACGCGCCGCGAAAGAGCAGCCGAACCACTAAATATAAACTTGATTTATTATTGGCATAGGATATTATTAAATACGGTTAGCTCGTTTGCTCGTTTGCCCGTTTCGCCGAGCAAGTTTCAATCTCATCCTTCCACCGATACGAAGGGAGATAAAGGAGAGGGGTTGAGGTGGGGGAGGGGGGAAGGGAGGGAGGGAGACGGGATGGAAAAGTCAGCGTGGAAGGTACACGACTCTATGGGGGAAAAAAAAAGTGAGCCCTCGACGGAAGAGGAGGAAGAGGAGAAGGAGGCAGTCGAAGAACATCACCGAGATCTCGCGAATTTATTAACTTTTAAAGCTGCCCCTTCGATTCCTATAACGTTCTCTCTATCCGCTCTGACCTTTGAACCCCTGTCAAGTGCGACGAGAAAATTGCATCTCCTCCGCGCAAATATAATGGCAATGGCAATGGTAATATAGCCCATCCAATGAATTATCGAAAATTTCATATAAATCATATAAATAATAAATGTTGTCAGAAAAAAAATGTATGATTTGCATTTTGGGTTGGGAAATTTCGCGAGCGGTCGATTTCAATGGCAGTATCGGTGCATATAGCGAGACACATGAAGCCGAGTGAGCAGCAGCGGAGAAATAGGCGAAGGCATTCGCTCGCTCGAGTAAAGCTAAAGTGCTAGGGCGAGCTCGGGAATGGCTTACGGAGATCGAGCCACAGGCAATAGAGCAGCCATTATCGGAGGTTTAACTGTCGGCAGGCCACAGGTCGGACGCGCGGGCGGACCCTTCTCTCGGGAGGAAGGAAGGAAGGATCGAGAGCTCGAAAGGCGAAGGGGGAGGGGGGGGGGGCTGCTGCTGCTCCTGTTTCTCTGCTGTCTCTGTCTCTCTCGCGACGCATAGTGAACCAAGCAACCGTAAAGGGATCTCGAGGATCGTTTCGATCGGCTCGAGACAGCCATCAGCAGCTCCGCACCCGCCCCATTGTCTGTGGTGTATCGCGGGCGAGCAATACAATTTACCATTGGACGATAGACACACGAGAAGCCCTCCCACGTGAATACAAATGTCGAGCTAATGTATTACCGATTCGCTGTGTGGCGATATTTCCCAACGATTTGGAGATAAGAATACTGGTCCCCACTGAAAAAAATGAGTAATTGCGGATACTGATTTTTTTTACATTGGTTAGATCTATCAAAATATTGGTTGCAGTTACTAAAATATTGGTAGCTTTGACCAATGATTACTAAAATATTGGTAGCTTTGACCAACGATTAGTAATCACAACTATTAATTTTTCTCAGTGCCTGAGATGCTCTTTCCCATTTTTTTTGGTAGGATGCAGTACATTCGGAATTTCGACATCGATCTAAATATCGATTTAAAGGTAAACACGAATCGTTCTCAAAATATTTGTGTGTCCATTAGAATTTTATTTACTGGCAGATTTTCGGGTCGCAAGGAATGTGTGACGTGCGACTCGAAGGGTCCACATTGCTGCTTCCGTATCGCTTTGATATTGTATATAGTGGGTTTATTATACACAGATATATCCCACAGTCAACTGGGACAGAGTCGTAGGTGCGGTGAACTCTACTCGGCCCCCACACCGCGAGGAATCCCCGCCAGTAAGATATTATACCTGACTGATCCCGATCCATTTCGAGCGACAAGTGAAGGATGTAAGCGGCGAGAATCCGGAGGGCGAACGAGGGGGTTTGCCGAAGAAAAACGAAGGAAAGGAGGAGGATGAAGAGAATGAGATCGTCCTGCGCGCCCCGAGAAACGAGGGGTGGGAGTGGAGGAGGGGAGGGGGGAGGGGGGGGGAGAAGACCGTACGGCTTTACGGGAATAGGGAGTAAATGCTCCATGAATGAACGATGAGGCTCGAGGGCAGCCGCCCCCCCTTCCCCCCCCCCCCCCCCCCCCCCCTCCACCGCTGCCCTTTTCCGCTGAGGAGCCTCGACCGCCCCCTCCCCTCGACGACGACGACGACGACGACTACAAGCGCCGCCGAATTTGAGATCGGATTTCAGAGCTCGGATTTTTTCGCAGTCCTGCGGCGTCGTCGCCGAAGTCTCGCTTCGCGAAAGATGCGATGCCTCCAGCGTGGAAATCACTATCGGGCATCGATGCGTGATCCATATTGCATTCTTCGGTGTCTCAAGACGCCGACGTCGCCGCTGCTGCTCTGGCTCCCCATTTTCTCGTTTCGTGTCTCCGCGGAGAAAAATAAACCTCTGTCCGCTTCCTTTATTTTCTCGTCCGTCTCGTCCGGTTATGGGGCGAGAGTCTGAGCGCCGCAATCGCGGAATGACGACGGTGATGATGGCGAAGTGTCAGTTCGAAGAGCTGGTAACTGATGCAAGCTTCGTGCTACGAAAAATATGGCCACGTGTCTTGGGAGCCTGTTTTTCTCCGATTTTTCGGTAACTGGTTTTTCTCTGTTTTTTTTTCTTTTTATGAATTATTGTTATTATTAATATTTTGTTATTTCGGCTACGAAAAATGGCCACATTCTTGGGACCCTGTTTTTCTCCAACTTTTCGTTACTGATTTTTCTCCTTTTTTTTTTCTTTTTATCAATTTTATTTTTGTTATTTCGCCTAAAAAATTCCTTCAACATTTTTTACGTTCAAAGTTTATGCAACCACCGCACTTTGTGGGTATGCGTTGCCCGGGCGGAAAAAAGTACGCAACTCGCGGTTAGGAGTTACTACTTGCGGAGATCCGAGAGCAGCGGCAACACGATTCCTCGAGAGCACACCGGCGGAGGCCATTCCACACGCCGACGCTGCAACACGATTCCGCTGACGCGCGGAGCCACATGAGACGGGAGCCAGCCGCCGATGGTGCTCCCGCCGGTGCGCCAGGAACCCGCTGCCGACGGAGCCACAGCTCGGTCGTCCGTTTAGCGAATTTTACGAAATGGAACGGGAGAGATCTCGTGTGTAGCGCGCGTGGTCGGTAGAGTGCAAAGTACCAGCGCCATGAAAGATTCATGGCACGTTAGCGCGCAGCGTGTGTCGGCCGTGAATGAGCCCAGCGAATCAGAAGGTGCCGCATGTTGGTACGACTGTGGGACTGAGAGGGTCCTGGAAGACTGGGAGAGCTCCGTGAAACTATCCTTCGCAAAAAGAATCTTTTTGCTTTTTCTCTTCTTCGCACTTCGATTTCTTCGGCAACCACAGATCACAATCGACAGAGTCTGCTACACCGAATAATAATAGATTTAATAATATTTGTGAATCTTATTCAATTCTGGACCAAAAATTACTATTTTGTTGAATTTTGCATCGTTGGAAAGCAACGAAAATTAAAAAAAAATAAAAATTTTAATGAACCCAAAGGATGGACCTATAAAAGGACCTGTAAAAAGTTATTATTGCGATTGATCGTTATAATAATTTTTTTAGAGTCGCTAGAATAATTTTAGAACCCTTAGAATAATATATATATTTTTTCTTTCGTTGCATTCCTACGATGCAAACTTCATCATAAACTACTGTCGATTTAGATTTTATTTTGTTTCAGTGGAGAAAAATAAATAGTACCGTACAGCCAATGTCAATGAACAGCTGTAGTTCTCAATTGAGGAAAAAACTTGCAGCATCACAAACGCATTATATATCCTGTAGGAAGTCGAAAGGGTGATTAGCGGCGGCGGCGATCGGAAACGGTGCCCAAGATGGGGGAGAAGAATAAGAAAGAGGTTGTGGAAGAATAGGGTGGAAAATCAGTGCTTCGCGCTTTCGTGAATCCGTAGGGAGAGAGAGGAAAGAAACGGGTAAGAGGTTCTCCAAGTCCCAAGGGTTCTCTCCGCACGTTGCCGGTTATATCCCAAACCTCGCCGGACCTTTCGTTTAACACTCTTACACTGTATCGCCCGTTGACTGACAACGCAGACTATCGCAGCGTAGAATCGGCTATTCGTTTTGCAGGAATTACGTGCCAGGGGCGTTCGCGTCCGTTAGCAAAGGCCGACATCTCGAAGGTGAATTCTCGTACGAATTAGGGTGTAATCACGGCGAATCCGAGACGTGACTTGAGTCTCCAGGCTCTTACACCGTTCTGGCACCTAACTCTTATTTCGATAGCTGCGGCGAAAATTAACGAGCTTGCAATCGTTTTTGCCAACGACACGATCAGCTCCGAAGGGGTTCATTCGGCGATGAGAGAGAGAGTCACACCGATTCCGTCTTATTGACATTTATATCACGAATCGGCGGTGATTTAATTGAGCGAAATACCGACAGAATTCCGACGTGCGGTGAGTACGTTCGAAAAAAAAACGAAATAAACGTAGCAGTGTGAAGGGCTTGACATAAATGAGCTCTAAATCAGACAGTGGCTTTCCACGCGGAGATGAGGAGAGAAATCGGAGAGAGAACGAAAACAAGAGGAAAGAGTGAAGCGAAAAAAAAGAGAGGGAGAAAAAACGACAAAATTAAACTGCTCCCCGTGCAACACAAAATGAGCGGAAAAAGCGAAGCGCGCGAGAATCCGAGCTTGTGCAGCAGATAGCGAAGAGGGTTGAAGCAGAGGGGAGGGAGGAGGGGGGGGGGGGGAGGGAGGGGGAGGGCGCGCGCTTCTCCCACTTGGAGAAGGCAACGAATAACGTGCACTTTTGCTCTTTCTCTCTCCCTCTCCCTATTCGCATCCTCCTCTTCACTCCCCCACCAACCCTCCCACCCCTTTCTCTCTTTCGCGGAATCCGCATCGAAGCGAAAAATACGGTTTTTATCTTTAAAGAGGCGCCCGGATAATTGCGTAATTAATTACGGCTTTTATCTTCGAGTCTACCCATCTCCTACCTTTCTCTCTCTCTCTCTCTTTGTGCTTCTGCTGCTGTTGCTGCTGCTGCTGCAGGCTTCGCGAGGTAATGGCGCGCAACCCTCGCGGATTGTGAACCTTTGGAAGTCGGACGAGACGCGCGTTACGGTTGACTACATTACGAAGGAGCCAACCGAGTTCAAGCGGTTTTTTTTTCGAGTCACCCGAAATATCGCTGAACTGGGCAACCTCTCATCGATTCGATGGGCATAAGGAGGCGAGTAAAAAAAATTGAGTTCCCCAAAAGGACAAAGAGGACGAGCAAAGCAGCAGCAGAAGAGTCAACGTGGAATAAAGAATCTCGGAGGTGGAGCGATCAGAAGAGGGAGGACTGCGAGAGAGAGAAGGATAGTGAAGTTGGGGAGAGAGGGAGAAAAAGATTTGGCGTTAAAAAACGCGGACGAGGCAGAGGAGACGCTGTAACCGCCCCTCGCCTCGAAGCAAAACGTATCCCAACGCTGCTACGAGGCTGAAATCTCAAGTAGCTGGTCTTCGGTGTGGTTAGTGGTTGGTGCTTTCTTTACTCTTTCCCACAGTGCGCGGATACAGCTGAGCCTTTTCCCGAGCACCGCTTCAAAAAGTAGAAAAGAGATGGAGGTTGCAGTGATATTTCGACGATCTTCAACGAGGACCAAGATTTTTCCTACTCGTCGACGAAAAATCTCCAATTGCTCTCTGTGCAGTTACATCATCGAATCATCGTCCTCTCTGCATGCGCAACACTTTTGGTTATTATAGCCATTTCTCTGTTATCTTTTTTTTTCTCTCTTTTTTTCGGTCTATTTTCATTCGGCATATATTTTTTATTTCGTTATATAATTCACTGTCAATCCGCTTCGTATATATATTTCATATATTTTTACCTACGGAAATTCGCGCATAGTTCAAAGTGTCTGGGATTTTCGTAGGTCAATCGAATGGCAGAGATGGCGAAGGAGGGGAGATAAAAAAAGAGAAGTGAGTATAAAAGGGCCAAACTGATCTGCATTTTTTTTTTTTTTTTTTTTTTTTTTTCGACAAGTCGTAATCGTAGGTTCACTCTCAATCTCTGTCTCGAGACGGAGGAGACAAGTGGGGTAATTAGGAAGCTGCTCCGGGTGCACTTTCCGAAGTCCCCTGTCCCATTTCGATCAGCAGAGTGATATTCCTCTCTATCCGTTATACAGCCTTCACGGCCTATAAGTCTTCTCGTGGAGCCAGAAGTACGGATCAGTCGCGCGATGGGTAAGAACGAGGAGAAGAAAAGGAAGAAGTGGAAGAAAAGCCGCATAGGAGGAAGCGAAGAGATTCTTTTCGCGCCGAGTGAAATAATAAATTCCGGAAAGACCCGCGCGAGGCCATCGAGCTTCCGCCGTTGGACTGGTTGGGGGTGAAAGGGGTGTTCGTTTGCAGGGAAATCTTCCGACCGGCCGATATATCGCTCCGGGGAAACTTGGCTGTCTACTTGGCTATATTTATAGGTATCAGATACACTCTATGTATTGAAAGAAATTACGTCTCTTCGACGAGAGTGAGCCGTTGTTCTGCTGTCACAGTCGATATCTACGCTCGAGTACCGTTTTCGGCCACCAAAAAAAAAAAAAAACGGTTTTTCGCGTTTTTCTCTTCGAATTTTCGATTTTTCGGGCAAAGACCTGTCGTTTTTGGAATCAGCGGAAAATTTCCCATCGGATAGGGGTTTTAAACTTGGCGAAATCGAAAATTTTTTTTTCGACCAATTTTGCGAAAAATGGCAAGGGGTACCCCTTCTAAAAATTTGCGATTTCCGAGGGTCAACTTTAAAAATCTACAAAAAATCGAAAAATCGAGATATCGCGTTGCGCCTTGCGGCATTCTCTTCCTTGAAGAGTTTACTT
This sequence comes from Itoplectis maculator, assembly GCA_964034905.1. Lineage (NCBI taxonomy): Eukaryota > Metazoa > Arthropoda > Insecta > Hymenoptera > Ichneumonidae > Itoplectis > Itoplectis maculator. The sequence continues at coordinate 8,464,678 of OZ035857.1, read as the reverse complement.
TCGAATGGAAAAAGAAAATCCCGATTATATTGATCCAAAGAAAAATTACACCGATTTTAGTAAAGTGCAAAAATGGGGAAAAAGTGAAAAATCGTTTTTCGCGTTTTTCTCCTCAAATTTTTTATTTTTCACGCAAAAACCGGTCATATTTGGAATCAGCGGAAAATTTCCCATCGGATAGGGTCTTAAAACTTCGTTAAATCGAAAAAATTTTTTTTCGCCAAAAAAACGGCAAGGGGTACCCCTTCTAAAAATTTGCGATTATTGAGGGTCAACTTTAAAAATCTGCAAAAAATCGAAAAGTACAGATATCGCGTTTCGCCTAGCTACTTTCTCTTCGTTAAAAAGTCTTCTTTCGAATGCAAAAAGAAAATCCCGATTATATTGATCCACAGAAAAATTACACCAATTTTACTAAAGTGCCAAAATTGGGAAAAAGTGAAAAATCGTTTTTCGTATTTTTCTCCTCGAATTTTTATTTTTCGGGCAAAAACCGGTCATATTTGAAATCAGCGGAAAATTTCCCATCGGATAGGGTCTTAAAACTTCGTTAAATCGAAAAATTTTTTTTTCGCCAAAAAAACGGCAAGGTTTGTAGGGCAGCCAAGTCTGCCCTACGTATCTTACGCGACACAGAAGCCTGTCTGGCTGCAGATATAGTCGTCGCGACACCTATACACCATCGTTGCCACCGCTGCGATATAACTACGTAAATATATGCTACGAGGGAAGAACAGGACGGCTGCGATAGCGGCGCGAGTCTCGCGGCCGCTCGCACGTCCTATCCAGCAAAAGCTCGCGGCGTGAGACATGAAAAATGCATCCGCGCGCGACGCGCAGCCCTCGGAGCCACTTCGCCGTTCGAGAGTTTCCTGACGTTGGGCGCGCGTGAATGACTATCGCCAACCCCCAACGTCACAGCCAACCTGTCGCAACACTTTTCGAATCGAAAGTTATACCTGACTGCCTGACTGCCTGACGTAACTTTTGCCCACCGCCTCTGTACCACCATTTCTACGCCTGCTGACTCTGCAACTGTACCTCTGCGGTCCTGAGCATCGAATTTTTCCACCTTGCGACAAAATCCGCTAGGTAATTATTTTTGTTGATGAGTTTTTTAAAAATTCGTGGCAATTACAGCGAGATGAAAAATTAGTGAGGATCATAGCTCGTGGCGACGAATGTCACGTTTATATATTTAAGGGCAAAGTGAAGACGGTGGTAGTGAGTCGCGAGCGCTTTCTTAGGACTTTGAATCACCTTATCGGACGGGAAGGGCAAAGCCCTCGATCTTCCTCGGGCGTCGCGGCGCCTTATCCGCGAATCCTCGAGGTCTCTTGGCCGACGTTTAAAAGCCGGATTAGCCCGGGCAGCAGTCGCCGAGTCGGCAGTGCGGCGACTGCTGGGCTACTCGATCGGTCTCTCTCACTTTCTTTCGCTCTCTCGGGGCACGAAATAAACGTCTTTCTCCCCTCCTCTCTGTCTGTCAGTCTGTCTTTCTTCGTCTCAACTCCCGCGTGATCTCTTCACTAACGGTATTAAGAGTTTAATACTATTTATACTATTTATACCGTCATCGCGACAGCTTGCGACAAGCTGACTCAGGTCTCACTGTACATTCGTAGCTATATAAATAGCTACAATACTAATACACATAAGAATAAAAATGTGGTTTTAAAAACTACAGAAAAACGGTGTCTATAAAGTTCCACACAAATTATTACAGAGATAAGCGAAAAGTGTAAAAATTATTTCGTCATTGACTGAGCACTGCTTCAAAGCACTGATCCTCAATGATCCAGTTTCTTTTTTTATATAATATCAATTTTTACGTATGCCTTCTATAACCTTATAAAAAAAAAAAAAAAATTAATTCAAACCTTGAAAAGTGTTTATATGAACAATATAATAAATAACACTGCGAAGAAGTCAGCATTGGCAGCGTTTGACACATATTTAATATTTGTAACAGTGTTGCCTTCAGAATTTAGTACTCGCGTCAAAATCTCCGACGATAATGGAGCTAAATTATATGGCGTGTGCGATTTGGCCAGAGAAGATCGAGCGACACGTCGCATATTGTGGAGCGGTGATAATGTTGGCGATCTCGCACACGTGTCGCGCTCACGTGATACACGGATATCCAATCGCGTCCACGGTGCATCGAGAGAGAGCGAGAAAACGAGAGGGGAGAAGGGAGGAGTATGCGCCAATTCGTGGCCCTGCATGAATGCATGAATTGCATTGACGATAACGAACGGGGTGTGCGAAGCAGGGATGCGTGCTGGACCACACGACGCGTCCCGTGTCTCCATCGTGTTTTCACTGCCCCCCGCCAATAAATAAATCATAACCCAACGACCGAGCGGAGCATTACGAAGCATTAAATAAATTAAAACCAATAACCCTTTCCACTCTCATCCCTTCTCCTGGTTCCTTTCCCTCAAACCAAGAGACGAAAAAAAAATGTAAGGGGTAGAATGTCAAATATAGTTCTACTACATGAGTCGCTGCTATTCATAGTTAAATAATTTTTTTTTGTGGGATCTATAATAATATTACTGACGACTCCAAAAAATATGTCATGTACTATTAAATAATATAAAATATATTTATTAAATTGGTCGTTTTAATGGTCTGAGACAAAAAATGTGACGAATCAAGTAACCTGCACCGTTGTTTCCTCCGTAACAACGAAATTTACAGTAGTTTGACGACATTTTAGCCAACGTTTGGTGTGAACTCGGAAAACACTTCTGGCCCAAAATATTTATTTGAACGAAAAGGGATTTTCGTTCGTTTAACCGACGGTTTAGTTGGTCACCCGCGCGTTCAGTTGATTTTTCGAAGTATTCTCTTCAGGGCAACAGCGTTCATTCTGCCGCGCCAGTTATCCAACGAGCATGAAGCGTTTTAAACATTAGAGTTAACGCCATTTAGCTACACCCTCTCTCTCTCTATTTCCACTATCTCTCTCTCCCTCTCTAACTCTCTGTGCAGCTTCGTTGTAAACAACGTGTTTCACTCCTGCAGCAGCAACAATAACGCTCGCGCGGTAAAAATAAAATCCGATTACGCGGTCAACCGTGAAAGCTGTTTGTTCGCAGCGCCATCCGCTCCAAGTTACTCTGCACGAGATTTAATGGGATTTCCCGGATATGAGGATTTACACGTTTGGCACTTCGCTTTAGATACGCAGAGGATACGGATAGACGCGATACGTGCAGTGTAACAAATGCGACGATTATATTTTCTCTGTGGAAATAACAGACGACTGTGGCTACAATAGTGGTTGCAAAAAAGAAATAAAAAAGGACGTCTCGGTACTGTCAAACTGAGGCAACTGAGGGGGGAAAAGGCTGGAGTTGGTCGTACAGGAGACCTTAGCGGTAGTTCGCAACCAACGTAAATGTAATAGCCTGCACACGCGAGTATGAGTAACCATTTTTCTAGGTATGATATTCAATTATGCAGCGCATTACCGAGAATCGAGGAGCGGTGTGTTTCATGCATGTGAGTGATTGGCGCATAAATGCAGCCATGCGTTGCCTGCAGCCTGCCCTCTGCGACTGAGTATACGGCCGCGGTCGTCGACTCCCCATTTCGCGTTCTGCGCACCATGCACCCGCCCCCCTCAGAGGGTTGGTGGCTTCTGCAGCGACTCACCGAGCATATTACGCGGGGTATTAGAGGAGTAAGCAGGCCTGCGTGTATTACTGTAATATCAATGAAAACGCATGTTCCATTCGTTGCGACATTTTTCGTCCGACGAATATAACCATAAGCAAGAGACTTTTGCGAGATGATTTTGAAGTTTCCATCGTTGGAATGCAACGAAAATGTAAAAAAAAATTGTAAACAAAAAAAGAAAAAAATGTTGAACAAAAAAAGATCGTACTCGATATAAAATATTATTATAGCGATTAATTGTCACAAAAATTTTTTAGAATCGCTTGAATAATTTTAGAATCGCTGAAATAATTATTTTAAAAAAATTTCCTTGCATTCCAACGATGCAAACTTCAACATCATTTTGCGAGGGTGAAAACCACGATGATAGAATTCGCACCTTTTATGACTTCGAAACAATGTTCGATAAGACGACGTCAGTCTGAATAACCATAAGCAAGAGACTTGCGAGGGTGAAATCGACGATGGGAATTCGCACCTTTTACGACTTCAAAACAATATTCGATAAGACGGTTCTGTTAATATTCTATATGAGCGTTTTTTTGCCATTCGTTTCCAAGCATTCTAGGAATTTGACGGGTTCAACGCTTCACGTCGAAGGGTTCAAAAAGACTGACGCATAAAACGCGATTGCACGCACGATCCCTCAGCTGGAATGCCAGCTGCAGTTGGGTGGGTTAGGTGCTATCTGATTGTTGCGAATTCTTTAATTGGCGAATTGTGTGCTGGGCGTGACTCACGGCTGGTACGGTGAGTCACGTGATGGTGGGAGAGGGTGGAAGCGGTGCACGGGAAGTGGCCGAGCCCTTCGAATTCACATGCGTAGTATTCTCAGCCGCTGGCGCAACATAGGACTGCAATTCAAGTCGCTTCCAGGACTTGGGTTTCGCCTTCTGCTTCTCCACTTCGATTACAGCTACACTGGCCCTGCTGCTGCCCTCTTCTGCATCGCACTCGCACGTGTTGCAAAATTACCCACGAGTAGAACCGGTAGCTCGGCTTAGTTTCCCACAGGACGCGTTTGCCGCATATACGTAGCGGTAAAATGCATAAGGCGCACACCGGAAGTTGTATACCGAACGGTCACGTGATTTCTGAGAACTCGACGAAGGGTCGAACCGTGGGTGGCTGTTTTGTACTGTGTATGTAGAGTATCGAGTGCATCAAAAATGTACGGTATTCACTTTGCTTTGCAACGACATATAGGCCAGCGACGAGGAAAAAAAGTATATCGCTTTTGCAGGGTGCATTGTGTGCACTACGGTGCATATCAGATAATTTCATTTTTATCGACACGACATGTGCGTGCATTAGAGCCCTGCTATGAGCCCTTCTACTATGAATAACGTCAGATACTGCGAATTTCGTCACTTTTCCTATATAACAAATTTATTTACGTAGGGTACATAAAGAATGTGCAAAATTCGATTGAAAATAATACATCTTGTGTACTAGTCAGACACTTTATATCCGATAATTGAATGAAAACAGTTCCCTTAAGTGGCTTCGCAATTTTACGAAGATAAAAAGGAATGCGTCGAACGAGAATCAATATTGGTTGGGACGAAAAGAAAATTGCGGCGCTGTGTTTGCCAGACAGTCTCTTGGGCGCGGCACAACGACGGTGACGAGCTAACAGCGACGGTAGCCTGTGGATCATCACATTGCATGCTCGGGAAATCAGAAACTACGTCTGATTAGAGGCTCGCGGAGAGGCCTCATTAATCACCCCTCGGCTCATCCTGCATCGCCTTCCCTTCGCAATATTCGAAGCGTTGATCTTTCGAAGGGTGCAGCGACGGATGGGCCCGGGACGAAAACTTAACCCGACGGGGATGCTCACTTCGCAGAGCCTTCAACTACTGCTAATTATGGTGTCTCAATAGCCTAGCTCAGCAAACAGACGTCGCGAAAGCGATGAGAACAGCGATGCCGATTTCCCGCACTATTTCCGGTGCACAGAGCACGATCACTGTGCCAGACCATTGCGACGGAGAAATTACTCTGTGCACTGCTACAGACAGTGATAGTGGAGCAGAAGAGCTAATCACTCACAGGATAATCATTGACGTATGACCGATATCCTGTGTAATCGCAGTGCGCTCAAACGACTGATTTGTTTCCTCAAAAGTTTAACTAAGCGACAGCCACACTCAGTCCGAAGTAGCGGTTGAAGGCAGTGCGGGAAGTAGAGGAGCGTCAGATGACGACGACGACTGAGGGAACCCTCTTACTCACTCCATTGAATGAATATCTGATTTGATTACGAAGGGGGGAATATACAGCTGAGGGAATACGAAGAAATTAGGAGAGGAGGGAGGATTCTGCGCGGGTCCTGCGAACAACGTTTGTCGCGCATCGCGCGGCAAACGACGGCCACCAACCGAGTGTACGCAGAACGCTGGGCGCGCTGCGAGCTGATTACTCGGTTCGATTCGCTGGGAGATGAGTCGCACCGCGAAATTCAAGACGACGAGGCATTAATTAATCCGGCACCGTGGCGCAAGTAGTAATTAGCGAAACGGTGAGGGAGGGAAGCAGAGAGAGAGAGAATGAGTGAGGGGGGGGGTTGAAGAGGCTGCTCTTCCAGAAGGTCCACTCCGGAGAGTTGAAAGTGTCCGCTTCGGAGATGGAAAAGAGTGAGAGACTGAGATAGAGGGTCTCCTGCGTGATTCGCCGAATGTTGATACCGCGTTTTCCAAACGAATCTCCTACCCTTCTACCTTCCTCCCAAACCCTTCTCCTTGTGCCTCAAGCCCCGTGTTCCACGTTCCCCGCAAAGTAAAAGTTTGCCGAAGAAATTAGAATTCGGGCGGGGTGCTCTCGTTGGAAAAGTTTGAATCTCTCTCGCTCTACCTTCAGCAGTTATAACACCCGCGTCTCGCACATTTTCCATAGCAGTGTGCGGCTGCTGCCGCTGCTGCTGCTGCTGCTGATGCTACTACTCTTGGATGGAACGACGATATCGAAGCTGCAGCGAGCACGCGGAATTTTTCAGTCGCATCGAAGCGAAATGAAAAAAAAGAAAAAAAAAAAAAACAGAACCTTGCAATTTGCTTGCTCATTATTTCTTTGATTTTTGAAATTGTTTATAAAGCTACCTCTATGAGGAAGTATTTTTATCCATCTTGGCTTTCTCATATAGTAAACTTTTTTTTATATAAAAAATTAATATAAAAAAAATGTTCACGATAAGAAAGCTTTTTCTATGAAGAAGCAAAAAAGTAAACAGACAATGCGCGTTTGTGGGTTGGCGAAATTAATCGTGGAAAAGTGTATAAGAGGCAGAAGTGGATGAGACGCGGGACTCATCCTCCACTTCCGCCGCTCGCGGAGCGAAGAGTCGCGGAAACTAAACGGTGTAAGTGAGAAAGTACTTGGAGAAAATAGAAAGTCGAGGTGTGCGCGGCAGGGAAGAGGAGCAGAGCGCGTGTTTACGAAAATTAGCAATTCTAATATTTGTGCCGTAGCGAGACAAATTTATTAATTAAGTCAAAGTGGTGGAAATGGCGAGACGGGGGTGAAAGTCTCGGGCGGTGGAGAAATGGCCAAGGCGAAAAGGACAGAAAAACTGCAGCGGCGTCAGAGTACAGAGGAGGCGAGGAGGGGGATTGCAGCCCAGTGCAACGAGTAGAGAAATTCTTTTAGTTTCATTTTCGCCGGGAATTACGAGAAACAAGCTCGGGGAATCGGTAAAAACAGTAAAGGATGCGAAACGTTGCTGCTGCTGCTTCTGCTGGTGGTGGAATTTCATGGGAAGTATCTGGTCGTGCCCGGCGAGTGGGGGGAGGGGACCGCGAGGAGGCAGAGGAAGAGTCTTCTCGTTGCCACTCGCTAACCCAGCCACTGGTACCACTACTCAGCAAGAAACTTTTAATTCAGTAACTTCGGGATTAAATTATCACACCGGGAGGGAGTGAGAAGCGGAAAAGCGAAGTGAGCGTGGAGGCCATGAGCTACGTACTGCTTGCTGCCGGAGAAGGAATGAGACAGCGATTGTCTCGGGAAAGATTAAGAAAAGAGGAGTTCGAGAGCGAACCGTTGGGGGTCGCAGCAGACTCCTCTCTTCCATCCCTTAAGATGTTGGAGCTTTCGAGCCCCAAACGTGACGGCTTCTGCCTCTCTTTACTGTCCGCTCAGAGGCTTTGAGAAAGCAACGTCACGAGGTGCTCCGCATTTCCTTCGCATTGCGGTGATGCGCGACTAAATCCTTTTCGTAAAAACGATTCGCGCTCGGTTTAACAGGACTAAAAACTGTGCGACAGGGAAAACACAGTGGTTTCTGAGCGCCTTCGAAGCCTCTGTCTTTCACCCTCAGGATCATATTTTCTTTTCTTGATTATCACCCACATTTCCCTGTACCTCTTTTGTCCATTTTCCCAACAACTGACTCAGGGATTATTCTTGCTATTTCATTCATGGAAATGTAGATCGCCATCTCCTGCACAATTTGTTTTCTGTGTATTCCGTTTCCTCCCAATTGAAGCTATCTATGTTATAAGATACACATGGTGCACAAAAGCCAATGATGCATTTTACTCATCCTCTTACCGCGCACGATATGCCCGGGCAGAGGCAGCGCGAGAGAAAGAAAGAGAAAGCTGCCATCGTAACCATCCTCAACGCCGGACGGATGTATAAATAGATAGATAGAGAAAACGTGCTCCAAAAGGTAGAAGGCGAGGGGCAAAGGGGAGGGGAGTAAGCGGAAAAGTAGTACAGGAAGGAAAGCGCAAACAGCGAATAGCAAGAGAGGGCAGAGAGACAGACATAGACGCATACGAAGAGGGAGTGAGACGTACTAAAGAGGTTGGGCGAAAAGAGAGGAGAGACCCACGAAATTCCCGTCGTGGCAGTCGGCAGTGCGGGCGGGGAAAGCGAGAGGGTTGGCTGCATCCAAAACAGGGATTTCAGGGATGCCCGGGCCACGCTTGACTGGATAAAATATCCTTCATTGCTATTCCCGGGGTTTCGAGGTTCCCCGGACTCGATCCTTTTGCCCCTGTAGTGAAGCGTATAGGCCAGGTACCAGCGCCGCTCGGTGCTGCAGCCACAAGCAGAAGGAGAAAAACGAAAGGAAAGGACCTCGCGCGGAGGGTATACGACGCGCGGCTTGGCAGAAAAAGAACGTCAAGTAGGAGGATGAGCAAAAGTCCCTTTCGCCCCTCTCTGACTGTCTCATCTCTTTCCTTTTCGTTCGTGCGGAGGTAGAAGAGGACAGAGACAGGGAGAGGGGTATACCGGAGGAGCCTCGGAGGATGGGCAAGGAAACGAGGGATTGGCCAAGCTATCTAGGCAGAAGTGCGGTATATATACTGCAGACCTGGAATAGTGGTAGTGCTAGTCTTGGTAGTAGTGCTGCCTCTGCTCCAGGAAAGACTGTAGTGGTTTGTATGGATGTGGGTCTGCGATAGAGGTAAGGATGTTGAAGTCGAAGCAGCTTGACTGCCGTCGGTGGAGGTCTTGAAGCCAGCCACGACGTTTTCGGGCAAGGGCCAAGGGTTGCAGGGAAAAGGTCCTGCATTGCGACAACTAATGAACCATCTTGGAACGGACCCCCTCAAGTCCCGTGAGACGTGACGGCGCAATGCAGTCAACCGGCCTCCCTCGACTTTTTCCTCGACGACTCTACCATCACTACTACTTGGTCCTTTTCCCTCTGTACCAACGGTAGTGGTAATGGTGGTGGCGCCGGAGGCTGTGAGGTAGATGAGGACGAGAGGACCACGACGTCACTACCACCTTTGGCCGATGTCTTGAAGCTAGTCCACTGGGCGTATCCTTGGCTCTCGCAGGGCTATGGTTATGATGTGTGTCGAAAAAAGAGAGAGGCAAGGGAGGTCATATTGGAGAGAGGGAAAAGAAGAAGAAAAAAGAAAGAGTCGTAGGACCCTCCGAGCACTGAGTTGACGCTATTTTTCCAAGCTGACGACCTCCTCTTCTTACCTCCTGCCTCCTTCGTTCATCTTTCTACCCTCGACACTTTTGTCCCTACCATGGACGCGATGTTTGAATTTGAATTCGACTCTTCGATGATAGAGGCGTGTGCTCGTTCGAGCTTGACCGTCGAGGGAGGAAAAGACAACAGAGGGATTGTCAGAAGAAGGTAGTCGAGAAATCCAATATTATGGATCGTGGGAGGGATATAAGTCGTTGAGCTTGTTCCGTCGTTTGGTCTCTCGTATCACTGCTTTCAATAAGTCTTCAATGCTGGAGCTTCTTCCATTTTTCATACATTGTTCATAACCTTAATTTTGTTACTGTCTACTGTCAAATACTGCAATTCGAATTCTGAAAATCACTGTACGCGCTGACTGACGAATATTCGGAATATGAAAAGGAGAAGCTACTGTAGCTCAGCACGCACGTGTAATCCACTTTCTGATAGTCGACACCAGATGATCTTAGGATACGGAAGTCAGGGGAAGGGAGTAGGGGGCAGGAGGAGAGAATGCAAGGCGTCTTCGACTGTGCTGTACTATCCATTCAGAGCTGACCTCAGCAATAAAAGGGATTCACGAATAGAGACGGGAGCGGTGACCCAGCGCGTTTCATGGACTCTTCGAAAATCCTGGAATAGCTCTCTCCGGCTCGTTCGCATTCTCCCGTATAACCTGGGGTTTTGCTCTTTCTGCTCGACGCTTCTTGTACCCTACTATGGCAGCTCGCCGGATCTCTCTCTCCGTCGCTCTCATAATTGCGTTAAAGTGGACGAGGGTAGCGCGCGCAAAACCACCCCACGCTACGAGGAATAATAAATTCTTGGGGCGGTAACGAAAGTTAGGGATCTCGTTTTAGGGTCCGTTAGCGAAGGCCACACGACTCCCGTATCTGTGTGTGTAGCTAACTGCTATACCGTAGTTCTTTTCTCGTGCGTTATATATATCTATCTTTCCTACCTAGACAAGTCGCGGGGTATGTGCTCCATAAGATCGTAAAAAGTCCTATATATACGAGCTTGAACGAACTAACCTCCGTAATAAAGGTCCTGCGCGAACATATGGGGGGCCATCACAGATCAAGCGCAGCAGGATGAGTGATTGTAACTGAGCAAATGAACCGGGAAATCAATAACGACTGCACTGCGATGCATGTACATTGCTTTATCGAAAGGACAATTATTGCTATTTTTTTTCATTGAAATATGATAAAGGAACGGTGCAGTGAATATATCAAACGAGACGGAGATCCAATTACTCGCATCGAGTGCCCATAGTGGGAATTATCAAAGTCTCCGAAATTCTCCACGGATTACATTGATCCACAACTACGTTATGCAGAAATTACTGAATTAACGTTTATTGCATTGTGGGTATTGTGTAGTGTATCCCGACTCGTCTCCTGGCGCTGCGGAGTCTCGCGCGGTACGTGTCTCGTTTAGCTGGAACACAGCCGCCGTAGATTGAGCGGAGAATGTCAAATTTCGGAGGAGTGAGAGAGAAAGGGAAAGGGGATCGAGTGCGAAGCGCGAGGGTGGTGAAAACTTAGTTGAATATTGTTTGGTCGGGGGAATTTGTGCTCGAGCGAGCGCAGCTGGCCCGTTTGCTGCTTCGATTCCTTATTACAGTATACGTGTTTCTCTCCTGTCGAGATAGAGGTATAGCTATACACTGTTTATATGCATAGTATATAACCGGCAATCGGACGCAACGCGTCGTATCGAAACGTAAGAGACGCAAGGAACGAATCGAGTCTGTGTGGGTGAACACATCGCGCGTCGAGATAAATATAGAATGAAGAAAAGAGGCGAACGTGTCGAAAGTTAGAGCGAACGAATGGTGGAAGACTGTCGTACGGAACGAATTGAACGCTATGTGTGGAAAGTGGAAGAGACGAGAAAAGCTCGGAGATCGTAAGAGAATATACCGATTGAGGAGAAGCGACGAAAAAAAAAAAGAAAAAAATAAAGGCAAGCGAGAAATGTATTTCATAAAGCGAAATGGAGCATCGCTGTCGCTACTCGTATCGCATTTTCGAATATCTGCGATTTTTTTTTTTTTTTTTTTTTCACCTCAGTATACCACTTTTTTTTTGTGCTTTTTCTTAGCTCCCAATTTTATATCTTTCAGCTTGGGAAGCGTTCTTTTGTATTTTTTTTTTAACTTTCCGGACAAGGCAGAGATTATTATTGCTTCGTGAATTACAAGTTGCAAAAGAGGCGCATTAAGCGAGCTGAAGAGAAGGGGAAAGAAGGACCCCTATTTCTCGATTCGATGGTTTTTCGCGCTAAGTCCGAAGTCAGTCGTAAAACTGATCGTTGGTATCTATTGTAGATGTCCCAACGGCGGTCAACGAGGTCCTTCTCCGCAGAGGCAACAATTCAATCTTATCTCCGAAGCGGCTTCGGGCTCTCGTCGTGGCGTCAGTGTTGATTGACCGCCGAAGTCGCGGCTTGCGTCACCGCAACCCGGACGCTGTGTTAATGTGCGAGTGTCCATGTGTTTGGATGAGAGATCCGATCTGGTGCGAGGCCGAACTGTGCGCACCCAACTCACACAACTCATCAAACATCGGACCACAATAAGCGCGCCGGGCGACGCCATATATAGTTTACCAAGACCTCAGGACACGCCTATCTTTGATGTGTTCCTTAGCACGAACTGACTATATACCTAGAAGCGGATATCACGCACATTCTGGTCAGGATTTCTTTTCTCTCTCCACGCACACTTTGACTTGACAGCGCCAAACAACGTAATTCAATTCCGCTTGCCTCTTTTTCCGCGAACTTGCGTAATATATGTGAGAAGAGGAGGAGAAGGTGAAGAAAACTGAGGGAAACGCGAGGGTTGCTCGTGGAGAGTTTTGGCCGATGGCTCTCCAAGGGTTTGGCAAATTCGACCCACGCTTCGAAAACTTTTGATGGTTCAATCTTAGCGCTCGACTTAACACGAGCCGCGCGATCGAATGGGCTGCTATGACGATAGCGGCGAGAAACGAAACCGGAAGTGAGCAACGGAGGATCTGATGTGCCGCCAAAGAGTCAATGTCACCGCTGTGCTTTTCTCATTAGATTGAGGCGAAAAAAAGAAAAAAAAAAAGTTCTGGGGGTGTAGCTATCGCTGAGGATGTGCGCCTGAAGCTAATATGCTTCGTATATCAGAACAGCCTGTTCTCGCTGCTCCGTATATGACATTCTTCTCCGTCGCAGGATCGTCGGAAGTCGACCAAGTACTTCAATTCAACTTTTATAAGTTTCGCCCGAGTTTCATATCGAGTCTCATCCAGATTGGGTCATCATTACATTAGAGAAGGTGGTTCGCCGAGGTCACCAAGCTCCGAGGAATAAGTTGTAATACTCCACTTGCTAGATCCATGGCTTTGAGGTTCACTGTACAAGCATTGAAACGTGCAATAGCATTTCTCAGGATTGCGCAGTGCAGCAAAGGATACCAGCTTCTCCATAAGATGGGTTGTAAAAATATTGCCGTAAGTCTGGCTGAGAGGCGTCGCGCGATAATAGGTACCCGAGTGGAAATAACTTCAGGGTGGAATCCGGCCCGCATCAGGCTTGCCTTACTCGCCTGATCCGGGCCAAATCCGGCATCACATCAGGCCCGGATGTGGCATGTAACGCGGTTTCACATCAGGCCCTGATCAGGCACCTGATCCGGGCCTGATAGGGCTGCCCTACTAGGCCCCTAAGAAAAAACGAAAAATACAAAATAATTATTTGCGCGCATTAAATTCGGTTTATCTTGTATTTTCAATCAGATATTCGATTTATTGCGTTGTTCAGTACTCATTAATTGCTGAAAAAATACATGCCAATTCATTTGCCATGGTCGGGAATCGAACCCGGAACCCTTGGATTACTGGTCCGCGCCTTAGCCCACTCGGCCACGGACATCTTAGAAATTTATATCTTTGTTTGTCTACTTGAAGTATCCTAAAAATGAAAACACGTCCACAATATACATTAATTTATTGTGACTGCAACCGAAATATTTAATATTCAAATCAGTATAACTGCAGAATTTTTCGTGGAAATGTCATACGTAGACTGCAACGATCGGGGCCAGTTATTATAACTATATATTGGGTAAGGCAGCTTTCCACATATAAGAGTCAAGTCCGGGCCATCTCTAATTTCGATAAAGGTTGCCCTATCAAAGCAGCCTGACGTAGTAAGCATTAGGCCCACGTCATCAGATAAACACAAGGCAGACCCTACATCAGGCTGCCTTGCGTTTGCCTGACTTGGCCCTGATGCTTACTGCGTCAGGTAGCACAGATCAGGCTTGCCATACATGAGCCAATTCCGGGCCACGTCAAGTAAAAATAAGGCAAACCTTACATCAGGCTGCCTTACATTCACCTGATCTGGGCCTGATGCGACTATGTCAGGCAGCACGGATCAGGCTTGCCACATATGAGCCAAGTCCGGGCCACGTCAGGTAAAAATAAGGCGAACCTTATATCAGGCTGCCTTGCGTTCGCCTGACGTGGTCCTGATGCGTACTACGTCAGGCGGCCTTGATAGGGCAACCCTTATTGAAACCGGATGTGGCCCGGACCCGGCTCATATAAGGCAAGCCTGATCCGTGCTGCCTTACCAATATGTTAGCAGGCCCTGATCAGACATCAGGCAGCCTGACTAGAATTTCTACTCGGGTAGATTCAAGAGAAAGGAGAGACGAAATGAGAACTCTTTACCGCTTCTCCAATTATTGACACTATTAAGCGAAGGGTGCGCGGATTTCACGGGTTTCCTTTCGGATGTCCGCAATCTCCGGCTTCAGGGCATTGTATCGGCAAACGTTCGCGGAACGTTCGTTCTCGCTGAACCTATATACCTACTATCTCGCCCCTAACTCACTCAGGATTGATTTTCGGTGCAGGAGGATAAAAAACCAAGCTTTCGTAGCTCTTTATATCTCTCATCGTATTTTCTCGCCCAAACAAGTGCAAAGTATCATCCGTTCTGACTGCCAATTTAGAGTTTAGCAACATTAATTCTATATCAGTCGAAGTCTTCGCTCAGTTTTTAGAACAAGCGATTTGGAACAAGTAGGAGCGAACTCGGAAGGCGCGAAGGGATGGAAATTGCGACAAAAAGCGCTGCAACGAAACGTCCTTTTTGGACTGTTGCTACAAGCAGCCCGTGAAGAGCGCAAAGAAAATGAGTGAAAGGACCGAGATAAGGGACGACGGAAGAAGTTGAGTTGCCTGAGGTGATAGAAGGTAGTTGTGACGGTGGCAACCCTGGGCAGAAGCACCACTACCCCTGCTACCCAGTACCCTCTAACAGAGGGAACAGTAGTAGTGGCAGCATCAACAGAAGCAGCGAATAGTGGTGGTGGTGGTGGTGTTGGTGATGGAAATGCCGCGATGTGGTACAGAGCAGCAAGGGCGTGGTATTCCGGCTTCATTTCATCCTTTATGCCACGCGGCACAAGTCGCGGGGGATGGTACAAGGAGTCGGCGGCGAGTGGTTTGAGGATGAGGCACGCTGAATTACAACCCCTTGTGAGATACCACAGAATGCAAGCTTAAAATTATACGGGCGTGAGTCGTTTCTCCTCTGCCCCATTCTCTCTCTCCACCCTCTTCTACTTTGGAGTCTCTCGCTTCCTTGCAACCTATTTCACCCGTCATGCCTGTTCTTACTCCGTATACCGACCTTAGGGCGCTGATGCTGCTGCCTTCGCTCGGTGGTTAGCCCAACCATCGCCTAAAGCGAAACTCAGGCAACTATAGGCAACTTCACCCAACATCTTTGCTGTATATTTAGAGGATATGCTGTAAAATCGTTACTCTTTTCAAATTGATCATCAGTGACTCTGATCGGACAACTTTGGGGATAGTTCGAGATTGGAGCGTTATATTTCCGATTACGCTGTATGCAAGGCACATTTCGCACAGGTAACGGCGAACCTATAAAGAAATCATTCAGTCTCCGCAAGATCCTTTTTCGTTGCGGTTGGACCGTGGCTTTCGCTTACTGCGGTGCTGCGCGAGATCCCACGACTATTCTTTGCGAATTTACGAGGGCCTTAAACATCCAATTAAGGTAGCCATAAAGACACACGGTAATGTCCGTGCGCGCTTGTTACCCGGCTGCGGAGGCTACCGAACGATCAGGCATTACGATTCCACGCGCGCTTACGGAGAGCTGGAAGTGGAAAGCCGAAAGCTCTCGCTTGAGCCATTTCTTTTCCGCCTTTTTTTGCCTCATTATTTCACGACACTTTTGTCTAACCTTTATGCTCATGGTCTTTCAATCAACACATTTTCATTGATTTTTGTCAGCAATACCGGACCAAAAATTGATAATTTGCCGGCGGAAGGAAAATGTAAAATGCGTAGCGAAACAACGAAGCGATAATCGCGTTGGAGGAAAGGTCAAAGGAAGGAAGAGGAAGACGAAGAAGGGGAGGTATAGCGGTAGAGGGGTTTGAGGAGCAGTTAATCTTGTCGGTTCACTAGGCGCCCGAGGATCTACCAATTAGTTCGCATCCAGTCTGCATTGTCTCGCCCACTGCGCCTCCGTCTGCTCCATTTTGCCGTAACCCAGTGGCAAACGGACAGCAGGACTGGCCTGGACGTTGGGCACATTCTCGTCGACCCTTCGCACCTCGTCGCTTCACCGGCGCGTAGGATATGTTCCGGATGATGTTGCATCGCTCGCTTTGCCAGATAGCTTAGGTAGTTCCGGTGCAGAGCCGGAAGGATTGTTCCACCACACGAAGCATACACAGCTCTATACACACAAACCCATTTACACCAAAATACTCCGCACTCGAAAAACGTCGGAAATTTGATAGACATATTTGTACCCTTTTATTCTTGATAGCTCTCTGAACGCTTAAACAAAAAAGGTGTTTTTTTTTCCTATTTGAGGCAGGTATACGCTTTAGCACATTCCATTTACATATTATCCAAACAGGTTGCTACTCCGCGGCTGCCGACTTTTCTTGCGCGCGTTATGCTCGATATACGAGCATGTTTTATGCATATGGCATAGACACAGCGCGAGAGAGACGCGTTCATCCGATTTGACGAGTCATTTGAAAAGCCTGCGGGGATCTTTTCTTCCTCATCGTGTGCTCCGGCACGTGACCCATAAAAATGAGATAGAAAGAGGGAGAGAGAGAGAAGGGATGACGAGGCAACTGGGGTTCTGTGTTGGGTCTACAAGGACGAGATTCACAAACCCCTCGACTTATATATCGACCCTACCGCCCTCCTTCTCTCTCTCTCGCACGCATCAATTAAATGTCCCTAAGCCGCACGCACAGTCGCACGCCGACCGCCAAGTTTAGGTCCACACGTGTCGTGTTTATATGAGACTTGTCGGCTTCCCTGCGAGATCTGACCGCGAACCATTACCTCAACCTTAGAGGATACCATCTTCTTCGTATACCTGATTTGGCAGTAGGTAAACGAAGGGAAAGGTTTAAAAAAACAGAAAGGAAAATGGTCCACGAGACAAACAAAGATCGCAACCGCGATGGTTTCCTCCTTTGACAAACCGATGACAACTTTTCCTCCGTCTGGCAGAAGATTCCAGGAGTCATAAGGCTTCTTAGAGTGTACGTAAAGTTGAACGAGATTTTACGTTATATCATTGCCACGGGGAAAGTACTTTGGCTTAAAGCGGCGAAGGAGTTTGAGTCTCTCTCTCTTTCTCTCTGTGGTTCCTCGTCTTTCTCTTTCGCTCTCTTTACCACAGAATTATTCATTACCATCCTGCGGTCCTTTCGTGCAGAAGGAGGGACACCGAGACACCACTGTCGTTCGCGTCACTTTTATCCTCTCTCAGCAGTCAGCATTATTTCAGCCCCACCACTTTATTCGGACGTTCACCTCCGCACTTTGCATCTCGTTTATCCTTCGCACTTTTTTTCACATCGCGTTATCGTTGTAGGTTGCTAAAATTTAGCTAGTTAAACCTAACCAGTTTTGTGGGTATCGTTGGACATTTCTCCCTACACCGATCTTCCGCTTCTAATCAGCCATCCGAGATATAGGTCCGCCATCCTCTTGGCCTCTTCAATTCGCACTTCCTTATCCTTCCGGTAGACGGATGAAAATGAATAGCCAACTCCGCGCGGTGGTTGGCGAAAGTGTGCGAGAATCTCTCGCGCTGGTCGGCCGAGGTTGCGGGGAAGTTGAACCGTTAAATATTCATGAGAGGAGCGTAGCGCGTACTTGGAAACCGTGTGGAGAGACCACAGACTCGAAAACTCGGTACCTATATCCTACACCAACGGACCTCGAACCTGAGAGGCAAAGCGAAAACAGGAATGCATAGAAAGGCGAGAGAAAATGAAGGAAAAAATACCATACAGAGGAAGCAAGCGTAAAAACCAAACAGATTACGATGATAAAAATTAGAAGAGGGAAGCACCCACTGAAAATAAATGACCTGTAGGATCACTGCGTAAAAGTGCCGTAGAAACACGAAGAGTTAGGCGCTCTTGACAATGCTTTGTCAAGAGCGCCTAACTATAAATACTCTTTGAGAGTATTATTCATGACAATCGCAGGTACCAACGGTACTACCAGCAGCACCACTACGAGAACAAACAAAATTATTCGAAACGTGAGTGCCGCGCACGCGAGTACCGTAAAAAAGAGAGTGAGTCCGCGAGAAATAATCGAATAAATGTTTGCCCCCGAAAAATGTGTTGCCTCCAAAAAAGCGTTTTTCATCCCTTTCCCACGTACAGAGGAATCTGGCTGTGGCAGTCTACATAGGTAGTCAGGGGGCGCTATGTACGCAGGGCTCTACACCGTAGCACACAAGCTCTGTTCGATATCGAGAGGGCCATTCTGCATCGTTTCCTGACAAACATCGGACAAATCGCTCGCACGAAGCCCTCCCCTCCCCCCAACCCTTCTTGCGACCCGCCAGGGGGCAGGTGTTCCCCAGTGCTGCAGATGCATTGTTTCAGCACACCGCGTGCACAAACCCAATGGACACAGACGGACCGAGACTCGGTCAGCGCAGGCCGCCAGTGCATCCGCTATCGGAAAGAGAAAGAGAACACGTTTGCAACGGACTCGGCATGCAAAACCGACACGGAAAATAAAATCCAATTTTTGCTGCCACTGGCTGCGAAGATCGACGTCGTTCTTCACGCTCGATTTGCTCGGACCAAGTGGCTTCGACGAAAAACCCGAGCGTCGATGCATACGCTATACCCATGCAACGTGTGTCGGCTGCAACAACGCAGGACCGCCTTTACAAAGGGCTCTGTGTCCTATGTGTATGGTTTTCGAACGCCAGCACCGATTCACTGATACATGAATCTATATACGTATAACGCATATGCGAATCGCGATGGACAGAGACACATACTCGGTGCTTTGGCTTCGGACCCAATGGAAGAGGATTGCGGACGCGCAGATGGACACGTAGAATAGTATACCGCTGCTGTCTCTGTCATGGCGGCGCCAGAGGAATGCGAGGGAAAGCCGAATAACGCGCGAGAGGAAAGAAGACAGAGAGATGGAGAAAGACATCGGTATTACGGTGACAAACAAAATATCGTGCTAGCGTAACGGGACACGGGGTGACGTGGACGAGAAAAAGGGATGAGGCAGGCAGAGGCAGTCAGGGGACTGTACGGGAGGGTCGTCCCGAACCAGGAAAACTCAACCGAGCGGTCGAGCAAACAATGACGGCGAAGCTGTATTGTTCTCCAAGTAATTGAATCCACCAGTAGCGACAGCAGCACCGCCAGCAGAAGCAGCAGC
Organism: Itoplectis maculator; assembly: GCA_964034905.1. Taxonomy (NCBI): domain Eukaryota; kingdom Metazoa; phylum Arthropoda; class Insecta; order Hymenoptera; family Ichneumonidae; genus Itoplectis; species Itoplectis maculator. Next base: position 8,445,283 of record OZ035857.1, on the reverse strand, counting down.
CTATGTGCCCATCTCCACAGCCGCCGGTTTTACTCGCTGCCGAAACTCAGCCATTGCTGCCGCTGCACATCCCCTTTCGATTCCTCATCCTCATTCCTTCTGCTTATTCCCTCTATTCGCTTTTCATTCTGACGACGCTTCTTCTCAGTCTTCACTGAATCTGTGCAATGTCCAACCTTGACATTTGCTCCTCTTCCTTCGCTTCGTTCGGTATTCGGTTTCGATACTCGGTTTATTATTCCAATAAAAAAATTCTCTTTGGACGTTTTAAATGATACAATATTTAAGACGTCAAAATAAATTAGATGAGAGAGGCTTGATCGAAGAAATTCTTCGTTACAATGATGGAAAAGTACCTTCATCGAATTTTTTTCTTTTTCTTATAAAAAAAGGAACTTTCTTGCACTCAAGGAAGCGCTCTATACATAGGTGGTACGTATATATAGATGGATAGAAAGCGTAATTTCGCAGATGGGATAGTTACCAGAAGGGACCCCAGGAGCGCGGACCGGACACGTTTTCCGTGAGAGGGTTTAGGTTAAAAACGTGCTCGGGCCTCTCTGCGCCAGTCCGAGTCTCCTTGGACGAACCGGCGGGTGAAAGAGAAAAGAAACGAGCGAGGAAAGTTTCCCCCGCGCCTTGCTGCACCCTCGACAATCGCCGTCGTCCCTCCCTCCCTCCTCTCCGCACTCTTGCCTCGTCCGCCGGAGGAGGTAACGGCCGAAGGAAATGAGTGGCCCAAACGTAACTTGGAAACGAAGTGGATCGTCCGGGCAACGAAGTTTGAAAACAAAGTGTGAAGCTGGAGAAAGAAAGACGGGAACTTATGCTGGGCGTGCCGGCAGGTTTGTTCGAGGCTTTATTCGCTCTGCGGGGGAGAGAAGCTTTGTCATCTGGTTTTTCGAGAAGTGAGAAACAGCGACTGTTGGAAACGAAAAAGACCAAACAAAGGGTCGAAGCACTAGAAATAATTAATTTGTTTATCTGTAATTGCGACGAAATAGCAGCAAGAGAGAAAAAAAATGTTCTGCTTGAGCTATTCTAAAGTATGCTCTAAAGAAAAAAAAAAATGCTCTGCTTGAGCTATTCTAAAGCATGATTTGCTATTCCGAATGGGTAACGTGGGGATAGGGTTGATTGATAACGATTGTTACCGAGTTACGTCATCGAGTTTCAACCCTCCCACGGGACGCGCCTTTGTATGCGACATAATTAGACATTCTCGACGGAGCTGCCCCAACGGGAAAAAATCGAACGTCGGACATCATAGCGCAGTTATATATGTAACGCGCCCAAAGCTCGGCATCGAAGTCAACGTGCATGACAGTATTACCGATTGGGCCTATTCGAAGCCTGGCCACAGAAGGTGCAGCACCAATGTTACTCCGTCATAACGCGCAAGTACAAAGCACACATTTTTATACGTATGAAGGGATTCGAGTTCGCTCGACCGACGGAGCTGCCACGGTCGGCAGGTCCTTTGCTTGCCGAGGGCGTGTACGGCCACTCGACGCGCACGATCATTCCTTTGTTTGTGTAAAGAGCGAACGTGTGGCATGCGAAATAAACGCCGGGAAGGATATGGCTTATGAGGCAGCAGGCAAAGGGGAAAACCCGACAAGAGAGAGACGAAAGAGAGAAAGAGACGAAATATTTGCGTTCACTCGACTATCGAATTACGTCGCTCGGCAGTCGGCAGTCTACAACCGACCGGGATCGTCGGGCGAAACGTATACGAACCTTCGCTTCGCTGGCTGACCGTGAAACTTGGGACCCTGCGGCAGGAACTACACATTGCCAATCGGTGTACTATATAGCCCAGCATATTCGGCAGTGGCGAACGTGGCGATCAGTGAGAAAGGAGAGACGAAACACGCGCGCAGCTCCGAAGAGCCGACGCATCGGGCGGGTAGCAACAACGATCAGTAAGCGGAGGGGTCGTCGATCGTTTTACGAGCATTTTATGCCGAAACTATATCGTCCGTGATAATGTTGCCGCCATCGCCGAGTATAGTGGAGTCGGTCCCGACGGAACGTTTCGCCCTCCTTCTTTGAACCAACAGCCCCCGCGCGTGTTACGTTATGTTACGCAGATAAATTATCCAAAGCGCTTTTCATTTCCTCTGTACGAACCGTGTTCAGCGATTTCATCCATATTTTATCTTCTACTCACTTTGAATATTTTCGTCTGGAGATATTTTGAGTCCTCGTCCGTTTATATGAAAAGTTTGGGGAATGTTGACGAACTTACCTGAAACAATAAAAAAATGAAACAATTAGTTAGCTGTTAAAGGTATTGATATGATTTAGAGAGTATGAAGCTTATTTTAGGTATCAGTGAAGCAGTTCAATATTCTGACTTTCAATGCTCAAGTAATATTATTTCGATCAGTTTGGAAAAGTTTCCAATTGGCAACATTTGTAGGTAATGACTATCGGATTATCGAAGTGTCAACGCATATACGGTTTTTTATCGCTTGTGAATGCAGTCGAGTTTTGCAACGTGCTTCATGCTAATATCGCGTCGTCCTTCACTGCAGGGTCGTCGAAAGATGCTGTTACGGGACTGTTGAGAAGGGTGAGAAGACGTTGCACGGTTATCAAGGGTTTGCAAGGCCAGCGGAAGCACTTTCCGCCATTTCTCGTTTATATCTATGTGCACACACGGGTACATACACTGCGTTATATATTTCTCTACGTAGACATAGCTTACGTCGTAGGTACGATACACAGTGTATATAGTATACTGCCAAGTTTGCGTTAAAGGTCTTAAAGGTGTCTCGTGCTGCACGCGAAATTCTCAAGTTATGATTTAGTATCCGGAGGGCGTGCCGGGGTAGCAATGGAGGGGGAAGGGAGCGATATACAGAGCTCGAGAGAGAGAGAGGGAAGCCCCATGGAGATGCGAAGCGAGACTCTGCAGCGATAAGGAGAACATCGACGACTTCGAGACGAAGCCAAGAGGCTGCCCAGAGAATAAGAGAACGAGAGAAGGAGAGAGAAGGAGCCTTCATGGTCCAAAGAGCGATAGAGAGAAAGAGGAAACAGAGAGGGAAAGACCCAGCAGAGGGAGTAACTTCCTAACAAGGTGGTTAGTTGTGGCTTAGCGATGCCATGAACGCGAAATATTGTCGAGGTTCAGGATGGCGAAGGTATCGCGCGCGCCCTGTTTGCCAGCTAATTACGTTCATTCACATACATAATTGTTTATACGCCGGGAGAAGGCCGAAAAGGCCAGAGGAGTGAACAGTTACTCGATATTTCACCGATAAGTGAGTGACCCGAGCAAGTCGTGCCAAGTTGGTCGGTGAACTGTCGATGCGAGGCCAGGAAGCGAGATGCCGGACGGTTGCCCTGTAGGGTACTAAGGGCATACACACCACCACCAATAGCAACAGCAGCAGCAGCAGCAGCAGCCAGTGGATGGGTCGAGGCTCACTAGCAGCTATGAGATTGCTCGTTCGCTCACACAGGGTTAAATTAGTCTCGCAAGCTTTCTCGGCCCTGCTCGGAACTCTACCCCACGGCCACTCCAGCCAGCTCACCCCCCCCCCCCCCCCCCTACCCGGTAATTCAAGAGACCGAGCGAAAGCTTGCGAACGACCGGCCAGTATGCCAGTATAACCAACCGACCAACCGGGCCGACCAACCCAACTCAACCGACCCACCGTATATACACTGAGACCCTATCCCCAGAGGTAGTAGGCTATCCTCTCGTTATAATACGTCTATACATTCGTACGTCCGACGTGCATCTACCCCCCCCCCCCCCTCCCCCCCCCGTCTCTCTGGACTCCTCGCCACACTTCGGGCTCGTCAAGGGCCGTTGTCTTTGCATTGTCTTCGAGGGAACCCCCCCCCCCTCCACCGTCCGTTTGCTAGGAGAACTTTTGCGCTGCCTCCAAAGGGACGAGAATCAGTGAGAAAGGAAACAGACGTAGGAAAAAAGTTTGGAAAAATTCCTTCTCGCTCATTGTCTCCATTCAACTGCTATTCGAGCTGCTTTCCGAGAGGACCGAGTCGCGGGATTGCTGAGGAAAATCTACCGGATTTTTCTGTCTCATTCACTCACACACTTTCTCTCTCTTTCTTTTATTCTGGATCTGTGTGCGGAAAGTCCATCGCGAGTGATATTTATTGAATATGAATTTATCCGAAAATCTCCAGCCGCACTGTTTTCACGAACTGATCAATAGAATTGATTAGCTCGAGCACAGCAGCAGGTAGCAGCTATACTAAGTTGTGAGGAAGTTGCAATAGTAGAAGTCGATATAACGATTATATTTTATTACTCGAAAGATAGTATGACTCCCACTGACTATTGTGTATGTTTGGTGTGTCGTATATTACATATATATTGCTTCTACTCTCTGAGACCTACGAAGAGTATACACAGCTCGTAACTCGATATCGTCGCACCAAGAACATGTGTATATACTTGGACCAGCTTTTGTCGAGGCTCGCTATAGACTGTCGTCCATCTCTCCACTCTCACTCCGACAATCGTTAAGTCGATAAAACGAGACCTATTTCGCTCAATAAATTCGAAAACCGGGTGTAAACCGGGAACGCGTCGGAGGGGTGGAAGAGGAAGGGCGAGAGGGTGCGGATATCGCATCGAGGCTCGCGGTTCTCGCGCCTGGTGCAGGGTTTGTCGTATTCGAGTGTAATTTCCCCCGAGGTATAGTATACGGCGGCGTTGTTGCGCAGACGACGACGACTGCCGCTCTGCTGGCGCTGCAGATGCCGCGAGAGAAAGTACAGAGGGAGAGGGAGACACAGGCAGAGAGAGGGCTTCGATTGAATCGGAACAACCTCCGGCCGCGTCCTTCTCGCCCAGTCGTCCAATTATTTCTGACGCTCCACTATGCGCGCGATCGGTCCCGACAATTAACGCTACGGGGGCTTGTCTTCCTCACCGTTAACCCCGGAGCATTGATCGCGCCTCTCTCTTCGTTTCTCTCGTCCCTTTTGCTCTTCGGCGCTGAGAGAGCTCCGAGCCGAAGAGCTACGACGAAGGGACGATCGACCTCTCACGTCCGACGACCGAGCTTTGCTTCTCCTTTGCTCACCACTGCAACCAACCACTATTACCAGGTGAGTCCATTGACTTCCCTCGAAATCTTTTCTAGCTATTCTACTAATGAATTACGCGGGAATATAATGCTGAGGGGCATTTGACGAATCGACGGAGATGACGTGAGTAACGAGCACATTTTATTTCCGGTGAAAAAGCGTCACGATGAGCTTCTTTTTTATGGTGGGGGACAATTAGTGTCACGGAGTGACAAGAATTGAAGACATTGATGAACGAAGCGCATTTTTATTTCTATTTACTGTAGTATAATAGTGTGTAACAAGGGCTAATTTTGGCCCTCGTCACACACTCATTATTTTTTAACGAGTCCATGAATAGTGAAAAAATCAACGTTAAAAAATAGTTAAATAATAAAAAAATCTTGAATCAAAGGGTTCATTCCGTAATTCATTTTGCCAGGCTTCAGCGACGAAAAAAACACGAACCGCGAAGATGAAAGGGAATTCAATGTATCGAGAAGATGAAAACGATTTGTCAATGCAAAGAAGCACGAAAAAGAGGGGCAAAAAAAAGGGAAGAATTATTAATTCAATGGTGAGCCGATCGTTCTGAGCCGAAGTTTGCCAGTGGAAAACATCTTTGGCATGTAACTTGCTCTCCGCGCCTATGGATATACACGAATATCTGTATACCTATGTACACAGGTATATATATAGCGCGAAAGACTGCAGCAGCAGCATCAGCAGCAGCTCAGCCCTAGGTTCAACGTCGAATTCAGTTTTTTATTTATTTACAAGAGTACGAGAGAGGTCGGGGCACCCTTAACCTTTCCGGCTTTCCCCGGCAATGCCCGGATAGCACTGGGCGGGGTACCACCGCCCAACCTGGCTGGCTTATATTTTATTCATCCCCTATTGAATTCGGGCTCAATCTCACGAGAGTGTCTCTCGTCGGCGAGACCCACGGCTGCTGCTTCTCCTTCCATCGCTCCCACTTCCCTCTCCCCCTCCTCCTCCCCTCCCTCCCCCTTTCCTCTGTCTCGCATCTCTCGAAACAGACTTTCATCTCTTTCTTCTCGCATTCCAAGCCGAACGTCCCGAGCGAGCGCCTTGATCGCCGCCGCCACTGTTTTTCCCAATCTCTGTCGACTTTTCAACTTCAACAACCCTACGGTTACTGCGACGCAAAAAGGAGAAAATATAATAAATATAAAAAAAAATGCAAGCAAGAAGGTAGTTGTATAGACTCCACCGATGAACTTAATACGCTGCATAGGACGAAGCTTCGGAGGGAAATAAGCTTTTGAATGCCGCGGGCTCGACGCATTTTTCCCTCCCCATGATATTATATTATTTTCCATTTACTTTACGTTCATCACCCCTCCCTGCAAAGGTGATAAAATTGTTCTTTCAAGACCTCAGCTCCTTCGAACACTGGGCGCGCTCGTCTTGTCTCCGAGTCTCCTTGAATATCTCATGGAGAGCCGGATATAGACTCTTCTGCTCTTCCACTCTTTCTTTCTCGCTCTTCTCACCCTCTACCTTCTCTCTTCTGACGCTGATCTCACTGCAGCAAAGTTATCAGAGGATGGCGCTCGGCAGAGGGTTCCAGCGGCTGGTTGACTGGAGAGACGGTCGCCTGGGTAGCGTTTCTCAATATTTAATAGAGTCTGGGTGCTGCCTCGACACTTCTGAAATTGCACGACGAGTCGTGGAGCGCGCGGAAAGCGAGTGAGAGGAAAGCCGAGGAGCGAACTGACTGCTCGGGGAGCTCGAGACTCGAGGTAACCGAGTGCTGGGTGTTCGGATCAGACGAAGGCTGCTCGTGCTTCGAGATGAGGGACGAGCAACGACTGCGACCTGACTGCTGTCTCGTCAGGACAAAACTGGCTGATGCGTTGTCGCTTGCTGAATCGCTGAGACTTGGTAATAAGCGTGTTCGGTCAGCCAAGCTAAATAACCTAGTCCAGAAGACGACTGTACTGATTCCATATCGCACTGCAAATTATATGCACACTGACTGAATGAACTGAATATAATTTTTTGACCATTGTTCGGTTGTAGTATCAAAACCAACGATAGGAATAAAAATGAAAGTAAATGGGAGCAGTGTGAGATACAAAAAGAGACATTAGATATGGGGAAAAGACTTGGGAATAGTGTATTGAATTTTTTGAACATTGTTCGGTTATAGTATCAAAGCTAATGACAGAAATAAAAATGAAAATTAACGGAGGCAGTGTTGAGGTGCAGAAAGAGACATTAGATATGGCGAAACGATTTGAGAACAGTGTCAATCGAAGAAAAAAAGCGAGGTTCGAAGCCATGGAAAGAGACTGGGAGTGGATAGTAGTGTGGGAGTTGGTTTGACGGGAATCATGGGGATGAATTCTAAAAGAGATCTGCTTTTAATTACGTTAACGCCGGTGCCCGATTAAATGAGAGCAGGAGGACCAAACTCGAGAGACTCTGGATGCCGACGGTGGTACAAGGGGGAGGGGGGCAAATTTAATTATAGGGCTCTGGGCGTAGAACAAGCGTGGTGGGTTTGGAAGGTGAGTAGGTGGCTGCTCTGGTGTGGCACTGCCGCCAGCGAATTCGCAGCTTCGAGAGCTTCCCGAAAGCTTCGAGCCTCTTTCTCCGTCTGCTTGAGGATGCCGAGGGTGGTTGGGTGCGCACAGTAGACCCAAAAGAGAAAGAGAGAAAGACCAAAAAGGGTAGAAAGGAGGACGACCAAACTCAGAAAGCAGCGAAATCCAACTATTTATATGACGCTGGTTTGTTGAGGTCGCCTTATTAATGAGGCAAAGAAGCGAAGGGTCTTCGTAATTAATGCCACACCGCATTTCCTCGTTTGCATCGAATGTACAACGGATATGAGCATATTTCGCGTTTCCTTTGCTCAGTCTTTGAGGTCCAAAGTTTTACTGCATCCATTCCAAGTTTTCCACTTCTGCTTAAATCGAACCCCAAATCCACAATTAATAGTCTTCTACGTAATTGGTGGAAAATAATTTGCTCAATCTTGTCTCTGGTAATTTTTACGAGACAAGTTGAGATGAACGTGTGAGCTATGTAATCAGTAAAAATAAACAGGTAGGACACGAGTAAAAATAACAAACAGGTAGAACATAGCTACAAGCAGTTATTACAGCTTAGCATCGCTTTTACATTCTCGAAGAGGGAAGAGACGTGCTCGTCTTTGTTAGCCACGGCACGAGGGCTATATCCAGGGATTACCAAAGTCATCCGCGAGCGGTGGTACCCACCCCCTACCCTCCCCCACACTCCATCCAGCGCCCAGTCAGCGACACCCAAGACCGGAGAGACCGGTGCGAGGATAGTGAACGCGGTAGGTAGGTATAACCGTGGCGTATCGCAAAAGACGAAAACTAACTACACCGACAATCTTCCCCCGACTTGATCGCACTAGCTTAAGGTATATATTCGCTCGCTCAACCGTGAATCCGTGGGTGGAAGCTTGCCACTCCAACTCACACTGTACTTGCCGCTCGCTTCCCCAGAACTTAACCGCGTCAGTGTATTGGGTTCAAGTGGAGCTTTGGGGTTCGCCTTGTTTTCACGCTTAGTTTATAAATATATAATATACTACACACACATTATTAAATACTTACAGGGAAATATTGTGCAAAGGATATCGCTCAGCACTTATGGTCGAAGTTTGCTGCGGCTTTGGACATAACTGAATTATACAGAAATAGTTATTAACACCTACGCTAAGCACTGAGGATTTAAAATCGTCGATGACGTTTGTCCTGTCATCTTTTTCAATGAAACTACCATTTGTATGACTCGTTTATCACTGAGCTGTCATTCCTCGATCCGCCGTTTTTAATTCGTAGTCAATATGTAACTGGACGAATTCGTCTCCTTTCCATTGACACTCGACTATGCGATCTCGTTGTAAATGATAACGAGGTTTATTTACACGAGCAGTATATTTATTCCGCCTCGTTTCGTAATGTCAATGACGACTGTGTAATTGAATGCTGCTGCGCCTCTGTCGAAAGATCGCGTCACTTCGCAGCTCTGTAATAGGTACCCAGTCTGATTCATCGAACGCGAGAGCTGCGGTGACCTCAGCTTTTCAGCGTCAAGTACAGCTGATCATCGTAACGAGAGACGCGCGAGAAAATCGTACGATTGTCGGGAACAAAACATATCGAATAGACGAACTGCGTTGCATTTCACACGTGAATTTTTTTCCTATCATTCTTCAGTGCAGATTCGATGGTTTTTATTTTTTTTTTATTTTGTTTATCATTACGTATCCTAGAGAGAAAAGTGTGAGCGATCCGGTAAAATAGTCTGTAAATCCGAGAGAATCGCCAAAACAAAATATATCGAATATAAGAACTGCGCTACGTTGCATTTCACACGTATCCTCATTTTTCCTATCATTCTTCAGTACACACTTCCTGGTTTTTATTTTTTTTTTTATTTTGTTTATCATCACGTATCCTAGAGGGAAAAGTGTGAGCGATCCAGTAAAATAGTCTGTAAATCCGAGAGAACCGCCACCAACGCCGCGCGAAACGAGTCGCACGCGCGCAGCAGTTTGTTCTCTGCTGGGAAAGTGCAGATATCGCTCAATTCCGCGGATGCGTGGATCCCAGCGTCCCAACCGGTAATTACGAAAACGCCCGGCGGGCAGCCCGCGCGGAATCAGTACGAAATTCGCGAACGGACCGCCGCGCGTGTAAACCATCCCCCTGCGCAAGCGTTCCACGCGACACAGCTGTTAACGTCCACAAGCGAAGCTGCGCGGTAGTTACGCACACAGATACATAGATACAGCGGCAATACCGGCGGCGAGAGAGAGAACGAACCGAAGAAGTGGGACGCAACCGAGGCCGTAGCGCAGCGGCTACGTAGGGCAACTAAAGCCACGTAATTAACATAGATAGGTAATTACGAAAGAGTGGAGTGCCATTCGTGTGTGCACAGCCAGAATTTCCGCACACGCACAGACTCACTTCCCCTGATGCACAACACCCCCCTCAACGCCCCTCACTCGATGCCCGACGATTAAACGTGTGCCGATCCTACGAAATTTTGCACTGTCGACGACACGCCTAATTGCGAATACCATTGCTTACACACAGACACTGCGGGAACAAGTGAAATACGTAGTGCGGATGAATGAGTGGAATGAACAACCAGTGTTTTTGCTTCCTCATAGAGGAAGCTTTGTTTTCGGAAAAAAAAAAAAAATCGAGAAAAGTTAGGACACTGAAAATTGTTGAAAATATCGCGAAAAGTGGTGTAGAAAAAATAAAAAAATATGAAGAAGCCAAAAATGTATAAATTTGCACGGTTCGATTTTTCAGTTTTTTTTTTTTTTCTATCGACGTATCATTTACATAACAAAAAAATTCTACTGCCACTAAAAATGCGAAAATTCCTGCGCACGGTTGCTTGCAATTTTAAGAAGCTTCAAAGCTTCACATAACTGCGACAAAATCCAATGGACCGATGGCGATTTTGCATACCAGAAATTGCGGCGCAAATCGCGTTCGGAAAAAAAAATAAGAATAGCGGAAGAGAGAGAGAGATCGAGGCCGTGGTGCGATTTCACGGTCGTCTGGATTGTTTTCCTACGCGAGCTACGCGCAAGTTGACAAATAGTGTAATAATAGGAGCGTTCGCGCGTGAATTGTGACTGGTAATCGGCCGCGTGACGCGTCGATGACTCCATTGTAGTTCCCTGCGTTTTTTTTTTCTTTTTCATCCTGACGCCACCGCGCGTTTCCGCTCGCAGCGCCGTAGGGGGGAGGGGGAGGGGGGGGGGAGGGGAAGGCACACGGACGTGTGAATACACATGCATATAGGCATGTATAAACGTCGGATAAACGAGCAAATCGCCCGGTGACTGCAGGCCAAAAAGTCGACATGTGGGATAGCGTATGGAGATTTTTCGCAGGGAACGCCTGCTATATACCCACACCACCTATATCGGCGCTATATACCTGTCTACCGGCTACTGTTATGTATTCTCGATCGACCTGCCGACACGTTTTGCCGAAAAATTTTTCCAAGAACACTTTTTTTTTAATCCTCTATTAAAAAGTTCGTGAGCAACCACTGTTGTCGATTTATTCAGCATCTGATTGGTTGTTGGGAAACCGGCAGCTGTTTGATGTTTAATATCGCGAAATTTGGCAGTTCGTAAGGGAAAAAAAATAGTTTTTCGCGTTTTTCTCCTCGAATTTTTTATTTTTCGGGGAAATACTTGTCGTTTTTGGAATCAGCGGAAAATTTCCCATCGGATAGGGTTTTTAAACTTTGCGAAATCGAAAATTTTTTTTTCGTCAAATTTTGCGAAAAATGGCAAGGGGTACCCCTTCTAAAAATTTGCGATTTTTGAGGGTCAACTTTAAAAATCTGCAAAAAATCGAAAAATCGAGATATCGCGTTTCGCCTCGCGGCATTCTCTTCGTTGAAGAGTTTTCTTTTAAACGCAAAAAGAAAATCCCGATTATATTGATCCAAAGAAAAATGACACCGATTTTAGTAAAGTGCCAAAATGGGGAAAAAGTGAAAAATCGTTTTTCGCGTTTTTCTCCTAAAAATTTTTATTTTCCGGGCAAAAACCGGTCATATTTGGAATCAGCGGAAAATTTCCCATCGGATAGAGTTTTTAAACTTTGCGAAATCGAAAATTTTTTTTTCGTCAAATTTTGCGAAAAATGGCAAGGGGTACCCCTTCTAAAAATTTGCGATTTTTGAGGGTCAACTTTAAAAATCTGCAAAAAATCGAAAAATCGAGATATCGCGTTTCGCCTGGCGGCATTCTCTTCGTTGAAGAGTTTTCTTTTAAACGCAAAAAGAAAATCCCGATTATATTGATCCAAAGAAAAATGACACCGATTTTAGTAAAGTGCCAAAATGGGGAAAAAGTGAAAAAGCGTTTTTCGCGTTTTTCTCCTAAAAATTTTTATTTTCCGGGAAAAAACCGGTCATATTTGGAATCAGCGGAAAATTTCCCATCGGATAGAGTTTTAAAACTTCGTTAAATCGAAAAAAAAATTTTCCGCCAAAAAAACGGCAGGGGGTACCCCTTCAAAAAAAAAATTTCGAGTTGTTCCTAGTGTTTAAAAAAATCAGCTATCCCAAGAATGGCAAAATCACCGACTCACGACGCAACGACGACAAAAAGAAACAAGGCAATAACTGTATCTGTAGCAACGAAAAAAAAAGACGTCGGTGCGCCAGTTTCATTATGCAGACGCGAGATCCCTGAAAGTGAGTCGTAAAGGCTCGAGCATTAATTGAGCCTGCTGGAGGTCGGTTAACGAGCCATTGTGAAAAGCGAAAAGCGCGGCCCTTTGGCCGCAAAAAGTTGGTAAAAGGTAGAGGTACAACCTCGAAGTACGAGGGAGCTCTGCCGCGACGGCGGCGCTCCGAGGGCCGGCCAATATAGCCGTGAGAAGAGGGCAGATTTTCTCGTTGTCGTTGTTTTCTCCTTTTCATTCTTTCTCGTAGCCCCCGCGTCGCCCTTATTCCTCTCTCTCTCTCTTCCTCTCTCTTTTTCTCCCTCTCACACAGCCCGGAGACATACGATACGGTTACGCGAGGAACACGACGACCGAGAGCCAAAAGTTTGCAGGCGCCGTTAAAATTGTTAGGTACACATTCGCCCCGTCTCTTCCCTCTCTTTCTCTCTCTCGCTGCGCCCTCTCCACTTGACACGGCACCTAAGAGGAGACGCTCGCGCTCGCTCCATTAAAATGCAAATACACGTTGTGCGCGAGGAACTACGGTGGATTCGGGGTCGACGCGGAAAAATTTCAATATTATAATACGAGAGGGGAGAGAGGAGGGGGGAGAGTCGCGCGGGACGAGCAGCCAAGAGGAGAGCCACCGCGCCGGACGTATGGAAACACAGAGGTCTTCTCTCCTGACGAAGGAATCGGTACAGCGAGGGCCACCCGAAAAGCTCTGTGCTGCACCGGCGGCAGTACTTATGGAAATTTAATTTTCGTACTACGGCGCCCTGGTTATTAACTACTGTATATACCGCAGGCGCGTAATTCTTTACAGGGTATAACGATCATTGGATGAAAGTAATTTTGCAGTTATAACTCACTTTGGTTTCGTCTGTGAAGCTTTTCGTGAAACCACACTGAGAAAAATCAGTAGTTGCGATTACCTATAATTGGTTCGATCTACCAAAATATTGGATACAGTTACTAAAATATTGATTTTTTTTACTAAAATATTAATTTTTTTTCGTGCACGTGGATCGAATAATTTTTTTGTCGGTAACCGGCGGGAAAAGTGACGGTCACGACCAACAACAAAAAACAATGCACATGCGATTTGTAAAATATAATCTGGTTGAAGCAGATGAAAACCCAGTTTTTCGATGTAACACCAATGCCCACAATTCTCTGTTGTATGTTTTCTCCTCTATCCCCACCACTCGACCCCAGCCCTCATCTCCCTCCGTATGGCTCTCGTTACAACGTTATTCTCGCCGTTTCTCTCCACCATTTCCTCCTCCCCCTCCCCCCCTCCAGCTCGCCTTGTCGGTATTTGCCTACCGGGCCGTAATTCGGTTCTCGCGCGCGAGCGCGCCAAAACAGCGCGGTCGACCCTTCGGGTAATTGGCGTCACGTCGCGGTGTTCCATGACGCCGCTGCTGCTGCTGCTGCTGCTGCTGCTGCTGCTTCTGCTACTGCTGCTGCAGCAACAACATCAACAACAACAGCACCATAGAGCCAGAGGTGGTGGTGGCGATGGTGGTGGTAGTAGCGAGGCAGAAACAGCGAGGAACAAGTTACCACCGAAGCCTCGAACGCTCGAGCGAGTCCACTGGCACCGGTTACCCGGTTACCCGTCGCAGCGTAGGGTGCATTGCCGCGTAGCCGGCGTCCAACCATTGCATACATTTACCACCACCCTCTGCCGATTATGCGATCCAACGTGTATACATAACTGCGCAGCGGTAGAACGGTAGAGTATCCTAAAATTTAAACCCTTCAAATATACCCTTCGTTGAATGAAAATGGGTATATGCCACTTTTGGAGGTTTTTGGAGTCTAGGAACCTCATCTCACTCTGTACAACCTAATTGGAAGTTCAAGAACGTTCAAGCAAAAAATGTCAGTCCCGCAGTAGTTTTCGTTTACTCCAATTGGGTAATATCTGCCACTTTCGCAGGTTTTGAGGAGTGTCAAGAATATTGCGGGACTTCCACATTTAGGTTTTGAAGAGGGTCTACATTTTGACTCTCGTAGCGCCTGCGCATTCGCTGGGCTCGCAGAAGCAGTGCCCAAAGGCCCTAGCAATAGGTTTATGACACAGGAGTTTCGTGAAACGTGCCACGAAGCATCTTGAATTTATTCGCCTACCGACATTCGGTCGTCGATTTATTTCGGCGAGCCGGAATATAATCGCAGCACTATCGGTAAATTTCTTAACGAACATTCTGGGGGCTTAAGCATTCTCATCGATTTTCCATCGACATTGGCGGACCCTCCCATTTCCTATACGACACACAGGCGGCACTTCACCCACACGTAGAGACACCTCTATTCGACCCATTAAGCGACGAAGAAGGCGGCGCGCGGTGCATTCGAATACCGATAAGGGACTCAATTATCGAGCTATCAGAGAAGGAGGACAGTGTTCCGCTCGCATTTCCAATTATTTATCGGGGACCTGGGTCTGCCAATACCGTGCGTACACCCTCGATAATCCAACTTGCTCCGCCGGTTCTCTCTTTCGCTCTCACTGATGACTCTCTCACTCGCACCTCTCTGGCTGTTTCACTCTGTCTGCCTCGTTCATACGCAGATGGTTCTCACTGGAATCGCTCTCACCTCGTACGCGACGTCGATTATAATCCGTCTCGACGTCCTAAAACGATTCTAAAATTATTCTAACGATTCTAAGAAGTCATTATGACGATTAATCGTTATAATCACATTTTGTACCCAGTACGATTTTTTGGATTCATTAGAATAATTTTTATTTTTATTTTCGTTGCATTTCAACGATGTACGATTTTTTGGATTCATTAGAATAAATTTTGTTTTTTATTTTCGTTGCATTCCAACGATGTACGATTTTTTGGATTCATTAGAATAATTTTTATTTTTTATTTTCGTTGCATTCCAACGATGCAGACTTCAATATAATTTGGTGTAGCCCCTTTTCGGTGACGGATGGCACTGGCGAAGTACAGCTTCAACCCCTGTCACGTGCGTCCTCGCTCATCCGGACTTCGGACTCCTCTCTGACGGCTGCGGACTCGCGAGACGCGCTCGGTGTGCGACTTTCCTCTGCGCTGCGAAACGATGAATCGTGCGAGTTGCATCCCTCTTTAAATATGAGACACATCCGCGGAGCTTCGCAGAACCAGCAGCGGCAAAATTGCGGCGAGCTTGAAACGCGGGAAAGCTGAGAGAAATCTGCGGAAAGCCCCAGCAAATCTGGGCCAGATTAATTATAAATAATATTGCCCAGCCGACTGAGCCGCATTTCGCATTTACGCTCTGTGTTGTGAGAATCACCGCGGAGCGGCGTAAGCAGAGCTTCGAGTGAATTTTGAAGGAACCGAGCGTAGGGCCGTAACGCTCGGCCGCAAAGAAATTTTTCGTTTTAACGAGAAAACCCGCCCTCTTCCTCCGCTCGGCCGCTCTCGACTCGTTCGTACTTGGCTCTCTCGAATGGCCAGTTCAGAAGCTCTCGACGTCGGTGAAATACGCGAGCCGAGCGCGCGGCGAGCGCGCGGGGCTTTACGGCCCGGGCTTCGCGCTTGATGTTAAGCATCCTGGCTGCAGTGGTTCTGTCGGCTTGAACATACGCATGATTAATGTCCCGCCGGCCGGTGGCCTCGCGCGCGCTGCTCGGGATGCACCACTGACTTTGCCCAGTCAGCTTCCTCCTCCTGCGCCCCCCTCGCGTGTGCAACGCCGCGATACGACGAGTTTTCGGTGAAACCTGCTGTTTCTCTTCGTCGTTTCCACGGTAATATCACAGCACCAACCTGGGTTCTTCCTTTTTATCGCACTATCCGCCTAACACACCCGTTGCAATTTTCTCGCTGCGATTTAATTCACTGTTGCGAAGATTTTTTTTTTTTTTTTTTTTTCTTGCTTACCTCGTGAGTCGAGAACACAGTGATTGGCCTTATCCTAAACCGCCTAACACACCCGTTGCAATTTTATCGCTGCGATTTAATTCACTGTTGCGAAGATTTTTTTTTTTTTTTAATTTTTTTTCTCGCTTACCTCGTGAGTCGAAAGGACGGAAGAACACGGATGGGTTTATGAGTGAGCATACGAGGAAAGAAAAAGAAGAAAAAAAAGGAGCTCAAGGTAAGAACAAAGAGTACTTTGTCGCTGTCGAGTCACGCCTTCTCACACGCACGACACACATACAGCCAACCGCGGCTCTTTGCATCGACTGTGCCTCCATTCATCTCGGCACCCTCGTCGGCTTTCACACTCAAGCGTGGCTGGTAATCAGACCTGCGATGGACTATATATCTATAGGTATACCTATATATCTATAGGTATCTGACACATTCTTGAATTTGTGTGGGTGAGTGTGTCTGTAATAGAGAAATGGGAGTCAAAGGAAGATGCGTTTGCGGATTTCCCGGACAGTGAAATCGTTGGACACGTCATATCCTACACTTGGTACGTGTGTATATATATATTCGTTGGGAGAAAGGCACACGAGTGTCAGTCGATGCATTATGCACTTTGACGGATCTTCGGTAAGTGCATAGAGAGCGCGTTCGTCGAATGCAGATAACGTGTCCGACGGAATAGTCTCTGCGTTGGCTGCTTTCGATGATCGTTGCGCCACTTTGGCCTCAGTGGCATCGTAGTTGCCGATTATTGAAGTCATACGCACGACGAGGAGCCAAAAGCCGAAGCCAAAAGGACATATCAGCGTTTTGAGAAATTAGTCTATATCGATGTGGATCAAGGGCTAAGTGATAACACACATTTGTTATCACTTGGACCGAACTTCCGGTTTATATCTGAATTGTGATTCCACTTTGTGAAAACACTCGAAATGTTCCATCAGCAATTTCCTTTTTTTTGTAATAAAAATAAAAATTATCGCACACGCGAAAAACATCGCGTTTTGCCTTTCGAACGCCACTTCCGGTCAGCTTTTTTCTTCGACGAGAGCTCCGCCCCTCGAAGCGCGCCCAGCCCCGATTCCCGACAATCGTGAGCCATGATTTCCGTGGCCTGGGAGCGCCGGTCAAGTTTTACGACTCCCGTAACGCTTTAGTTATGCGGGAGTCGTGTTAGCGGAGCACAAAGAGAGGAGGGAGGAGAGGGAGATCGGGCGACGATAGAAAACTCGGTCACGCCGAGTGCCCTTCGAGTCGTCACGAAATGCGCCCAACAATTTTTTTTCCTCTTCCTTTTTTTAAATAATAATTATTTTTTTTCTTTTTCTCTTTAGAACACGATCTATAGCTGCAGGCTGACCATTTCGTATCGAGCAAATGTTTGTTCGCATGGTCATCGAGCAACGCGTGAAAAATTACTTCGACTTTATACGCAAACGAAGAAAAAAAAACACATTTTTGGGAACAATGTCGATCGTTAGCTCAGATCGTGACGCAGTCTCTGATATTGGGTAAACCGGTGGAGTTGGGGGATGAAGCACACGCAGAGCCCCCAGAAGAGCCGACCGTCCGCGTGATTTGCGAGCGAGCGGAGTGCTGGGTGGGTGAGCGAACGCGTTACGCCGCGATTCCCGTCATTCGGTGATGCATCGCTGCGGCACGCGCGCGATGACTCAGCTATAGCGATCACCGCGCGCTATCCTCGTACCTATTATCCCCCTCCTCTTTCCGCTTTTCCTGCGACGGGACAAACGCGTCAAGTTATGCGCAAGCTCGACGTATTAGTCGCGATAACGATGGGAAAATATTAATGATCGTTGTCACGTGCCAATTAAAAAAAAAAAAAAAGAAAATCGTTTACGTAGATTAACATTTGTTGCGTCGTTCCTATTCTGACAGCAAAATTGTCAGTCACTCGGATAATGTATTTCGAAAAAAATGAAAATCTATTGATACACGTTGCATTGATTTATTCGTCACCGAATAAATCAATGCAATATCTGATCTCTGGTTCGATTTATTCGTCACCGAATAAATCAATGCAATATCTGATCTCTGGTTCGTATTTTTTTATTTTATTTATTTTTTATTTTTTCTATTCAACGACTCCCGACAAAATTCACAGATACAGAGGCACCGAAAATCAATGCGAATTCTCGAATGCAGAGGATGTGCGGGACGTTGCGAAAGAGAATTCCCGCGGGAGACTCGCTCGTTGAAGATAACTCGTGGCAACGAGTGCGGCTTGGAAACGGATATACAGGACTGCAGCGGCGCTGCTGCTGCTACGAGTGTCGTTCTCAAATGCTGCTGCGGACAAGAGGACTATGCGAGGTGCATCTGCGCGAAATACACAGAGAGAAAGGATAAACGAGACCGATAGTCCGGACGCGTGATCAACCCATATTGTTCGGTGTCCCCATCGACTTTCCCCATTCCGAGTCCGCTATGTATCATCAAATCATTAATATAATTGCGATCAATAATTTTTTCACTTTTTTTACATTTTTGTCATTTTGTCATTTTTTTCCTTTGCCCCACTTCGTCGATTTATACACTGAAAAAATATTTTTATTTGGATAGAGCAAATGCATATTTTTGTGTTTCGTTTCGACAATCAGAACAGTATAGGTTAAGGGTTTCTGTCTGGCAATAAAAGTACCAACGGCGAACATCGTCGGTGTTCACCCCCCTCCTTTTTGTTCCGGCCGTATCCGAGGGACGCGACTTACCCTATATCACGAAGCTGGCAGGTAATTAACGGCGGATGTACCTCCGACCTTTAACCCTTTTGTGGTCCCGGTTTTGCTTGCTCTTTTCCCGGTACCTATACTTCCAGGCATGCTCCCAGCCTTGTCTCGAGGGAAAAAATACACGATTATACCAGGAGCACGAACTCCCTACGGATTATCGAAAAAAAATTCTTTTTATCGTCACGGAACATCCGACTACCGATATTTTAGTTCGGACACGAAAAATTGATATTCCCGGAGAGAAGAAAAATGAGCTGGATTTTTCCGATGTGTTTTCTACTTGGTTTTTATTTTTTTTATTTTTTATTTTTTTACCAGAGAAGACAATGTTGCTCCTGGGGTATTATAGTCAGTTCTATGGTCTCGGATCGGATATAGGTATCATTCGCCGAACAATATGCGAGACAACGACGGAGCCGTATCTCCGTTTTCGAGCCATAGATCGAGTTTATAATCACAGTGGACGGTGGTCGAGTTCGCCGACATCGGTGTTGGAGGATTGAAGTCGGCGGCCAGTGTTGGAGCAGAGATCCTGAACTGCGATGCCTGACGCTATACAGCAGAGCTACACAGACCTCGATCGAAGAATACGAATTGTGGTGATGCGGCGGCGCGACGGCGGCAATGGTAGTGGACGACTGGTCCAACGAATGAACGAACGAACGGACGGACGGACGGACGGACGGACGAACGAACGAACGGACGAACGAACGAACGAACGAACGAACGAACGAACGAACGAACGAACGAACGAACGAACGAACGAACGAACGAACGAACGAACGAACGGACGAACGAACGAACGAACGAACGAACGAACGAACGAACGAACGAACGAACGAACGAACGAACAAACGGACGGATGGACGGACCAGAGCCGTTTGGGGAATACTTCAGTGGTCGAGGGTCAGCTCCTAGCAAATGTTCATAGGTGGAAGAGACCGGCGAACCTTCCACATCGAATGTACCTCCGCGTTTTAACCATCGAAAACTATTGCAGATGAACCGTCTGCAATATATGCATATACATACATATACCCATCCCGATATATAAAAGTGAATATTCGTTGCGTGCCTCGTTGCACGTTATTACCGCATACGGCGCGTCACTGGTTATCGACCGTACTGCACCAACGAAACCTCGCACTTACCAGGCACACACGCTATCGTCACGGGAATTACGTAAAACTGAGGAGAATCTAACGTTGCTGTTCTGTAACATCCACTCGCAACAGCCTTTTTCTTTTCCCTATTTTTTTAATTTTTTTTTCCATGCTTCCTTTTTACGGTTAATGCCCGCTACGCCTTTTATCGGCCTCGCGGTGCGAGAACTTTCTGTAGGGTTGTAAAAAAAAGCTATGTGTGTATGTATATGTATTAACAGCGGGTTACACGTTTAACTCGGCAAAAGATGGCAACGACAGTGCCATCCACATTTCCCTGCTTCTTTGGCCAACGCAAATGATACACGTGTATATCTGTTTATTCGGGCGCTCTCTCTCTCTCTCTCCTTCTCGCTGGTATTTATCGGAACTACGAATCTCACGAGGAAACTAGTACAGGCGGCAGACGGGCAAAATTACGATGGAACTTGGGGGCCCCGACAGCGAGTTACGTTATTTATCTATCGCGGCGGAGGGGGGAGAGAGGGGGGAGAAAGAGCCCGCGACCATAGTCGCAGTTTCTGGGGAATTGGTATCGCGACTCTGCTGTTGCTGTTGCTGCTGCTGGAGGCTGTGGGGGAGGGGAGGGGGGGGGGGGGGAGGGGGAGGGGGAGGGGGGGTAGCTTTGGTTGGTTCTATATCCACAGCAACGCTCGCTGTGCTTCGTTGTGTATACGTTCTGCGCCAGGGAAGGTTGCAGAATCATTTGGAAAAGAGGGGAATCGGCTACCAGCGCGAAACAAGAGATTGGCCATGGAGAATGAGATGGAGAGAGAGACAGAGAGAAGAGAGGATGGAGACGCAGCGCAAAAACACGGAAAGTCGTGAACGAAGAGTAACGGAAGTAAAAAACAGCCGCGCGCCAGCAGCGATAGGTAGCGAGACCCCTCCGGGAACGCATAATACCCCAAAGAGGGGGGCAACCTCCTTCGGCAACCGCGAGAGAAGAGGGTCCAGATAACCTTGGATCGCTTCGCGGCCATTTCGACTTTACTGCTGATTCATTCAAATTGTATTTGTTCCCAAATACACATTCCATTCGGTTCGCGTGTTCCTTCTCGCGGCGAGCGTATATATAATATATATACCTCACCTTGTACACGTATATATAATGTACGTGTACAGTACACACGTATATATATATTATATATACATGTACAAGCACACGCAAACATCGTACGTACGATACATACTTTGCCTCTTCGGTGTCTTGCGGACTGCTGTATCGTTGGCTACAGTTCACTTGGCTATCGCGGAGTGTAAGCTCCACGCGTACGCCAAACATTTCGCCGCCGCGCCCCAAAGCTTTTCCAGGAGAGCAAAATGAAGGGGAAGGGGATCAACGACGCGAAGGAGGGAGACAGAGTGATGCTGAGTGAGTTTGTGAGTGTGCAATGCGTGTGAGTGAGAGGGGAGGGGGGAGGGAGTGAGTGAGTCGGAGTTTTGCGGGAGAACTCCGTGTCGCGGGCGACGGGTTTCTCGTCGTCGTACAAGAAACAGCCGTGAAGTTGTACGGACTGAGAGAGGGTGAAAAGCGCGCGAACCAGAGAATTTCTACCTCGAGTTACGAGGTCCGTTTTCCTCCTCTTCGACCCCCTTCTCCTTCTCCTCCGCCGCTCTTTTTCGCTCTCTCTCTTTCTTACTTTGACAGCCTAGCGAACCTCGTCTTACACTTTGGCCAAGCGAAGCCCAGCCATCGAAGTTCGGATATTTACGTGCGGTTCTCTAACCGTCACGGAGGGTTAATCTCCGAAGCCACCGTTCGACGACTGTCGTCGACGAACGAAATTCTCCGCGCGGCGACAATTCGACTTTGGGCTTTGCTGATTTTCTTTGTTACTTGGGAATCGCAACACGACACATGAATTTTCCTCGCTGGAAAATCTCGTAACTCTTTTTCTCGTTCGAGTCCTTCGGATCGCAATTTTGATCTGCGAACTACGATAACCTCGATTCTCTGTATCACATCTTCATCTTCCATTTTGTATGACTGACAAGATTATTTCTCGAGTCTGCGACGCCTTCGATCGCTTTGCAAGAAAATGAGCCGTTGAAGATGAGACTGAGAAAGAGAGAGAGGGCTAATAATGGCGCACGAACGAAGCTGCGAGCGAGGCAAAGATACGGAGCGAGAATGAGAAGCAAAGATAGAAAGGGAGAGGGGAGTTGCGTCAGGTGCGGTTTCCAGTCGGGGCCCGCACCAGCGTTCCTACGGATTTATGGATTTCATTATCGTCGGCCGTGGTTGGGTTACGCCAGGCCTGTTCTGCGTTCTTCGTAAGCGCCGAGGAAGCTCGGGAGCAAGAGGCGAGAATTCAGCGGGCAAATCTTTAACTGTACAGCAGAGAGAGAGAGAGAGAGAGAGAGAGAGAGAGGAGGAGATAAGTGGAATGAGGAGCTGTGGCCGAGGAGGAGAGGAGGGAGAAGGGAAGAAGAGGCAGAAGCGTTAGGGCATAGCGAGCAAAGTCGCATCTCTCTCGGATGGAGGTGCTGTACCTCTCCTGAGGGAGGAAGGGAGGGGAGGAAGGAAGGTGAGGGGAGGAAGGAAGGTAAAGGGAGGATCGTAGGAGAACTTAAACTTCACTGTACCATCTCCTTCTCACTGGCCGCGTTTGCATTTTACGAGCAAGCGGACGGCGCGAGTCCTCTCAGCTGGCAAGCCTATATAGGCCCTTCTCCCCCCTCCTCTCCTCTCCCCCCCTCAGCTCTGCTCTGCTCTCCCTTGCTGCTCCTCTCCCCCCTCCTCTGTGTAAATGTGTGCACGAGAATTTCGGCCCTTCCGGCGAAACCAAAGATCGTAGATTTCCGCGTATCTCCCTCGAGCCTCGCGCATGCGCCGACGCGTCGTCCCTTTTGCTCGTGTCTCACTTGTCCCCCGGCTTCGTTAACGCCGTGGGTATATCTCTCATCGGAATATATATACAACACCGATACAACGCATTCTCGACGGTCAAACTGCGTTATTAGGCAATCCGGTACACGTGGCCGTACTTCCTCCCTCCCCTCCCCGCCCCTCTGTCGAATTATTCGGACATTCGGTATAGCGTTTAACCCTCTGCTACCACCGAGCAGCTTGAGTCTCGTACGATATCTAATATGTGACGGTTGCGGAGAGAGCCAGACTCGCAACGTTGTCTATGGGAAGTACACTTACTATGTAGCCAGCAGTCGACTATGTAGTCGACTGCTGGCTACACCAGTCGGCGCCGCATTCGACGTGCGACCCTCCCTGGCATCCTCTCCGTACGAGACTCGACAGCTCGTATACACTGTCGCGGGAGCGTGCACCGCACGATAAACCGAAGGGTCGAAAGGGTGACCGCGCGGAGAGCTGCTCGCTGTCTTCTTCCGATACTGTACAGTTTGCAGAAACGTCGTCGTCGTCGCTGTATACGCGCCCTCCTCGTAGCTTTCTACGTATTCAATTATTCAGCGACGATAGTGCTCTCGCGGTATGTGATCCTCGAGATCCGATCCCGGGGAATATACCGCATTGCACGCACTCACGTTAGAATTTGCGTACGCCTCCCTCTTGATCCCAGTATACGCATATACGTAGGTTAGGTATACCCACCGCGAGCGACGTCACTTTGCTATCCGATGCGATGCGATTCGACACAGCGCTTGGAGCATTCTCTGCGTGGGATGGAGGGTACGAATCGTCATTGTCGTGGAGAAAGTGGAGGGGGGAGATGCTAACTTGTACGAAAGACAACAGCTGTGAGGACTGCAAATTTTCTCACACGCCAATATATATACCCCCGAAACCGGTAAACCTGCAGATCGCAAAAAATCTACACTCAGAAAAATCAGTAGTTGCGATTACCAATCGGTTCGATCTACCAAAATATCGGTTGCAGTTAATAAAATATTGGTAGCTCTGACCATTGGTAATCACAACTATTAATTTTTCTCTACAATTCAAAACAAAGGTCTCGTGTGATAAAAAAAAAGAAATAAGTAGCAGAAGAGAAAGGTTAATACTTGATCGGAAGGAGTGACTGGATTTGCTAAATGAGGAGGACGTTGCGCGTGTCGTGCAAGATAGGAAGGGGAAAATGCATTAAGCTAAGGGCGTAGCGATGTGATGCGAGCCAGCTAGTGCCTCTCTGGAAAGGGGGAGGGAAGGGGGGGGGGGGGGTTGCCGGGATCCGCCAGCGATCCGCTGGCGTTCTCGGCATTCTCCATCCCCTTTCCGAGAGATACATCTAACGGCAAGTGGATCTATGCAAACTACCGATACCAGAGAGTCGAGGCGCGTACGCTACACCCCCGCCCAGGAGTTCGCTAACGATAAGCGAATAATAACAACGCTGCTGGGCTGCATCGGCATCAGCGTCATCCTCTCCTCGCCGGAGGTCTTCGTCATTGAGCTGTGCCGAAGGTGCCTTAGGAGGATCGCTGGAACGTAGCAATTTTACCTAAAAAGATGCGACATATATCTACGATACATTAGGCTACACAGCTACACAGTTACACAGCTCTCAAGGGGAAAAATAGCGAAAGTAATGTTATGTATATGACCTGATGGTAAGAGTGACAAAGCCTCGGGAGAGCCTTTTCGCCCGCCTTTCTCGTTACGGCAATTGCCTTTCGAGCAATTTAATCTCTTTTTGGGATGAAATAAGAAGTTCCGAGCACAATTGCGTTGTGTGGAAAAATCTTTACACTTTGCATCGGTGATCCACGAGCAGTCCTCCTTCTCATTTAGCAAATCCTGTCTCTCCTTCAGATCGAGTAACCTTCTTCCTCTTCTGCTTCTTATTTCTGTTCTTTTTTTTTCTTTTTTTTTTTTGTCAAACAAGACCTGTGTTTTGAGTTCTCTTAGTCAAGCTTCTCCAGCTTACTCTTGTGTAATGTGTCGCTGACGACGCAGCCACCTTCGTCCCCTCGGAAAACGTGTATCAGAGCAACGCGATTACGTCCCAGGTAAGCTACTTCCACTTCTACGATTTCCATTACTGGATAAATATACGGAAAATAATTCCAATAACTCGGCAACACTGAGTTTTTGTCGAGAAAAAAAGTCACAAGAAATTTTCTCGCAATTTTACCGAACGAATAAGCGATTTGTAACGCCGGTTGCTTTTGATATTAAAAAAAATTCTCCCACGGAATTTTTAAGTACTACGTGTGAACTATTTTTCTAAAATAGCACAGTCGAAAAATTTGCTGTTCGTTCGTACAGTGTCGCACCTTCTGCGAGTCTTCTCTCCACGACGTCGCTACTCCACCGAGCGGAAGTTTGTTCGGCTTTGCTTATACGCCCGCGTCGAACAAATACTCTCGGCGAACGCGCGACTCGCTCGTCTGTGCGAGTCGCGCAATCTTATTACGTTTTTCCACCCTGAAGACACACCGAGAAAAATATAGGACCCACATGTGTATTCGCCTGTGTTTACCTATTCAGCAGAAATTTACCCTCTCTCCTCTCGCTCCCCTTTTTCGATATTTTCCGCGGAAAACTGCAGATGCAGTTTTCGATGCAACGCAGCTGAAGGCGAAAGAACACGCGAAGATATTCTCGGATGAGTGGCACTCGAGACGTGTGTACGAGATTCGCGGTGGAAGTGCCGAGTCTCGGGGACATCGAAATTCTGCTCGCGAAAAGTTCACAGGGAATTAGTACTAAGTGGCGACTCTGGGACGACCGGATGAGGAGAGAGTTTCGTCTCTTTCGCGCTTGTGCCGCTCGCTGGTTGGTTCGGAGGGCGGCGGCAGGAACGAGGGAGGGTTTATGTCTACGATTTCACAAACTTTCTTGGCCACGTTCGCCGGAACGAGGCAGAGGCGAGAGAGAGTTGCCCGACGAACCAAACTCCGAGCAAAGAGAGAACGAGAGAGAGAGGCTGAAACTCAAGACTACGATAGACGCGATTGGACGGACGCTCGGTGGGATAACCGTAGAAGCAGCAGCAGCGGTAGCAGCTCGTTCTTATTCCTCGCACCTTCGATCAACAAGACACGCGGTGGCCTCACTTCTGCCAACTTCGACTCGAAAACGCGTCTCCTGGTTCGTTTCGTACGTCCAATGGGACTTTTCCCCTTTTGCTTGGGTCTGTATCTATATATCGTGTAGCGGGATCGTCGCGACTAAGTCAAATGAAAATATGTCCAGAGCGAGGTACATAGATCGACTGATAAATTTGAAATCAAATGATTAAGAATCAAATGATTGTATTTTCTATTTTATAATCGAAACGAATAAAAAAAGAGAGATATATGTAAAGTCCGTCGAGGAGGAGAACACGAGCACGGAAATGCTAAAAATATCTGGTGCCATGGAGATTGGATTGGGATACATAGTTCGATCTTTCACTTTTGGTCAGTCCATTCGTCCCAAACGTTTGATTCACATCGATCGCGGTTTTCTGCATATCTGTAATATCCACCTGCTCACCAACGTATAGTGCATATTCTTCATTTAAAACTCAAATATTTGCTAATGAATATTACCGTAGCGCGAGATATACACTCTGGACGAGCGGCCTTCGGAATAGGTCAGAGATGCGGAGAGATCGAAGGGAAATGGACAGGGGAAGAGGTGTGGGAGGACAGGTGCGGAGCGGTGATTGCACGAACGTACGCTTTAATACTTCTGATTGGAAATATCGCTCGGGAAAATCCTGCGATACGGCGGCAGATATATAGGATATATATAGACATTTACAGAGCAGCCTCTATAGCACTGACCGGCCTCAATGATTTTTCCACAATACGTTATTCTTCTCTCACGGATTATCCTCACTCGCTTCACGTGCAGATTCCTTCTGCATGTGCTGCCCTTCTTCCGGGATGGCCTCTCGCATGGTCCGATGAACCAGCCAATAACGATTCGCCACAGTGAATCACCCAATGCGTTCCACCGAACGGACAATCCGCAACACAAAAAAAAATCCCGACAAATTATTCCGCGATACAGGAATTTATCCTGGATCAATGGATGCTGGGTACCTAATATGGTGGATCATCATATGGTGTATGATGATCGTGAAAAACGTAAATACCGATTGCCCCCATCGCCTTCAGGAAAAATCATCATTACGCTGTGGAGGGTGGAATGAAAATTTACGAGTGAAATATTATATACCGAGGAAGAGAGGAGAGAAGAAGAGGGGTATCAAATGAGGGGGGAGAAAAGCACTAATCCCCGGTCTCCGGTCGTCCGAGGGAGATCAGGTGTAAAGGATAATAACGTCTTCTCGCGTCTGGGCGACCGATAATAACCAAGTAGCACGGACTGCGGTGTGTGCAGCGTGTGCCAAGCTCTCTCGCTTTCCGTGGAGATTGGAGATTGCAGCCCGCTGGGTGAGTGAGCTCGGCCGGAGCGGAGCAGCCCGAATTAGAGAGTACCACCCAGAGGGGGTTTTCACGCTGTATACCTACTGTATATACACACGTAGACACATGTATAGGACACACATAGACACATACACGCGTCATCAGACTCCGTGAGAGCCAACGTCGAGGAGAGCAGAGAGAGCTGCGAGACTACTCTCGAATCCGAAGCCTCTGCTATATCCGCCACACTGCTTCGGCTCTGCTTCGGCTGTGCTTCGGATCTCCGCTTCGGCTGTGCTTCGGATCTCCACTTCGTGTGCCCTGCGTTGCGACGAACCTCGGAAACTACCATCCGTGTGCAAGAGCAAACACCGGCATATTGCCTCCGAAAACTACGAGACCCTCCTACGCCTTTTTTAATAACGTTCTTATGTGACTATACGAATCCAACGTTGCAAACCCTTCCGCAGAGTCCTCCTTCTTCATGATCATCCTCTTTCACTGTAGTTTACTTTTGGAGGCGAGTCACGCAGAATTGAATGAAATACCTATACCAGTCGCAATGCTCGGTTTCGATCCTCGCAACCTTCGGACTCTGATCGCTGATTCGAAGTCGAATTGCGTGGCTACTATATTTGTAATCGAGTCTTTCGCATATCTAAAGAAATTTTTTGGGCTCCCAACTGTTCTCGATTTTGTGCTCTTTTTTTTCTTTCGTTTGGATGATACAATCCTCGCAACCTTCGGACTCTTCGGTCGCTCGTTCAACGTCGAATTGCGTGGCCACTATATTCGTAATAGTGTCTTTCGCACATGTAAAGAAATTTCTTAGGATCCCAACTGTTCTCGATTTTGTGCTCTTTTTTTTCATCCTCTCGGACCGATGATACAACAGTATTACGACCGAGTCCCGCTGCTCCTGCTGCCTGCCGTAGGTTTTCACTCGTCGACGCAATCCGCCGGACCGAAATAACGCCGGGATAAAAATAATACCCGAATCGATACGTCGTGTCGTTTCGTTTCGTAACCCCGGAACATTCATGAGGCGCTCCCTGTGCGGTCCCGAGAGAGAGACTCCGCTACCACCACATTTATCAACCGTATTCGCGTGTCTCTCTATGTCCGTCCGTGTGAGTGTCATGGGTTGAGAGTTCGGCTATACGCAGCGTGGCATTGAGTATCGGGCACCGGAAAATTTTAACGAGCCGCGTCGAATTGAATTTTCCCGATACTGCGGGAAAAAGACTTTCGGCGCACCGAGGAAACAGAGAAGAGGAAGTTGGAACGGTCCAATGACGACGAGGAATGAAACAAACTTTTCATTAATACGACATGGGAATAAAATAAAAGTAAAAAGTAGTCGCGTAGTGTGGCTATGATTCCGGAGGACCACTCGAATGGTGTTAGAATGACTGGTGAAGAACATTCTATCATTGGCCCGACCAATTCTGGCCCGTACCGAGTTCGTACACTGAGATCTCGCGATTTTTTAGGAATCTCGATGATGCACTGAAAAAAAATCAGTGGTTGATATTACCAATCATTGGTTAGATGTGCCAAAATATTAGTTGCAGTTACTAAAATATTCGTAGCTCTGATCAACGATTGGTAAACACAACTACGAATTTTTCTCAGTGTGTACGTAAAAATATACGAAAAATACGAGAGACGAGAGCTTATAATTCCCTCGCGACAGAGATCAGACTCGCGGAGGCGAGAGCGGCGAAAAATCGAGTCTGAGGATCCTTTAATGGCTCGGTGGGCGAGACGCTATGGACATATTCGAACAGGACTGCCCGCATAGGGCGAGCGGCGAGCGGCGACGGCGACTGAGAGAGCGGCAGAAACGAACGAACGTGGCCTGGCCCCTCGACGCTATCTCCTCTTGAGACTCGTAAAAGCCCCATCCAGTTTGACTTATACCCGTGGCTCGACGCTCCTCGCACTGGCCTCTTCGTTATTTCGGTCGTCGTTTCTCCTCTCTTTCTCTCTTTCGCTCTTTCACCTTCTCTGTCGCTCCGTTGTTACCATCCGCGATCTTTGGCATACGATTACTCATCTCTCGATAAATACAGCACCGCGGCTGCTTCGAGAAAAAGCCACACCCGCGAGTATTGAACCAGTATTTAATATTTAAATAAATTACCGTGACTTATAACAACTAAAATAATTTAATTGTAATAACTACTGCTCATAGTTGGAATCTAATTAATATTTATTTAGCTCAAATAAAAATATCTTTGATTCAAAAAAATTGAATTCTAATATCATATTTTTGTTGAAATCAATAAATCATTTCTCTGGGTGTACCTAACTATCGCCTTGAAACGCGGGTCACTACAAAAAATGAACAACGTCGAGTACAAAAATGATAAAACAAAAAAAAAGGAAAAAACGTGTCAGCTAAGTCCGATGTCTAAGGCGACGTAAATGTGGCGAACGAAGCGAAGAGCCTCGCCGAGAAGTTTGCGTCGGGTGTACGAAACGTGTGTTAGAAGCAAATCGGGTCACAACGACGAAGTCTCGGCCGAAGCCTCGTCGTCGCGTTTTCATCTCCTCCCTCCGCCGTCCCGCAAACTCGCCTCTGTGTTTCCCCCTTTTCCTCCCAACTCTTTCCAGACTGTCGCGCGAGGCGCTTGCCCTTATCCCGTCACGCCCTTCTGCTTGTTCCTCCGTCTTTTCTTCTCGAAGGGGAATCTGCCTCAAGAGGTGGAAACTACTGGCAGGAGCGGAGGGCGGTTGGGGGAGCGAAAGAGGGAGAGGACAATAAGAGTATAGAGGCGGCTCGGCGAAGGGTATGACACGCGTGTGCAGTCCAACGGAGATTCCACGCAATATATTTCGATGAAAAAAAAAGTAGACAATGCGGAAATTCCTTGGAAAGAGCTCTAACAAAAAAATCTCAAAAATCTGAAATAAATAAATAACCAAATAAAAAAAAATATATAAAAAATACTGATTTAATGGCGATATTAATATGGCTATGGCAACGATATCGACGATGCGAGTGGCTCAAAGAGCGGACAGAATACAGCGGATAGCGTCAATAATGAGCTTGTTTGTGCTGCGTTTAATATCGAAGCAGCAAAAAAACTTGCAGATGAGCGAAGAGAGGAAGAGCGGAGGAGTGGTTGAATCTTAATGGCTGCTCATTCAACCGATCTCTCGCTTTGCCGATAGCTCGACATGAGAGCATTCTGCCCTAGCTCTCTCTCTCTGCGAGTCTACGAAAAAAAGAAGACACGCCAGAGGTGTGGGTAGAGCAGAGAGCTTCTGTTGCGCTGGGAGAGGAGAAATGCGGAAACGAGTGAGTAAAAAAGGGTATAACAACGCGCGAATTGCGGTGGCTACTGATTAAACGGGCTCGTTGGGTGGTTGGGTGGCGAATGTACGTTCGAGTTTGCTTTTGGATTCCTTCGGGCGCGAAAGCCCCGTTTCACTCCGACCACCCTAGCCCAGCCCTTCGCAGTACCATCCCAACCAACCCTTCCTCCGCGATCGCCGGCATTCTCTGTCACTCTTTACATCCATCGGGAAAATCCCTACCAACACATAGGTATCTACTCTCCGCGGGCTTTGTCGTCTCGCGCTGCTTTCCGTCGCTATTCCTACTAATTATTTCAATTAATCTCGTGCCTCGCGGCAGAGAGAGCGGCGCACAGTCGAATGCTCGGAACACAGTGTTCACTCGTCCCGCCAATTTCCAGCTCGATTTTCCCCTCTTTCAGCCCTCCGATGAGGCATTCTTTTGTAAAAATTAAATGAATGAGCATGATTCGCTTTTAATTCGTTGACACGTTATCAACGTGTTAAAATTGCGAAGAAATAGACCGGAAGAAAAAATAAAATGGATGTAGGATGGGCCGAAAAAAGAAGAATAATAGGACCGAGTAGATGAATGATGTAGGAGTAAAAAAAAAAGGAGCGATGGTTGCAGTGGAGAAAGTGGCGGTGGGAAAGGATTCCGAGGAAGCTGCAGACCGCGCGATCGGTCCATTGGCAAAAACGAGCTTCCGCGGACCCGGAAACTTTTCATCGACTGACGCTGCAGATGCCCCGCGGGGCGTCTCTGCGAGGTTCTCGAAGAGGGACCGATTAAGGACTGTGCACGTCGTCTTACTCGCGCGATCTTCTTTTTCTATCGACGTGCAACTCTGGTAAGGTGTATACATATAGCGAGGGAGAGAAAAGTTAGGACCGTTCCAGACATTCCAGCCATTCAGGAGAATTTAACCTTGTAGGGTATAAGCGGCACAATCCATTCCAGCAACCAAACGCCTTCGAATACACAATTTCTTCGAACTTAACCAAGTCCAAATTATTGCGATAACGAAGTTCTTTTTTACAAATTGATTCTTTTTTTTTTATTAAAAAAATGCTATGAGTCCTTCATCTTCGTTCTGCTGAACTTGAACTAATTTCCAAGGTGCCAAAGACTAAGAAAAATACAATGCCCAGGAATCGTCCCATCGAAATATTCGGCAACGTTAGGTAAGGTTGGCCCAAGTCGACACCGTCGTTAGAGAGTATCAAGGGACGAGGAAAAGTAGCAGCGCTGCAGGGTTAGCAACTCGCACGGTGCCCACAGGCGGCTTCTGGGCTCCGGAGACTCGAGCAGCTTTTTGAGACACTTCAAAGCTCCACCACAGTCGGATAGTCAAGCGTGCGCGGTGGTTTCTGGCTTGCAAGGGAACCAGCAACGGCAGCGGGAGCACCGCACACCAACGTTGCGGGCACAAACAGAGGGCGGTAGCACAGTGCACACGCACACCGTATTCGGCTCACGTACCGCACTCACGGCCCTTTGTAGAGAATTCCACTTTGTATGGGAGATCCGCGTGTACGTGGATTCAACCCCCACAGCTTCTACATCTATGTACACACAACGTTGGAGAAGACGATGGGGCAGACGACCACCGCATTTCGGGTTTACTGAATCATACTCGTTTTCTGCTCTACGTGGCATTCCTGATGCTCTTTTCATATTTCACATAATACCCCTACCCGGTTACATTATGATAAATGAAAGTCGAAAAGATTACGGAAATAAAATCTATTGTGTGTTTGAAGAAAATACCAATTACGTAGGAAAACATTTTTCGAATATTCGTATATCAGATGTATAAAAATGTAATGTATTACGGTTAAATAAATAATTGCTACCTTGAAGCATCTTAGATTAAACCTTATTTTTTAAGCTGTGGTAACTTTTATGCCTTGCCACAAAAAAGGCGGAATTTTGCGGAAAATTGTTTTGAAAGACAGGGATAAACACAGATAGGAAAACTGGCGAGCAACTTCTGCATCCGGAACAGAGACAGCAGTAACAGTAGCTGCAGCAGCAGGAGCCGTCGGTTGTTCGCATCGCCAGATGCTACCTCGCGGACGAAGGTAAACCGACGAAGGTAAATGAGATTTTATTTATAGAGCTCGAGATATAGTCTTAAGCACACACGGTTTACCTAGGCAGAGGGTATTATCTGCTTATTGTTTGCAAGTCGTTGTAAACGTTGTCTCGGGCTCTCTGAGCTGGACAGGAAAAACATAAAAACCCGAAAAAAAAAAAAATTCCGCGGTACAAAGTCATAACATAATGAAAGAAGTTAATAATAAAAAAAAATCTATACATTAACTGAATGTGGTTGTCATAAAAAATTGAATTATTAGGACCTCTGCGTCTTTCACTCACAATAATTTCTGGGCAAGTAGGATTCGATGGACCAGATGGGAATTCATTGTACGAATTCTTGAAACTTACCTGTAACAGAAAAAATTAACCATTCGTTAAAATCCATTTCTTTTTAATGTATTGTATTTTGTATTTTTTAATGTCTCATCCGTACTGCATTCGTTAAAATCCATTTTTTTTTAAATGTATTAGATTTACATAAAAAAGGAAAGCGGCGATGTGAATGATCGAAGCCAGACAATGCGTCGAGCACTGCAGCAGCGCGAGACGTTCCACTGACCCTGTCTCAAAGCGTGCGACGCGATCCGCCTGGACTACCTTCCGGTCCGCGCCCATAATAGCTATAACCACGCCGGGCATATAGGTGGAGTCGCTCGATCGCGCTCCTACTCTCTCTTTCTCTCTCTCCGCCGGTTCGCTTAACTCGGCTAGGCTGATATCATGAAATGACACGGAAATTCCGTGCTTACCGTTCGTCAGGCTCTATTACACCTGCATTAGCAATTTTCATTGCGAGGCCTCCGTGCTGCGCGCGCGCGCCTCGGTCTCTCGATCTCTCGGGCCCCAAGAGCCCTGAGGCACGGCAACATTGAAACGATTCCGACCGACGATAAAAGAGGCCGGAGAATAAAATGGAAAATTACTGGAAGAACAGGAATAAAAATGGAGCATCGAGGCACTTGGAGCGAAAAAAAAGAAAAAAAAAACGCGAACACAGGTATATTTATTATTACCGACAGTGACGCCAGATTGGCGGGTTTTTTTTTTACACATGCTTTAAGGTGCGCCAAGGTATCCCCCCCCCCCACTCCCCACTCCTCGTCACAGCAGTCTGGCATCACTGATTACCGGTCAAGGCTCCGCAAAAGTGGTCACCGATTGTCCAGATAAGACAACGAATTGCAAAGAACGCTGCACGATTTCCCTGCAAATAACTTTCCCCGAAGAACATTAAAAAAAATTGCAAGTTACCTGGTTTCGTTTGTAGCGAGAAGGCCGAAGATAATAATATCCTGGACCCGGAAAAAAAAGTGCGGAGCCAGCTGAGAACTCGCGTGGCAAGGGGAGAGGGGACTCGAGTACAAAGGTTGCGGAAGTGAGAGAGCAAGAGGAAGAAGCTTAAAAAGTAATTACCGCTGAAGAGAGCGGCTGCTGGTTAAAAATTGGCGTACATAAAAAGTTTTCTAATTTCAGAAGCTGGTGTGGCCTGGACAGGGGAGGAGGGGGAGGTGGCGGAGAACGAGAGGGTGCAAGACTATTAGACTGTGGAGACGCACCCGGGTGGGATGGAGTCTGCGGGGGGAGGGTTAAGGGCCCCTCTAGCATAGTCGTCTCTCACTCGTTGGCCTCTCGAGCCCAGAACACACAATGAGCATACACGCCTAAACATAGTGAAAGCCACGAAGCTCGACCGAAGGCCAGCCACAAGTATAAGCCGAGCCAAACTATGAGCAATGGGCTCGACCAATGCTCTCGCAGGTATAATGACTTAGGGGCACGTTTTAGCACACTGAGAAAAAAAATGGCTCAATCCAACAAAACGTGCGTTTGCGGACGGCGAAATAAATATTTTGCAGATTGAACAAAATATTCGGCAATCCTAATCGAAATTTTCAAAAATTCTATCACCAGTTCCTTCGATCAATATTTTGTCTAATTTGCAAAATATTTATTCCGCCGCCGGCAACCGCATATTTTATTGGATTGAGCAATTTTTTTTTCTGAGAAGACTCGAAAAGTAACCTTCCTTACCGGTAATCGTGTGTCCAAAATAGTGTCCCATACGCGATGGGACCTTAAAACAAGTGCCAATTGCAGAAAATATAATTTACAAGATGAAGCAACTATGAAGTTGCGATTTGTGGCGTTTAAAGGGCTGTCAATTGCCATCGTAATCCGCGCGCCGTAAGACTTAAATCGTCTGGTTGCACACGCTTAATTGAGCAGTGAGATATATAGGTAGAAACGAGAACAAATGATAAAACACAGAAAGCAGCAATAGGCGACAGAGGGGACACAACACACATTCCGGAGAATGACAATGACGATGTGGCAGCGTCGCTACGAGAGGGGTTTTACACTTAACTTCGCTGCCGCTGCTCGCCGTCCCTTAATTCTCCACTTTCTCATTCCCCCTCGGTTCGCCTGACCTCTGCCCTGCGCGCGCCCCGAGCCACCGTTGCCCTCACATGGACCATGGTGGCGGCACGACGGTGAAATTTACAGCCGGCTGAATTCTCCGGCGCGTCATTAAGCCGCGTTGTTTCATAATTCACGGACGCAGAAGAGGGGGAGGGAAGAGGGGAGCTGCGATGAGACAAGTCCACCGAGCAATATAATATACATACATGATGCACAGTAATACGCGCACGTGCATATGCATGGATCCATGATTCTGGGGCCGAGAACCTATATCGTACTTTCAACGTTCTTCCGCATCTCTTCGCTATACTTTTGCTTCTATCACTTTTACGCAGCTCTTTGTTCATTTGTCTCATTCTGACTGCACATTTATTTTTTTTATTCAAGCAACTCGTCATTCTCGTCACTCCCATCCTTCAACACCCGCAACTCATAATCTCTTCACTGCAGTTTCACGCACGCGTCTCAACTTTCCAGACAGGCGACACATCTTTTTCATCGTGGGAAAGAAGATCATGATTCCCTCGGAACAGTTCGAGACAAAGTCAAAGGCTTGGAGGTTATGAAGAAGCATTGAAAAACCGGACGTTCATCAGTCAAAGCAGTTTAAAACCTGGGTAAATGGGTACGAAGAAGAATAGGCGTTAATTTACAATGTGAAGAAAATTCCAGAAGTGCAACAGGATTGCTGCTAGGATTCTGTAGGTTTTCCTGGTTAACTCAGCAGCTGACTTCGCTGCAGTGGCTGAAAAGTGTAACTGAATGAACCACACGAATGTCAAATCATAAAATGCTACAGTATAGGATCGATGGGAGCAACAACAAAGGCCACACTTGGGCAAGAGGATAGTCCATTAAGAAGAAGTTGCGGTGACCGCATTGCCTCATCAGAAAGTCGTTAGCCTGTCCCTGGAGTAGAGAGATTCCTACTTATATGCATATATAGCGCACTGAGACCTTTGCACTCGGGCGACGCGAGTTTCGTGACCCTTTCACCAAGCAACACGCTTCGCACCGGAGTTTCGGGACTATATCCTCCGTTGCTATTTTGTAGGGACTTCACTTTCGATATCTGAGGTTACTATAGATATATAGATTCTGCTTTGTGAATCTTGTCAAAATTATTTTCGCATCACTTGGTAATGCCACAAAACAGGGAAATACTGTCGACTATTTTTCTGACTCGACCATTCGGAAATATTAATTCTCACTTGACTGTGTAATAGACGGAGGAAGCTTTCTCGTATCTCAAAGTGGCTGACACTCTAATGCGTCAACACACAAAACATCCTCATATTTTTTTCCTTTCTTCTTTGCAACATTCCCCAAGAACTAATATCGCAATGACACTCTAATGCATGGCACGACGATGATAAGTCAACGTGCTAAGAGTCTTCTACTCTTCTAACGGTGCGTGAACGGAGCTCAAATTAGCTGAAGAACATAGAGCATACGTTCTTACTTCGCTTTGTACATCGTTACCGTTACTCGAAGAAAACCTAGCATTGTTAACGACGAAAGTCGCCGTAACAACAAAATAGTTTTGTATAACGATCATTTATATAAAAATAAAACTTCGTTAAATTCAATCCGATGACAATTCTGTGAGATTTCGATTTAATCAAATTTTAGAAAACACACAGATATGTAGATATATAGATATCGCGTCGAAGGTTGAACACCGGAACATTCGTCGATCGACGCGAATTAGGCGACTATGAGATGGTCCATGGTTGTCTGCACAATGTTCGTTTGATGTTGCCACGAAAGGGGGTCGCGTAACTCGTGCTTACTCCCGATGAAACCCAAGAGGCAAGGTGAAGAGGTGTGCTATTATGGCTGCACCGTTCATGTACCTACACTCTACACTTGGGTGCCGACAGAGAAGACGGCTGAAGAGAAGGAGGCGGTTACCCAGAATAGAGAGCGAAGCTCGGCAAGTCACGAGAGGAATAGACGACGGGGCGACAGAGTCGAAGCGAAAGCAACTATATGGTAGGTATAAAGGAGAGTTGCAAGAGCGTCGAGCACCCAACGTATTTACCTTTCCATCATAATCACGTATGTAAGTACCCGGGTTCCGGATTGGAAAGTTAGCGTTGTGTTGGTAGACGAGGTCTCGCGCCCTTGGGCCATCATCCCCCCTCCTCCCCTCCACCTCCCTCCTCAAGGACCGTAATATTCCCGAGTAATCCCCTCACGAGTCGAAGCGTCACGTACAACGAAAGCCGGGAGTGTTAAGCGAGGGCTTTATACCTACGCACACGCGGGCTTGTAATGACAAATAAAAATGAAAACCATATGTGCGTAAATTTCGAAGCGATGTGTAAGGGAGGAAAGCAGAGAGGACGAACTGCCTCGGCGATAGAAATGATATTAGGTGTTGCGAATACCGTTGGTGGAAAACCGACCATGTGTGGAAGTGGAGGGGGTTGACGTCGTAAAATGAGAAAACGACCGAAGGATATATGACCATGTCACGTACGCACACAGTCAGGAAGCTTGCCAGTCACCCTGATCGTGCGTCGACACTGTTTTTCTTATGTCCCATAAGATTTATCAAGATTTTATTATATAGCCGAATGATTGAACCCGTTAAGAGGTCCTTACGAGTGTCATTCTCACTTGTTATACACGTCGGGGTTGAAGGATGGATTTTATAAGAAAATCGAATATAATTTTCAAAGCTCGATCGCTCGAAAAAAAATAAAGGGTAACCACTTAAGCGCGGAGCAAAGGTAGCGAACCTGAGGAATAAAAACAAGAGTAACAAGAAAGGATTGCATAGTGCATACATGACCTCTTCACCTGGCAGCAGCCTTGGCTTCGCTGTCTGCGTCCGGGTCGTCAGCGCGGAAGACAGTGAAAAAAAAAAGAAATAGAAAAAAGGAAGGAAGGAAGAAAATGTGCAGGCAAACGTCGCGTACCCTCCTTCAGCGAGCCGCACCACCACCACCGTCGGCTCTCGGGACAACGTCGGAGAATAGAGATTGCGACGTTAGAGGTGGTTGATTTTAATTTCACGGAGCGCGAACCTTCGGTTACGCTTCGTACACAATCCACCTAAGCACTATATTCTTTTCTCCTCTCCCTATCTCTCTGCTCCACGTTCGCGCAGGACACACCTAATACACATGCGCCTATTCACAGAGGTAACCAACTCTGTGTATATATGTAATATATAGATAGTGTACACGCATATATATCCTACTTATATCGCTCAGCTCTGCCTTCACCTGCATCGTTGCTCTCCCACACACTGAGGAATCGTCTGCAAAAACGGTGCAACGTTGGCCCTAGTTACTCGCGGTTTTATGCACCGCAGGTTGGTCGCGATCAACGATACCATAAGCCTTCATGCTCCTAACTTCTCTGGAAACGCATACACAAACACAATCCGCATGCCCAAGTTCACTACACGAACATGATACAATGTTGAGGTTCATAAGTGGAGAAATAAAATGTTTTATGCAGCGTGAAACGTCACTGAGAATATATAGAATGCAAGATAACCATTCCTCAGTTCTCGTAGCATTCTTGGATACATAATGGAGTCGGTCATATTCCCTGCTATTTTTGTATTTTTCTCTTTTACGATCCGCGAGAAGCCTGGACACACATAGGGGGCGCGTTGAGTGTGACGGATCTGATAAAATAATGCTATAGCGCTTGGGCCGACACTGCGGTGCCGGGTTATTCGATCCAGGGAGACTAATTTGATCATTTAGTCTGGAAGCCTGAAAGCTACCCCTTCTCGAACTGCCCTTAACTATCCACGACGAGAACCACGGCGTATATGCGCACATATGGACACAGAGAGGCACAGACACCAATGTATATCGGTGCAGCTATGGTGCTAGACCGTAGAGGTTCTATATCCTAGGCCAGGGGATATATCGTACGTGCACATGCACGACCCTCGAGTACCGGCTGACGCGCTGGCGAGTGAGCAGGGAAAGGAGGCCGATGCGGGGAGTGATCGATGGGGTGGTGTCCAGGCGTGTCTAAATAATTAGCTGTCCCCATACTGAGCCCGCACCGTTTGTAGTGGCCACCCTATAGATAATACTCTCTCTCACTCGCAGCTTGGTCGGCACGTTGGTTGGTTGGTAGTGGTGCTGCTGCAGTGTCGGTTACGTACGTTCGCTGACCGTGCACTCGCTAACATCGAAGTACTGGAGAGGCACTATTTCGGCTAAATCCTCTCATACCTCACATACCCTCTCATCACGAATCATCATTTAGGGAATGCTTCGGTCGCTCTTTGGGCATGAAATATCGCATATGCCAATTATTTATTTCATGCTTAACGATGTAAATGGAAAACAGGTATTCGTTTTTTTTTAGTCGTGTGGAAATTACGTTTTTGGTCCAGACAGAGAGAAATCAGCGATAGTGAGATCACTTTCCGAGGACAGCTGACGAGAAACCCTAAGACTCGATTCGTATAGCGAAAACGAAGCCAAGGATATTAATCGCACTGATGAACACGAAGGGCAATCTTCAATTCGGTATATCTTCTATTCTGTGCATGTTTCATAGTCCATCGCTTGAGCAGAGTCCGGACCAGCCTCGATTACGATTTCGGGGCCGTTACCATAGCCATTTGGTTCAACAGACGTGTCCAAATATTTTCCAACTGCTTCCACCGAACCTCTCTTCTCGCGCCAACAGTTAAGAAATCATTCGCATGTATTCGTACCTACATAGTTGTGACCCACTTGGTCGATTCCTCTCCCCCATTTCGTTGGGGCTCTCCGGTCGAGCCGGACGTGTATGTGCTACGGCTATACTTCGGTGCTTCCTTTCCGGCGCAAAGTGTGCGAAACACACGTACGTGTTTGGTAGATAGGTAGGGTACTTGCACATGAGCGTCGAGAGAGAGCCCTCGCGCGCGCTCGCGCACACAATCGTCAGTTATATCGCTGGCCTCACTTGTGCCAGCCCAGAACGGCGAACGTCCGGAGGCTGGCAATATTCAAGGCAGTATTCACGGGCGATAGAAACCATTCTCGAGCGCGAGCGAGAGAGCAAACGACCTCGCTACCTCCCTCCGGCGATTCGGGTCTCGATTTTTTTGGCACACTAGCGCCTTTTTATATCGCCCCCCCCCCCCCCCCTTCCCCTCCTTCCCTCCCCACCGGTTCTTCATGCCTCTTCGCCTTCTCTTTACTTCCATCCCATTTCATGCCACACTCGACTCATTCACCTTCTCTCTCGCTCTCTATCCCTTCTACGCCCTCTCGACGTCGCGTACGTGTTGGAATCGCCCTACGATGCGCGATAAATTCTGTCCTTCTCCTCCAACATACCGGGTGACTAGGAGAACACTGAGAAAAATTAGTAGTTGCCATTACCAATCATTGGTTCGATTTACCAAAATATTGGTTACAGTTACTAAAATATTGGTAGCTCTGACCAACGATTGGTAATCGCAAATATTCATTTTTTTCAGTGAAGAAGCGAAAAAGAATTAATCTTACTGGCTGTGGTTTAATTAAAACACTTTAATTTTTTTAACTATGAAGTGCTAAGATAATGACGAAGAGCGATGAGGAAATCGCTACAGTGGAGATATTTTCGTCGCGGTGGCAGATCTCACAATCGAATCGGAGTGTGAGTTCAGAAGATGCCAAGTTTCGGAAATTTATTCTGGAATTGCAGGCACAGAAATTGACGACCCGTCTATATCGACAATCACGGTAATTCTTACCGAGGATAAATCGTTCCCATAACAGCTTTCGTAAACCCTCAGTGGGCGAGCTTCTTTCTTTTTCTACTTCTGTCTTTTCTCTTTTTCTCTTTCCTTTCTTCCTACTGGTCGGCTCACTCGACTCTCGATCGAGCAGACCAGGCTCCGTGAGATACGGTCCGAAAAATCGAGACTCACTATGCCTCTTGCAGGACGACGATCCGGCAAAGCAGCAGCAGTGGCCGAGGACGATGCTGCCAGTCTCGCCACTCCCCGAATCCTCTTATCCGTCTCTGATTTTATTGTACGTTTTCTTGGTAAAAAAAACCGTACATCGCCGGAGGAGGGAGCGAAGGGCAACCGGGGCCATGAGACCCGTTCGCTGTAAGATTGCATTTCGCGGAGAGAGACGGAGAGAGAGAGGAAGAAAGGGAAAGTCAAGAGGTGGAAAAAGAGAAGGAAGAACAAGATGCGCAAGAAGATGGAGAAGAATAAGGGGAAGATCGGGAAGAATGAAGTCTGAGCATCTTTCGTCCTGGGGAAGTACAAGAGAGAAGACGACGGAGTGGATGAAAACGAAGAAGCCTCACGATGTGTGTGTGTGAGAACTAAAACCAGTCCTGGAAGGTGGCCGATGGGGGAGTCGCTGAATGAGTGAGCAGGAGGAAGAAAGTGTTCGAACGACCAACACAACTCCCTTTCCATGCTTTGTACACCGACGCATTCTGCAGTACAGTCCACTACCGGCATCGCCACTACTACCAGTGACCAAAGTCATGAACTCGACAGTTTTCTTTGCCCATTGGAGCTCTTCATGCTGCTCTTTGCAAAGGATTCGCAATGTAACGGGTGTCCCATAACCCACCTAACGCAAATTCTCAAGAAATCATTTTTCCTCGTCGATTAACATATTTTTATCTCCCATTCCTTTCATTAATAGGTCAGCCATTGTCTTGAAACATGTATCAAGACAATGGCGTGATGTGTATCTTTTAATAAATATGTTTTCTCGAAAACTGAAAAGATGTGAACTAGGAATGGAAGACCCTAGGTTTGCGAGCTGAGGCAGGGAACACAATATTGTGGATCAATAAACCTCAATAAAGTCAATTTCTGTCGCGGAGCATCTGAATACGAAAAATTTTGTATTCCCGGCTGGTATAGGGGTAGGGGTGGAGGGGGGTTGGGCAGAGATCGTGGACCGAATACGAATTAAGTATATTTTATACCTCGGCCTCGTCCCGCGCCAGTCTTTCTCGCTTTGTCATATGTGCAAGCAGAGCGCGATCGAGACCACCACAGCCGAAGC
This sequence comes from Itoplectis maculator, assembly GCA_964034905.1. Taxonomy (NCBI): domain Eukaryota; kingdom Metazoa; phylum Arthropoda; class Insecta; order Hymenoptera; family Ichneumonidae; genus Itoplectis; species Itoplectis maculator. The sequence goes on along the minus strand of OZ035857.1, from coordinate 8,403,092 downwards.
CCTCTGCGCGGACGTATTCCATATACGGGACGATGGGACGATGCGAGTGGGAACCCCGCGCGCGACATCAGCATCAGCATCAGCAACAGCCATTGGAATTGGTGCGTCTGGCTGCGTCGACAGGAGAAAAGGGGGGTTCCCAGTCCATTGGCTGAATACTACATCGAACGGAAATTCTATTGCGAAGCGCATCGAGAGAAAAGCATTGCACATATACACGATACGATAGAGTACTAAAAATAAAATAAAAACACACCAGTATTTTGCTCATAGAGGAAAAGGATTTCGTACGTACAGCAATGCAAGCACCATTGAATTTTCACGACTTCCAGGTTATACTCCGTCCACTCGAGGATCACCCGAGTTTTAAAAGAAAAAAAGGCAAGCCGTGTGTATTTACGATGGGCTAGCCAAGCGAACCCGCTTCGCGGATATCCATCAACGTAGCCTTTTGTACGTCGAGCTCTCAGGGCTCGCCTCAGCGAAAACGCTGCGCACGCGGAGAGCCGCAACTGAGGAGTGCTCTGGAAGGAGGTGGGACAAGGAACGAGAGAATAGAAATACCGAAGCGTTGCAGTAGAGAAGGGGATACACTAGGTACACAATGTATTACATACTGCGATGGCCGGCGGGCGAGAGAAGGGGGTGCGCTGCGAGATAGATGCCGGCAAAACGATAAGAGCCCGTTTCTCGACTGAGGGTCCCCGAATTCATCCGGGACATTTGGCTATCTGCGACATTAGAGCGCCGGAGACTGGCGCAAGTAACCCCCCTCCACCCCTTCCTCCAACCCCCTCCGTTGCACCCCGGCGAGAAACGCTTGAGGAAGGACGCCCGGGGTATGAGGATGGTTACATGAGCGAACAGCCCCGGAAACTCGAGGGGTTGGTAAGAGCCCAACCACCCCCACGAATGACGTACGTAGGACACTGCGCTCACTTGTGGCTGCGGGACGAGAGAATCGAGAGAATAGCAGCATCATGTAGTCGGGTGAGGGAGGTTTCTGTGTGTATGGCATACCCGCCCCCCCTCAACCCAACCCCCTGGTAGCTCTTTTATGAAATTTCTATATTAGAACGTAAATCCAACGGGCGGGTAGGAAATGTCTCTTCGCATGCCCGGAGCGAGAATTTGACCTCATCTTCTTAGTTAAAATCCGTTCTTCCAACCCTCCTCCTCTGACAACTTTTATCCCCTGCCGCAATCTCTTCCACTGCGCTCGATTATACGCGCAAGGGGTGGGAAAAACTTGAAAAACTTATAATATGGAATACAGATGAAACTGGTTTACCACAGAGTAGAATACTTATTCCAGCCGAAGAAACCGAGCGCAAGATGGAGGCCAGGGGGGAAGGGGAAGTAACGAGAGAACACGAAATGTGGCATTTGGGAACGGGTAACTTTCGCCTAGCGGATCTTCTCCACTTCTCCTTCGTTTCCCGACGCTCTGTGTGGCGCGTATGTACATATGCTATATCCACGTGTGGCACACAACGCTCGAGCACTCTATTCGACAAGGTCGGGGGGAGGAATGGGGGGGTCTCTGTAGATTGAGAACACGCCTCGATGAATCCGAGTGTTCCCCCATTGGCCGACTAAATGTCGAGAAGCCTGACGGGCGGGACTGTCCCGAACGTTGAATCCCAAGGGCGAGGTCGTGACGGTCGTCTATATGCACAACGATTTTAGAGTGCATACATGGTACGCGCTCCATATCAGAGAAATCAGTAGGGCAAAGAGTGGAGAATTACGGAAGAGGCTGGTCTTTTCGTTGCGAGCGAAAAAAAGCAAATTTAAGAAAGGGGTAGCTGATAAACGACCGAATTATGAATGGTGAACTGGTAAAACGTTACTGAAGGGGTTGAGGGCTAAAAGAGAAAGAGAAATAAAACGAAGGGGACAGCCAATGAGACTCAGTTCAAGCTGACGATAAACGCTGATGACAGAAAAGGATTGGAAGTAATAGTGACTAATGTGTCTCGTACTCTGCAATTTTTATATCATTCAAATAAATCGTTCCCCTTCTGCAAAAACGACGGTAAAAATTCATCGAACAGTAATTAATTGGTCTTGATAAAAATGGTGAGCAAGGTCGACGACAATGAGAAATAAAGTTGGTACGATAAGTTTTCATCTCCGAATCCACACATATCGCAAAGGCACTTCGAACACACCGAAGACTGGAATGTTTTTCTAAATACAAACGGAAGTTGATTCGCCGCGCAGCGAAATCGATTCAGCTTGGACGATAATGGAGCCGAGAGGATAAAAGAAAAATTGCACAGCGAAACGAATAGAGTACAGAGACGGAGGAGTAGAATGAATAGCGCGGGAGAGGTTCGGGAAGAAAGGCTGGGATGGATTGGAGTTTTCGCCAACACCCAACCCTCACGTCACACACACGAACACATCTCTCTCCTCTCTCTCTCTCTCTCTGTTCAGGCTAGTCTCGTTTCCAAACGCGTTCGTTTCTACTTTGCATTTCCCATCAAGTCCTTCTTTACTTCGCTCACTCTCGATCTCCGTCTTTCCCTTCTCCACCTCGGAGCTCCGCGATGTGTCCTTCTCACTCGTGGTGCCCGCGCGGTGATATTTTCTCGACTCGCTTCGTCTTCGCTGGTCCTGCATTCGCGTGCGCGCCGACCGCCTCGACTCCCCGGGCCAAGCCTCGATCCTCTTCACCCGAGCGCTATCAATTTATTTTTCTCTCTTCGGAGCGGTGGACCGCGTAACGAGCAACGTAAATCAATCGTCTCTGGCATTGCGGCTTCTCTCCTCTCCGCGATCCTCTTCCCTCTTTCCCTTGACTGCAGCGGCAGCGAAGATTCGCCTCTGCCAAGGTTTGCGAATGGGCACTATCTCCTCGCGTTCGCCCAGATCGCCCAGCGAACCCAATAGTAGCAGGCAAAGACAGTCTTTCGTTCGTACTAACAGACACGTGAGTCCTATGGACTACTAATACATTTCTCGGAGACTCAACCCTGGTAAAAATATTCTTCAGTAGTACTCAAAAAATTCGTAACTCACTTTCCTCCATCCGATTACGTGCTCAGAAATTCAGCTCACTACGTTTCGCATCGTAAATAACTTAATGAGCGCATTTATCATCGTAGATCGTAATCCGAGCGATAAAATACCGCAGACGTCCAATCAATTTCATCGAAATTGTTGTGACACGTGGTTGATGGGGCGCAGCGACTCGGAACCAGTCTACACGCTACAATGCACTACTTTCATAACGAAACAACTCCTGGCAATGCTTGCACGTGACGCACAATAGGCTACTATATATTCTTATCAGTCCTTACATACAGAGGGTATCTTTATTAGATATCCCGAAAGCTCTACACTCTGTCCCTTTTGTCCGGGTGTGCTTTCCCCTCCCTGAAAATAGCCATTTTCACCTCGCCCTCTATTCCCTCTCGGTCTGTCTTTGCCCCATCCTAATCCACCCTCTCTCGCATTCTCAGTTCCTGGCTGTCCCTATCTGTGACTGTCTTTGTGTGTGTTTGTTTCTATGTATATGTGTTGGCTCTGGAGAATTTAAGAGACTCGGCGCTGAAATGAACGTCGCGGCGTACGTAACCTCCAACCCGACCCGGCAACAGCGGTGACCGAACGTAGTGCTACGTAGCTTCGTTCTCCGCAGTCGGCAAATGAAAAGGAGGAAAACATTAACTACGTAGCATCTGACGTTCAAGTTACACCGAACGGATATCTCAAGTGCGCCGAGGGAAGGCTTATGCGGGGTGATTGCGGTTATCGCCCACCCTTTCTCTCTCTCTCTCTCTCTTTGCCCACCCACTCAGAGGTCTGTACACGAACGCTGAGCCTGGAGAGAAGGGAACCTGCAGCGGTATACAAGGTAGGGAGTTGATTTATCGCTGAGAGTGCGTATAGGCTACCCAGCTACCTACTCTCACTCTGTGTATACAGCCGACCAGGTACAGAGTGCACAGCGCAGCGGAGACGGTGCGAATTAAACTGCGCCCAGGCTTTTCTCTTAACGAGAGCGCGGCCGAAGCAGCGTTAATCCCTGTTCTCGTGTTGTAGTAAATGCATGCGTGTTTGGCGCTAGTCCACTGCTGTCTCGCGCGACCGACGCTACATTTACTTCGCTCTCGTCGATTAATAGCGCAGTCAAGAGGCAACTGCTGAACCTTTCTCGAGCGATCCGTCGACGAGCGAGAAACGAGCGGAGAACACAGGATTCACGAGGTCGATTTATCATTTTGCGGTAGATCGCATTTTTGCAGAAGTTTTGCAAACGATTTTTTTTATTTTTCAGAATTTCATTGGTTGTGGAAAAGTTCGAAGAAAATTGCCAGGAAGTAACAGGAAATTGGGAAGTCATGCGTAGCGAGATAAAAATTCACGCCACAGACATTCAATGCGGAAGAAAGTGTAAACCTACACTTTAACCTTGTGTAAGATCGAAAATTTTCGCTACAACAAACCTTCAGACCCGGTATACAAAAATAAAGGGGGATACGGTTGTCAGAGGGATGAAGGCTGCGGGTCTTCGTATTTTTTTACGAGCGCTCTATTTTCACGTTATAGAGCGCACAAAACGCAAGGATATTACGTGGACAATTCGGCCGGAGGGTCAAGAAGATCCGCGGAGGCGGCTTCGGACGACCGAACGATAGAACGAAGAGTAGGAAGCTTCGAGGGGATGAACGAGGAACGAGGAAGAAGAGGTAGTCTCGCCGGTGGAACGTGGGGCCACCGATAAAGAGAGAGACGGGCGATGTTAAAGGGTTCTCGAGGCAAAGGCTGCCTGACTTATATCCACGTGGACGGTGAATAATGCAAGAGATTACCGCTCGCTTCGCTGCAGAAACGAAACTCCACTCTCCCTCTGATAGCGACGTTGGCCAACGCGTAGGTAGAACGACCAACTCGGATTCGAATAATCGGAGACCCGTGAAACTAGGTGGGCTCCTTTTTCTCACACGTCGAAAAATATATTCCTGTTGGAGCAGAAACTATACTAATAATATATGATCACTTTATTGCATCTCCGTTCGCAATGTAACAAAAGGTTTCAAGACAAATGTCTTAAATCCCAAATTCGAAATAATAATTTTGTAAAATCTGTAATCGAATCGAAATGAAGTTTCGCTATTGCAAAAGCCAACCGTGAAAAAAGTAACTTCCAGCGGAGAAAATCTCGACACTAGTGCACAAAAGTGCGACAATGAGGCTTGGAAGGAATCGTCGTCAGACTGCCACAGAAGGAAAACTATTGGCGCGCGAATTGAAGAGTGGAATATGTGTGCGAAGGGGGAAAAACGTGTGAAGAGCGGTGCGCCGCGCGATAAGGGTTCGGTTGAAAATCGGTCTGTCGACACCGGGACCGCCGGGGAGACTGGTTCTGGGAGGAGGAAGGCATCGACGAGAGCGGCCGCGGCTAAAGTGAAGTCTCGGGCGTCGACGAGCGAGAAAGCTTCGCTCAAAATTGTCCCCCATTCAGTCGACAACAACGCCCACGGATTCTAAGCTTCTGGCCGGGAGCGATCGGATTTTCCGATAAGCAAGAGAATAACGCCAAGTGGCTTTTCCGCTAAAACGGTTATTTTCGCGTAAAACACGGCACCAGAGGGCGCGACGCTCGCAGGACACGGAAAGGAAAACTCGTGGCGATGTCGTGAAGAGGACATTTTACCCGAGGGGTGCGCTCGATTGGACCTCCGCTCGCTCTCGGCTCATTCTTACTTGCCGAAAGGACAAAGGAAACGAAGAGAAGGGGAAAAGCTTCGCGTAATCGAAAACAGAGACCTCGATTCTTAAGGAAAGCATGTCTCCAACATGTGCGTATCGAGAAGGCTGCAGACAAGCCTGCGAAGTGAAAGAGAGACGTCATATTGCGTGAACGACATCCAGGACACAAGGCAAGTGCCATCTAACGTAGCCGTCGCTTAGTCGGCTCGCAGTTACGCAAAGTTAGACGTCCCAACCAGGATAAGATACATGCACCACACTGTGCACACCGGTGACGACGTTTTCCATGCACAAATCCCCATGTCCCCATGTACCTAGGATAGTCAGGTATATAGTGTGTCACGGACTGTGCCACACGAGAAAGACACACAAATTATATGGGGAGAAGGAAGGAAGCCTATGCACCGAGGTACCCACACTGTCAACCGCATGATTACGCTTTTCGTAGTTGAGAAGTTACACGACGGGATAGGGATACAGAAACCTGGGAAGGTTAGAAAGAGACAGAGCGAAAGGGTGAATGAGGAAGAGGGAAAGGAGGAAGGGTGCCTCGAGAGACAGGAGGATAAAGACAGAGAGGAAGCGGGAGAAGCGATAGACAGACGAGCATAGGCAAAGTGCCTCGGGCTGTGAGCATTACCGCAATTAGACCGATGAAGTCAGCCCGAGCGAGCTCACACGGGCAAACACCCTGCATATTTAACCCACTTTTCCCCGTCACTCGCGGCTGATTCGCCCGTGCTTCGGGCTTCGGGCTTCAGACTGAACCTTCCGGGGGCCTCGCTCTCGACGGTGGTCGGCTCCCTTCGTTTTCCACACGACTCCTCTATGTACGGTATATATCGCATACCACAGGACCATACGTGAAGGCATGTATACGTTACGAGTCCCGAGCGGACGTGGCAACGCCAGTGGCCGATTCAAAAGAGGTCGCTGAGCACCAACAGTTCAAGCCTTGACGTCCTATGACGACACCGCCGCCACGCAGAGAGCATACTTTGCGAAAAGCGAGTTGTGAAAAGCATGTTCTCTGCCCTTCGTAGCAGCCCCTCTCCTGTTCCTGGTTGCCTGCACATCCACAAACTCTTCGCAGCATAATCGCTGCTCCCTAGCCATGCTCTCCGTGTTCTCCTGGGTGAAGCCCTTGGCGCAATGGCGGCTTTGTCCCCGTTTTCGCCTCGACATTCCCGATATTCATCGCTCCCGCGCTCGCGTTCATGAAATCAACGTTGGGGCGGGGGGAGTAAGAGAAGGTGGTCCAAAGGAGGTAGAGAGCGCTTCGAAAGCTCTCGCAAGCAACGTGGAACGAGATTCCAGCGCCTGGGTACACATCACTTCCACCCCCCATCCCAGTTTCGGTCTACCAAGCTGCGATTCTGCCACCGAGATGAGATCATGATTCTTTCAAAGCGACTTTTAGACGTACGAGAATGTGTTGAGCTTGGGGTTTGCAGTGGCGTTATTACTCTTGGTGCGCCGGGGCTTCTTCCAATTATCTTTTTTACTGGCAGAGACAACATTCAGAGAAGTGAAAACGAAAGGAGAAAAAAAATAGTGAACGAATGAATGGCGCCACGTCTGACGCACCTGAGATTCGAGAATTAATCTTGGCGCGCGGTCTCTTCGCTTCCGGCTCTTTCTACTCCCTCTCCCTTTCGGCGCGGAAGCATTCGTCGCGAGTGCCTTGAATATTGTGCCCTCTAGACGGCAAAGTTCGGTTCGCGGACGACGCCAGCCTAGAATCCCGCAGCCGCGACGATAGATATCGATGGGTATAGGTGAAAGCGCGCCTTTGGACAGCGTCACACAGGCGGAGAAGCTTTTCCCTATCGCACAACCCCTGTCACCTCTGTCCCACTCACTCGGATCCCCCCCTCTCGCGTGTTTGTGTCAGGTGAAATACCCGTCGCGAACAGAGAGCCGAAGGCTCCGCTGTTGCTGCTATTGCTGCTTCGACTTTCTAGAAGCTAGCGCAACAGAGAGAGATGGGCAGAGAGAGAGGGGGAAGAGAGAGACCGAGATGAGGCGTAGCGTGAACGGAAAGCCGCAAGGAGACATTCGGCGAAAGAGGGACAGAGAGGGAATCGAGAAGATGGAGAGGGATGCAGGAGTAAGCAGAGATTGGCGACGAGCGTCAGACGCAGATCGCGAGACTGCGTTCGCTATCGTCGTGTTCTTCCCTTCAGATGCTTTCGACTTGCTCCTCTCCAACAACAACGTTCTATATCTGGTATTCCACTACTACGACTACTACTACTACTACGACTACTACTGCACTACCCCTTCTCGTAGTAGTAGTGAAAGCATCAACCTCTGTCTCCAGAAACTCCGAGTGCGAAGACGTAGTTCGACGTTCCCAACCGCCACTGAAGCTCAGAGCGTATCAACGCTATATACGACACGCAACAACGACAAATTACTTAACGGCCCGCAAAACCCAGAGCGTTTAGTAGATCCTAATATTCAACTTGGGAGTCCAAATGCTGCGAATGGAATACGTTGGTTGCTGAGCACTGTTTCAGTGCTACTGACTGATTGTTGCTGATTGCCGATGCTGGCTGCAAGCAGAGCCGACGCAACAGCAAATGGTCATACCTTAGATATCAAAATCCATGTAACAGCAGAAGCAGCAGCAACAGCAACGTTCAGACAATATTCCTATCTGTGCTCTCCCGCAGCTTCAGTCCCCTCGCTTATATATCCGCCGCTCTCGACATCCTCAGCCATTTCGCAACGTATAACCTCCGCCGCCCAGCGAATATAACTTTCCATCCCTTTCGGCAACCCCGGTTTATAGGTCCTCGCGCGAGACACAATGCAAAGGAGCCCAGCCGGCTTGAGAAGGTCTGCGCGTACCACCACTTCATCGTCTGTGTCGTCGAGGCGACTCTGCTCGTAGCGAAGCACACAAGAAAACCCCTCCTTCATTCGGTTCGCCTCTCGTTTTATCTCATTCCGGCGACCCTCTTTATCTTACATCCCCGGACACGGCGTTTTCGTCTCGATATGCGAAAATTCGCGTGTAACGAGAAATATACGCTACAGTTAATGCGTGGAGAAGGTACCTCTATATGTATATCTGAGTGTACGCCGCGCCCCAGTGTGAGTGGAGTCCCAAAGCGCGACCCACTACGCTCGTAAAGCATAAGCACCGCGCCATTATAATTTGCCATTGTTCGCAGGTATAATAAATGTAATTTGGACAAATAGCAGAACGATAGGGGCCGGGCAGGCGCGGCGTTGGTATACTGGTGCCGCCGCCGCCGCGACGCGTTTTCTTCCCTCTCTTACTGTCCTCGCGCTCGCTGTACTTATGTTGGATACGCAGACCAGCGGTGTTTTCGCGTGTACACTCTACGGCGCTTAGGGCAGATGAATTACGCGAGGAAGAGCGAGCAAAGTGCGTGCGCACTGTTGTAGCGGAGAGAATACACATAGAATATGTAGCAGAGATGACTGTAGACGTTTGTACATATGTACACGGTTATATACAGCGGAGAGTGGGGCAAAAAGGGTTGTCGCAAATTTTTTAAAGGGGTACCCCTTGCCAGGTTTTTGGCGAAAAAAAAAATTTCGATTTAACGAAGTTTTAAAACCCTATCCGATAGGAAATTTCCCGCTGATTCCAAATATGACCGGTTTTTGCCCGAAAAGTAAAAAATTGTAGGAGAAAAACGCGAAAAACGATTTTTCAATTTTTCCCAATTTTAGCACTTTACTAAAATCGGTGTAATTTTTCTTTGGATCAATATAATCGGGATTTTCTTTTTGCGTTCGAAAGAAAACTCTTCAACGAAGAGAACGCCGCCAGGCGGAACGCGATATCTCGATTTTTCGATTTTTTGTAGATTTTTCAAGTTGACCCTCAAAAATCGCAAATTTTTAGAAGGGGTACCCCTTGCCATTTTTCGCAAAATTTGTCGAAAAAAAAATTTTCGATTTCGCCAAGTCTAAAAACCCTATCCGATGGGAAATCTCCCGCTGATTCCAAAAACGACAAGTATTTGCCCGAAAAATAACAAATTCGAGGAGAAAGACGCGAAAAACGATTTTTTAATTTTTTCCAATTTTGGCACTTTACTAAAATCGGTGTAATTTTTCTTTGGATCAATATAATCGGGATTTTCTTTTTGCGTTCGAAAGAAAACTCTTCAACGAAGAGAAAGCCGCCAGGCGGAACGCGATATCTCGATTTTTCGATTTTTTGTAGATTTTTCAAGTTGACCCTCAAAAATCTCAAATTTTTAGAAGCCCCCCCCCCCCCTTGCCATTGTTCGCAAAATTTGTCGAAAAAAAAATTTTCGATTTCGCCAAGTCTAAAAACCCTATCCGATGGGAAATCTCCCGCTGATTCCAAAAACGACAAGTATTTGCCCGAAAAATAAAAAATTCGAGGAGAAAAACGCGAAAAACGATTTTTTTTTTCTGACAAACTGCCAAATTTCGCGATATTAAACATCAGACTGCTGCCGGTGTCCCAACGTCCAATCAGCTGCTGAATAAATCGACAACAATGCTAAGAGATAACCCAGGTACGTTTTGCCTTACTCTCCCCTAAGTGGCATCCACGGTCGCGTGTTCCTCGCGGCGCGTGTGGCTCGTTTGAATTGGAGCAAGTACGTCGAGGAGTCAGTGTGTGTGCGGGCGTCTCTTGCCCAGCTGGGAGCTGAGTGCTGGGCGCAAGGCGAGAGGCAGACACGCCTCGATGGAGGCAGTAATGCGTGGTCGCGAGCGGGGGCGAGAGACCCAGTGGGATTCGCATACGAGCGCCGAGGTGGACGTGCCGGAACAATGCCTTATCGAGCAACATTGTCTACGGTAGGTGCGAGACCAACGGTGCTGCCGCTCTCGGCGACCAAGCGAACGCACACAAATTCTCCACCATCGTGTGTGGGCTCCCTTCCTCGCGCGTTTCCACATACAAACATGTCGAGTTGTGTACGCGAGACGGGAAAAGCTGTCCTGAAAGATGCGCAGCGAAGCGTCAATCCTCGACATCATGATAGCCATAACGTGTAACGGATGAAAAATACATATCCACGGTAGTCGTGAAGAAAAGTCTCGTGGCTCAAAATCCAAAGGAGATGGATGGATAGTGACGTATAGAAATGGCATTTATTTTGCACTGCAGAATGCTAAAGTGTTGTGATGCATTTGCGATGCAATTGAGATAGAGGCAAAAGAAAGAGGATGGAACAAAATGGAAAGAACAATTTTGGAGAGCTATCGAGATACCAAAGTGCATAACAATAACCGACTATCGAACGCCAAAGCAGATAAGAATAAAATACAGCAAAAACAGAGAAGGCATGGAACACGCTTAAAGATTATGCATGCTGGTGTAGAGGAAGGTGGCGAACGTCGGGGAATTGCATTGCTGTGCGGTTGCAATGGGCAGAGAGCAGTGCGGTCCTCAATCCGAAGCCAGAGAGGGACAACATCAACCGGCCGAGGTTCGGGGCAGCCAAACCAAGCAAGCGGAGATGCAGCAGGACCAGCGAAGCCGGCCGCTGCGGTCCCCCAATCAAATTGGATCTGCCGAGAGTTCGCGGAGTATCGAGAATGGGTGGGAAGAGGTGGGCGGGGGTTGGAGGGAACCGAACGTGGCATCGGTGGAAACGGACGGAGACTCCGGATTAGCGAGGTGGGAGACCAGGACGGCGCAACCCACGACTATGCGAATGCGATGGGGGATTGAGCTGCGGAGCGATACTGCGGCTGGGACTATTGGGCAGGTCTCTGCTGTTAGCATCAATGGTGCACGACCAGCTCGGCCAGCAGCGGCGATCCCTTCGGTGTCTCGTAATATCAACGCACTTCGGCCTCTCTAAGCGTAACCATGTTCCAACGCTGAGTTCATAGTCACCCGTCTCGCTAGTATTTCACGCTCCGATGTCTATCCCGACGTCGTCATTCCCTGGCGGACCCACGCGACGTTATTACCTAGACACATGGACATATAGAGGATAGTCCGTTGCGTTTCCATGCGTTGCACTCATAAACTATGTTATTATTATCGTCGCTATTATTACTGCTACTAGTAAAACGAAGACGCATTCTGAATTGAACTGAAAGGTTTAACAGCTTAATACGCAATGAAGGTAACGCTGGAAGACCAGCAGTTTGTTTACACGTTGCTCAGTGAAGCTATTCGATTTCAACCTGGATACGTAAAACAAAGGAATCCTCGTTCATCCATATTGAGGACAAATATTTGAGAGAGGGAGAAGAGGATCCAGTTTGAAGTTTGGTACTATCATCGGGTAACATGAACCAGAAAAAATATTAGTAACTGTCGTGTATCAATTGCACTGTTAAAATAGAGTGCAACGTACTATCGTCAGTTTCAGTTTCGGAGCAACGTGGTAAATTGTCCTTTTGCCTGTTGGTCGAAGGACGTAGCTGCGAATATATGTTTTGCACGCGGGGCGAAAGATACTGAGAAGAAAATATATAGAAGGTACGTAAGAACGTCGACGCCGATACACTTGATACTGTCTAACGGTCTGTGATTGATCGGCTTATCGATATCGATGACGAACCGCGCGCGCCGCGTATAACTCCGCTTGGATCGATGTACTCGTTCGTCTCTTCAAGGGAGAGAGATAGGAAGGGAAGAAGGGGGAGATAGAGATAGAAAGCGCGACTCGAGAGCTTCGACGAGAGCCTCTATTGATAAGCCAACTGAGACTGACTGTCTCGGATCCTCTCTCGCGCGCTCCACGGGACGATCAATCTCACAAGAGCTCCGATATATCGTTCCCTCGTGTTTATAATAAAAATAAAATGTGCGGAACGACGTATCGCCCCCCCCCCCCCCCTGGTTTCTATATGAAGGACGAATTGAATCGACATAGATATACACCGTAAGTCGCGCGCATTGACGGATATTATAAAGCCGTTCGTATCTCACTCTCCATCTCCATCTTTTTCCGCAAGATCTACCGCCTCGCTCGACCGTGAGGTGGAAAAAGATCAAGCAAGATGACTCGCCGCGCAGTGCAGTGTAACCACGGAGAGATGATCCATCCCCCTTTTGTATTCCTCGACTCGGCTGGCAAGCCGCAACGACGCTGCTCGTCTCACATTACACATACACACACACACTGATACACGCGATACAGGCTGCTGATCTGACACGCGATCTTGCGGCGTTTCTCGGGCAATTTTATACACAGATAATATCGCAAACCCGTTTCAATTGTGCATGTGGATCAAGGAGCGATCGGATCGTTGCGAGTGAACGTAGGCTGTGCTATTTTCGCTGGTAACCTGAGTTCAAATGTGTAATCTCCGACCTCTTGAAAGACTTCGAGTGAATAAAATATGGAAAACCTTTTCGTCTAAACAATATGGGTCTTTCCATATTGCCACGAATATATTTTGCACATAATTCTTGACTCTTCGGCTGATTTTCTTATTACAATCAGCTACGAGGGGGAAAAAAAAAGTCAAGGCAAAGGGGGTCAGGTACTGCGGGCACTTGGCAGTCCATGTATATACACTCGAGGGTTTTAGGTGCATCGGAAGATGGGGTCGGTCGCCTTGTGAGCGGTGTACGATGGTGTACGATGGTGTACGCGACGTGGAACGGTGGTATGGGGGAGGGGGACGGCGACGCGGGGCCCTCTTACTCAAAGTGCTAATGAGTGTCGCCTCGTAAGCCAATTAATACCATGAGGGTGGGTCGAGCGGGCTGGGCAGGAGCTAGAGGTGGCGGCGCGTCTAGCGTAGCCGTTCGCTGGTGTGCGAGGTTCTCCCTTGCCAGAAGCAGCGGCAACGTCGTCGCCAGCAGCAGCAGCAGCAGCAGCAGCAGCATCAGCCAAACGACGCAGAGGAGAACGAGGACGCTCGTCGTCGCCACGAAGCCGAGCAGCAGGGTCCCCCGGAGGCTACATGACCGGAATACTCCGTGGATTTGGTATGCCGGCGACGCCTGACCGCCGCGCACCACCACCACCACCACCACCACCACCAGCTCGTTCAGCCTCCCCCAACACCACCCTCTCAACGGCGCCCACCAGCGGTCGCACCGGAGCCATTCTCGCCACACCAACCTCCGCAAGATCCAACCATCGGGGGGCTTGCGACTTACCCTTGGCTGCCCTGCCAGCACCTCGTCTAGTTAACACCGGCGTAAGGTGAGCCGCGCCTTTCCACCGACTCACTCTGGCCCACACACTCACATTTATCCCTCTCGATGCTTCTCCAGACAAAACTCAGCATGGCGCGGTACTTCCTTCGGTGAGGGTTTTAACAGTGGTGGAGGTGATACGAGAGAGGTGCTTCGAGAGACGAAAACAACGTGTCTCCTAGAAGACGACATTGGCGGAGGAGGAACCCAGAACCTGCACCTTTCCGCAACGTTTCTTCACGACGCTCCCGGGATACTCAGAAACTGGAGAGTCTGGTGTATAGCGAACGCCTCAAGAGTGTAGCAGAGAGCATGGCGTTACTTCTTACTTAAAGGCAGCGAGGACTTATGACGCGTACGTGACGGAATTGCCTGAGAGGCAAAGAGGCGCGACGTACAACCGCCGTAGCTATCGGGACAACTAGTTCCAGCAGAAGCAGCAGAAGCAGCAGCGGCAGCCGAGGCTGAAGCCTTCTCGCGACTTCACAGTCTGCTTCTTAACACGAGAGCAGCATCTCCTCTCCTTCCTGTACTTTTTCTTCTTCCTTCGGAGAGCCTTTTCCTTTGTAGCTTTACCCATTGCTCTGTCCTTGTCTCCCGAAACTTTTCCGTCAACACTCGTTCGTCTCTCGTTCTCTTCTCAAGCCTCGCGCACCCGCCACTCTCGTAGGTCCTCTTCTTGCTAACGGAGTACTTCGCACGTACGTGGTACGAGCGTGTACGTATAAGTACGTATAGGGCAATAAACCGCACGAGACTTGACGGGGAAATTGAAGTTCGAGCGACAAATTGTCTGGAGTTTTACGGAAAAGTCTCTCTTACGCCGTCGCCTCCTCTCCAACCTCCCCTCTTCTTGGCCCGCACTCTCTGTCCCCTCGTCCTGGCCTTCGTCGTCGTGCTTCCCACGTACAGCGACGAACTTTCCAATCCCCGAAGCCGACCGGGGAAGCTCGTACGTGGCCGGAAAGACCTATTTCCCAGACACCGAGCGTCTTCGTCCATTGGCAGAAGCGGACCAGGTACCCCCGCACGGCGAAGATGAGCACACTTGATCCCTGCGACCTCTTCTCGAGAGATCCTCGTCGACGTCGTCGTCCACCTCGCGCTTCTCGTTCGTACCACTTGCCGAGGGGGAGAGTGGGGAGGGAGAGAGGCAATCGCATCGGCGACGATGAAAGGATTCCAAGAGTCCCGAGTTTCGTAACTGTAATAACATTTGCAGGGACGTTAAAGGATATTAGGTGAGAAGTGAAATAAAGAGAAACGAAGAGCAAAAGGAACGGAGAATGAAAATCGTGAAGAATAAATTAATTAAGATCTTGATTCGTGGAAGTAGTCAATGAGTTTGCGAGCAACGTTTCGCCTCCGCTAACCGATAAAATTTCCATCCCCCGCTTCTCCCCACTGAAGAAAAAGATTGGTAAAAGAGAACGAAAAAAAAACTCATTCGAGTCGAGGTTGAACGACAAAGTAATGAGACGGAGACGTAGACATTGAAGACGTAGAAATTGAAAGGAAAGAACAGCCGAAAAAGGCATGAGATGAAATCCAATGAAATATCGGTGGAGCGCAAAAGGCTGCGAAGGGTAACGTAGGGAATGTTCGATTTCGCGATAGAATCGAAGGAGTCAGTGACGGAGAAATTCAGAGAACGGGGGTCGAGCGAGGGGAAAGGGGGGAGGGTTTGGGCGCTACGTCGAACATTACATATTGACGAGTTGCGGCCAAAGCTGAAGGGATGAGTGAAACTGCAGGCAGCAGTTTTGCGGAAAGGGGAGGAGAAGGCCAGTGTAGGGATACTGGTGCTGTGGAAAAAGGCAGGAGCCGAAAGAAACGAGGATCCGACTGAGCAAGAGAAGGACGACGAAGACGCAGACGAAGACAACGAGAGAATCTTAGGTAGTGCAGCCACGTAGTCGCCGTTTGTCGATGGTACCGCAATAATTCCTTATTGCTCCTCCAACGTCTAACCCAACCCTATAACCCAACTAGTCGGGACGTCCTTCTCGTTCCTTCACTCTTCTTCGAGGCAGCAGCCGCAGCAGCAGCCACCGCAGCATCAGCAGCAGCAGAAGAAGCAGAAGCAGCCATCCCCTGCGGGCCGACTCGTCTCTTTCGCTCGCTTCTCGCTGTTTCCATTTCCCCTCTCCCTCAGAGAGAGAGGTCTCTATCGTCTCTTGTCGAAGCAGCAGCGGACCATCTCACGTACGTCCTGACGCAATTTCACCGACCGCGAAAACCCCCCATCCAGACGCAGGGTGATTCCGTCTTAACCCAACAGTCGTTTCGAAAGAGTTACCCCAGCAGCAACGCCGCCAGCCGCGCCCGGTTCGCTCCCGGGAGCAACTTGCGCGCACTGTTTACCAGCGGGACACAGTAGAAACGAAAACGCGCAATCGTGAAATCTGGAAAGAATCGAAGAATCGACGACCTGAATTTTAAAGTATATAGTTAACATCGCTACTGTGTAGCTTTGATCATATTGAGGGTAGTCTTTGAATTTCTACTTCAGTTTTAAACGATCAGATATGAAATAGTGACTTCGGTGGTCTTAGCTCCCGATTGGGTGCTTTTGAGATTCCAAATCAGGAAACTTACCCCGTTCCGTAAAATCATCCAATCCTTATCTCCGAGTCATAGCATTTTGTGTAAACTCACCTGAAACAAAAAAATAAAGAACGTTATTTTTGTAGGTTTTCTTGTTTAAACAAAATTATTTTATCGCCAGACTGAAGACATATTCATTGTTTTATGTTAGAGGCGACGTCGCTGTAGTAAACTGTTGATCCTACGTCCCGAGAGAAGAATCAAGAGACGACGAGCGGGGTAAAGGTATAGCGAGAGGCAAACATCGCGACAGCGTGGAGCAAAATGTATAGTGAAAGACGATACGACGGCGCCGTGACGGTTCATCCAGGTCTCGCTTGGCACTCGCGCGACGAAGCCAACGCAAATACATTAAAACCCCCCTCTCCCTGGTGTGCACGCGAGCACAGAGTCAGGAAGCAACGAAGTCAGCCAGCCAACCCAACCAACCAACCAACCATCCCACCCACCTATGCTTCTCTCTGAGGTCCAACGATATCTATGTTTGATCAGCTGGCGACAACGAACAATTCACGTCGGGCATATTCCCGCGTGTCACGAGCTTCGCAAAGTCCGCTTCGAGAGACGCAGAATCGTCGACGAGCGTATTTTTACCAACGTTTCCCGGATCACTACTTCAGCGAAAGGCTAAACGCACGTGTAGAATTAACACCGTGACAAATTTAACGCCTGTTTGAAAATTCACGAGCCGTGAATTTCGCTTCGTTCGAACGACGATCTTTCGACGCGTCATTTTATCGTCGAGGGAAAATTGGTCGCGTGTCACGCGGTCCATCGAATCTCGCGGTTACAAAATTGATGCTCCGTTAACGAACGTAACAATCATTAAGCGACGAATAGAATCGGTACACGTTTGGTATGGATACCTAACGCGTTTGTGTGTACACGATTCGTGTTTGTGTGTACTGAGCAACAGAACAACTCCCTCGTATCTCTATTATTCCGCGTGTCCCTCTTTCCCTTCTGCTGCTGATGCTGCTGCTGTGAAGCATTATAGCCTACGGATAAGCTATTTGCGTGACGGCTCCAGTTAAAGCGCGTTTACTGTTGGGACGCGTGCATTAATCGTTCGGGTGCAACCCAACGTTCGCTCGATGTTGTTTACCCTGGACCCTGGCATTTCTGGCTTCATTATATACCGCTCACTCGAGGACCACTCACTTATTACGACCTTATTACCTTTGTATCGACACTCGATTTCAATTTCATTAAGCGTCCTTGTCGCCCTCTGCACACACTCAATACTCGAAGCTGCTGCTGCTACTGTTGCTGCAGAGCATCAATCGAATTGCTCCGTAACAACATAATACGAGGGTAAATATTGTTTGATCATCATCGCAATGATTTACTGCCGGCAAAAATCAGTTCTTATATTTTCCATCTCACTGATATTGCTTCAATTGACAGAGATAATATTGGCGAGCCTTCGTAATTGAAAGAAATCCTGTTTTAATGGAGCTAAGAAATTTAGCTCCATTTAGAAATTTATATAACTCGAATTTAGGGGCAAATACTTGAGCCAATTCTCGAAGCGAGCAGTCAGAAGGCTTATTTCTTCTCGTTTGTTTCCATTTCAGAGGCTTAATTCCCTCAGGGATGCTGAGGGACGAGGGAGAATCCGGAGGACGGTGTTCTAAGGGCGAAATCTCGGTTCCCAGGTGCTGTGGCTTTCTCGGAGCGCGTCCGTTATTTTTCAACTCCCACGGCAACGGATATGCTGGCGGCCGCCGCTCGGTGCCATTTCTACCACCGAGAAAGTGAAGAGACGAAGGAATAGCGCGCGAGCGAATGAGGAGGAGGTGGAGGAGGAAGCTGCAGGAGTTGCAGTGGCTGCAGGAGCAGCCAGTAGCGCCCGAGTGATACAGCGCTAATGGCGCGACGCTGGTACCTCTCGCACACCTACAAGCCCCATTACGATTTGCAATTACATTGCATTTCCCCGGCAAATGGATTGCGCTCTGCTCTGCCTCTGCCTCTCTACTCGACCCCTTCCATACCAGCAGCTACCACGCCAAACGGAAGTCGCCTATACCTACGCGATTGCCACGAGGCGCACGAACCCTCAAGCTCGCAGAGAGCAGAAGCTACGAGAGACGGAGATCCCGTGACCGGATTAACCACCCCGGCTTGAATTTACCGTAATAGGAAAGTAAACAAATGAGATAGACGGCGGGATTTTTAGAAGAAATTTTTTCGGTAACTATCTTTGCGTAATAAGCATTTTTAATACTAAATTTATTTTCTCTATTTTTATTTTTGGTTATAATTAGAGAATAATAAAATATTGTCGGGCTGAAGGCCCATTGGCTCCAGCACCCTATGCAACTCTCATATGTAATTTATACATTCAAAAAAAAAATATATATATATCTATAGCACACCTGTAGCCAATAAAAAAACGTTTACTACTACTACTAAAATATTGTGAATCGGTATGTTTCGTTTAGTAGTGGAAAATAAATTAGGATTCTTGTCTTTATTGACATTTTTGTAGAAATGTTGCTCCAGCAATCGTGGCTAAGGAATGTAGAGTATATTTTAAGTTTATTCGACAGAGTGGTTGGAAAAAAAACGAGGGAGCCTCGACGGTTTCCGCGACGGTTTCAGCGCGAGGCTCTTGGGGGGTTTCGCGAGTAGTTTCAACCCGTCACTGCTCGGCCAACAGCGGGGCTCGGGCCCAAATTAGATTAGCGCGAATTAGCAAGAGCCGTATTCCATGCCGGCGGCTAGATTCCAACCCGGCTAGCGCTCTCTCTCCCTGTCTCTTCCTTCCTCCCTCTATATATCACACCGACTCACTCACTCGTTCGCCGTCGCTCATCTGCCGATGCGCGGAGGTTCGCTAGGTGAATGCGAACGAGTTCGCACGTCACACAGCAGCGAACTGGGTGAATTGAGCGAGAGTTCGAAATTGCTAGACCAGGGATACCGTTCGAAGAGATTAAATAAGAGGGGAAAAAAAAAAAAAAAAAAAGAAATTACCGATTGTGCGAGAAAATCGGACGCGAAAAGACGATGGGCCACGAGAGAGATTCGACGCAATGAGGGAGAGGGAGAGGGAGAGGGAGAGAGGGAGAGAGATAGCCTCAAACAAAACGGCTGAGAAATACGAGGAGGGTCGAAAACGCGAATAAGGGTTGCGCGACGCTCGGGGTTCGGAGAAGGGTGGAGGAAATGTGGCGGGAGGGGAATCGGGGGTGTGAGTGGAGGAGCGCGAGAGCATGCAATTACCGCTTGGATATCTACTTATCTCGAGGCATTCCTGCAACCCTCCCCCGTAACCGTGGCTGCTGGCGGCGGGAGAGAGAAAAAAGAGAAAAAAACGCCACTTCGTTGAAAAGATTCTCGCCCGGGTTTAACGCCGCTGGCTGGTCGACCGGTATACCCAGGATATACACGATAATTCGAGTCGTGTACGGCGAGAATTTTTCCACTGATTTTATTCCGACACTCGGAGAAGGATATGTGCGGGAAAAATTCATTCGTCAAGTATTAGAAGAAATTAATTCGGACTCCACTCTTCGTGTTCAAAACACTGTATCAGGTATAACACTTCATTTTTATTTTTTATTTTTATATGAGCTACATATTTGATACCGCGGACTTGATTTAAGATTTTCGAAAAAGGAATCTTTCTTGCGACTGATTTTCTTTTCTCCAAGCATTTTATACTCGCAAAGAATTTTTATTTGATAGGATGGGTCACATTTTTTTATACTGAACATAATAATTTCTGTGATATACTATATTTGTACGCTCTGTGCTATATTTAGAAATCATCGCAGTACTGTAATTAGAGGCATCGAACTATCCCGGAAGCGAGTGAAACGATTACCGCTACAGCAACGGCAGCAGCAACTGCAGCAGCAGCATCAACAGTCGCTTCTCTCAATTAATTCCGAACTCTCTTTTGGCTGCAGACTCGCCAGCGTCTTTGTACAGTATCGTTGTGTCGGTGCCGCGATGCAACGTTCTTTCCTTTCGATTTGTCGGCGCACTCAGCGCAGTAGGAAAAGGACAGGAGGGTGAAAGCAGTTTCGCAGTCTCTCACAGTAGGAGGGGAGCAATTTTCGCGAGGATAACTAGCGGCGAGAGGATCGACGCGCAACGTCTGCCGATAAGTTGGTCAGACTGTCGGCGAGCAGACCAACCGCTCGCTAGATCGATCGATATTAATTCAACGACCGACTTATTTGCGTAGCGCAGGAAATTCAATCAAGCGCTCCATTGACTCGTCGTTGGGCCGCTCGCGGAAAGCCCCCAGCAGACTATACTCGGCCGCTCGCACATCCAGAATCCGTGCGGATAATCGAGGTGTGCGAAGACGAAATATATATTACGTGTCTGGTGGGGTTCGATCGGTCGAGCCGATCGCAGCAGCAGCAGCAGCCTCTCGAACGTCGGTTATATAGTATACCCGTAATCAGCGCCGCTTCGCCGCAATCATTTTCCAACGTAAATCCGCTCGTCCGATCGGCCAGCAGATTTTTGTCTGATCGCCTTGTACTCCGTTTCGCCTGTTTCTCCACCAAATTTCGCGGCTCAATGTGTCGCTATATATACCCAACCTACCTATCTACCTATCCACCTATCCTATACAGCCTCAGGACAAAGTGATATATATCGCATGACGAGCGAGGAGCTGACGCAGCAGTGTATTGCAGAGGAGAGAGGAAAGAGAGAGAAGCCAATACGAAAAGCTTCATCCGATAATAACATCGATAATCCGCGGCGCATTAAATCGACGCTTCAGGAATTGTTTGGCTGTGAGAAAATTTAATCAAACGCATCATTGACCGCACTTCGCAGAGTTGCAGCGCTCCCTCGCGTTCGGAAATTTCGGGGTCAAAAAAGGGGAGGGGAGGGGCTGGGGGGGAGGATGCATTGAGGGAGGGGGACAGGAAAATAACGCGTCCGATTGCTCACGACCGTCACTACTATACAGGTATAGCAGTGACGTTGAGGCGGTAAATATAATTCATTTTTACGATCATAAATGATTCAGGGCTCCCTGCGGAGCGAATGAATAAACGATGATTTGGCGAGGGCCGGTCGCGGCCACGCGGACCCGACCAGCGTCGGACCAGCGGACACAGACGCACCTCCTCGATATTTCCGCGCGTCGAGGACTGCGCACCGAGAGCTGTGGGATACGTCCGTGAAATTTCCTGCTAATCCGATTCGGCGTTACACGCCGCACACTCGGGGAGAGAACATTTGCGAAGCTGATTATCAGGATTGCGGTGGTGTGGCACGCCGAAGGACCGAAGCGAGACGAGACACAGAGGGAGAGTAGTGAGCAGCTATATATATATATCTGTGTGTGTATACATATATAAAATCTAAAATCGTGCTATGAGTGGCGCCAAAATTTAGCGCGTCACTTGCGTCACGAGGGGAGTGGAAGCGACACCGACGCCAAACGGAAAGGGAATGAGTTTTCCTAGCGACGAGAATTTCCCTCTCGCAATTTACGTAATTGAGCCCTGAATTATTTACATTGTCGGAATAAGGAGAGCGAGTAGCGAGCGAGTCTTGGCATTGCCGCAGCAACGCAGACGCGGCGACGGCCGACGCACAAGCAACGAAGGAGAGAGCGCAGCCTCCGTAACGACTGACGAGAAGGGTTTCCAGTTTTAGGGACTGCGACGGAGACGACGTTTGCTGCGCTGCGAAACGGAGCAGCAATCAGATTGCGAATTCAATCTGACGCGAGAGATCTCGTTTTTATATATTTTTTTTTTTTTTTTCACTCTTTCTCGGCCGCTTCCACGCTCGTGAATATGTATACACAATCCGGTCACGCGATTATTCTCTGTAACTCTCACGGGTCACCGGAAAAAAAAAACAAAAAAAAAGGAAAAAAGCGATATTCATATTGCATACGTGTATAGGAGGCTAACTGTGGGACTCTGCAGCGGAGTTTGGGCGAAAAACAAAAAAGGCGGAAAAAGCGAGAATAAAAGTAGCGGACGAAAAAAAAATAGATAAAAGTGAAAAAAGGAAAAATGCTGGACGCGGGGCAAAAGAACGAATCGGAGAGTCAGCGATAAGAGTGAAGAGGAAAAACTCTGGCAGCTTTGAACGCGGCTGCGGCACGCGTCCGGCTTTGCCCCCCTACCCCCCGCGAATTTGTGAATAAAATTGGGTTGCCACCGTCGGGTGATGCTGTCCGACCGGAATATGCCACAGCGGCCGGCGGGCGATCTCTCTGCGCGAGGGCCGAGCCACACACAACACATCAAGCGCCGCCAAACGGATGGTTTCCTCGTTTTCCGCACCCTCGTCGTGTCCGCCGCCTCTCTCTCGCGAACCCCTCTCGCGATGGACAATTATAGGTAACGATTTACCCTTTGACCGCGTCCGACATGACTCTACGGTATTTATGGGCGGTTGGGCATTCAGCCCGGGTGACTGGAAGATAAAATGGAATCCATCGGACCAACGTCCGCCGATCCGCTCCACATTCGACGCCAGATTCGCGATTTTCTCTCGAATATGTCCTGCTGCCTATATCTCCGTCTCACTTCCCTTCGACTATACTGCGACACTCAATCTCTCTCTACTCGTAAACGCGACGGCTATGGTCGTTCGTGGATAACAAGTAACTGTAGCCTCGAATGTGTCGCACGGTTTACGAACAGCCCCGCGAATCGAAAGAGTCGGTGCGAAATCAAATAACTCGAATTTCTACCCCTTCCGGCCCTCTGTGTATATATAGTATGTATATATGTTATATCGTATGTATATATGTGTATAGAAGTAGCTTCAGAGGCTGACTATATCCACAGAAGGCCTCCGTTCGCATATGCGAGGTCGTTAAAAAATTATAAAAAACATTTTAAACCCCTGTACAGTAAAAAAATACACCATATAAAATGTGAATAGTAAAAAAAAAGTTGTTATCCACACATTCGCTACTTTATTACAGGTACGTAACATTTACCGAACTATTATTCGACAACGATGCGCGCAAGAGTGTTGCAATCGCTTTTTATTGCTGAAAAGGATGGCAAACTTTTTTTTTTAAGTGATGTAATACAAGGAAAAGTTGGATTACGTATTGTGTACAAGCGGAGAGTGAGAGAGAGGGAACGGCTGAGGAAACTGGCGTCCTTAAGTTCATTTAGAGGTATTACCAAGCGCCGAGAGGCATTACAGCCGCTGCGCTATAGAAGTGCGCACGGCTAACGAGATGCACAGTGCAAAAGAGGGGCCACACCTCGTGACCTCGGTTTCCGAATGAGACCTCGAGTTTAATATACAGCCGGAGGGTTGTTTTTGCCCGGAATAAAAATATCCGAAGATAGACCGATCGGGTTTAAATGCGGAAGGCATATGAACCAGCAGTAGCAGCAGCAGAAGCAGCAGCAGAAGCATCAACTAGCAGCATATCGACGTAGTCGCGGAACAGATCGGGTTCCACACGTTGCCCACGGATCGATAACCCATTTCCCGTTGGCTCACTCCCACAATACGTGGGATTCAATGTGCATCCCTGAATGACAAGCGTGTCAGAGAGCCAGCTAGCCAGTTAGACATCAAGAGAATACACGTCGATGTACATAGTCATATACACCATCGACCATCATCGCAAAAGTATATCGGCAATGATATACACACGAGACAATTAATACTTTACGCACCAATCGCCCGTCAATCCCGATAATGGCCACAGGCGTCAGCCGAAGGTACTCCTATCGCCGCAGTAAACGTCAACGTGTTCCCTCTGGACGCTTGCGCCCAGCGAAGGAATAAAATTAAAGTCAGACTGGGTTCCTCAGTTGGGTTGACGTCACGGGGTATAAAATATACGCAGAGAAGAGACACCAGAAAGAGACGTCGAAAGACCGACGGAGAGAGGCAGCAGCAGTCAGCTGACTGACGCGAGCGGAGAGCGAACGGACGAGGAGCGAGACGGTGAAATGACAGAATGGGAAGGGTTGTTAATGGAAACCCATTGTTCTCTAATCAAATCATTCGGCCGGTTCGTGGGTGCGGGTGAGACGCGTCGTCTCTCCCCGGAGCTACGCTACGTTGGCTGCTGCGACTGCGGAGAGGGAGAGGAGGAAGAGGATGAGGAAGGAGGGAGAGACGGCGAAGCTGAGAGCGAGTGAGAGAGGTATAGATGAAGGGCGAGAGAATGGAGTATGGAAACAAGGGTCTTGTACGCGAGCTGGAATCACCTCTCGCTAACAAAGCTTCCATTCCCCGCGCGCTCGCTTTTCTCTCGGTCTTCTCGCTCGCCAAATATACTCTATAATCCATATCCTAGTGGATGATCCCGCGTGTATTGAGGCTCGGGGCGCTCAAAATCCACACAGATCCCAAACCCCCCTCCCCTTCCTCCTTCTTGCGTATGTTAGACATATCCGTACCATTTTAGTATTACACGTCACACTGTGTAGCGTTTCTGTCCTGCGACTCGAGCTCCTTCCTTACCCCACTCCACCGATTCCCTCTCAGACCCTTCACTGGCTCATCACGTGCGGTCTCACGAAATTATCGAAAATTCCAAGGCAACACCCAAAGAGGGGGACCTGATAAATTCACGAGGAGGCGGAAGAAGAGGGTTCCCGCGACGCGAATAGCGAGATTATCCGAGCGACCTGCGATTCGCCGCCGTTAGAAGGGGGGAGGGGGGGGGGGGAGAGACTGAATGCGGAGCCTTTGGTCTCGTGAATAAATGACCGTCGTCTGGTAATGCCGGAAATGCTTAAAAAGTTTATAGCTGTTACTGGCGATATACTTGATACTATTTTAATTCCAATTTATATGCACAAACAAATATCGTCGCTGACTCTGCAGTATTTTTTTTAATTTGCGGTATATTAATATTGAATTCATTCACCCTGAGATCTTATTTCCATCATTCCATATTTACGTCGCTGATTCGTTACAGTATTTTTTTATTTGCAGTATATTAATATTGAATTCATTCATCCTGAGATCTTATTTCCATCAATTGGATGTCACTATGCAGCGTTGGAGGGAGGGGAGAGGGGAGAGGGGGGAGGGGAGATAACGCAGGTGCAAATACGCGCGACCGTAATTACCGCAAGGAATCGTCGAGGCGCATTGACTATCGGTGATCAAGTGGAGCGCGGAGTCGGCGTCGCGTCGACTGTACACACACTGGGAAGCTGAATGCGATTAGCGAGTGATCTTCCAGCAGCGTGGGAAGCCGAGCGTCGTCATGGCCGCGAGCCGGGGCAGTGCTGCTGCTGCTGCACCGGACTGCGTCGTCGCTCGGGATGCATTATACACTCCGCCGTGAATGGCGGTGTGTGCGTTGATGCCGCACACAGCTGGGAATATAACACACACACTATAACACACACACGTTGACACGTAGGTAGTATAGGAATAGACATGGCAGTCAGAAACGACGCCGTACCCTTCACGAGACCGAACGGACACAGTACTGTTGCCGCTGCTGCTTTTGCTGCTCGGACGCAATATTCACCTCTCTCGCAGTCGGATAGGATAGGCGTTTTTGGCCATCTTAGAGCCATTCGTGGCCATTACATTCAAAGGAATAAAGCAAAAAATGTAGTCGAATAAAAAATCGTCGGGTACATTCAGTGAATTGAAATGCATTAAAAAAAAAATGCAACGTGCAATTGTGGGGAAAAAATAATTTACAGAACTATAATAAAAATGGCCACTAATGGTACCCTAAAAAAAAATCGTCGGGTAGGTCTTTCAGTGAATTGAAATGCATTTGTTAAAAAAATGCAACGTGCAAATGTGAGGAAAAAATGATTTACAGAACAATAATAAAAATGGCCACTAATGGTACAGCTACCCTATCTGTCCTGCTCAATCTCTCTGCAGCGCTACTCTCGATCAGCATATCCGGAGGATAAACTAGTTGCGTCTTTGCCTGCGCCTCTCTCTCTTTTTCTCTTTGGTTGTTCCCGGCGTGTATACAACAAGAGTAGTACACACGTGCCGTTGGTACGTGATCGGCAAACGATCGTCATCGATAAAACGCGCCATCATCAGTACGGAACTCGGACAGAGAACGAGCGACGAGAGCACTGCTGCTGCGACGCCGCTGCTGCGCTTGGCCATTCGCTAACAGCGATAAACCCGAGCCCGTTGCTACGGTCACGCCGGCCTCGCAGCACGTTTCAGACGTACGTGTATAGCTATATAGATTTATATATATACTGTGTACAATCGCGTACGCGTGTTCCCTCTTTATCCAGCATTGGTCACAAGCTGACGACGCTTTCCCGGAACGTAACGCACTCTCAACCTCTCCGCGATCCTCCCCTCCCCCCTCCCCAGCATTATCGGCATCCCACGATACGATGCAGGCTGAAGGTTATATACATAGGCACATGGGAACCTATATATTCACAGCCATAGACAGCGAAGAACGCCAAAAGACGGTGACACGATCGCTGGGTTAACGTGACTTTGTGTTATGTAGGAAATAAGAAAGAGAGAGGAAAACATGTTAAAAACCTTGAGTTTAGTCTCCGGGTGTTGGTTTCTCAAAAACATTCGGAAGGAAAGAGACCGGAGAAGTTGGTAGAACTCGCGGAGAGCGCACAATGACTTTTCAGTAGTAATGGCCACGGCCGGTGCCAGTAGATAAGGCGCGCTCGCTCTTGGCAAGGCTCGAAAACAAAGAGGTGTGCGCCTTTGCCTCGTGAAAGAGGCAAAGGAGCGCGGTTCGAAAAAGACTTCGTCCGGTGAAAGCAGCGTGCGGCCGTTAACTCGGCCACGCGAGTAGCAACAACCGAGAGAATCGCAGCAGCAGCAGCAACAGCAACAGCAGAGGCAGCAGCAGCAGCTCAGCGAGCTCCTCAGGTAACCTCGAGACTCTCCGAGACCGACGATCTTGGGGATATCCAAGAGAGATGACCCGTTACACACTCTACTGTAGCCTCCAACCCCGCCCCCGCCCTCCCCCCCCCTCGACTCCTAGGTAACTAAGGAGAAGATAATCCCTTATCCGATTAACGGTCTCACGATCCAGGCACCCATGGTGATAATAATAGTCCGTGTAATGTGGATCTACCTACTGAAACTCGACGACCGGGCGGAGAGCGCATTAGCTATAAGGCACAACAGTCTTAGGTGCGCATGTGGATTTCGGTAACTGTTATGGACGGAGGAATTCGCGTCGTTTGTGACAATGAGCGAGAAGGGAAAGGTCGCTGTTGGTACAACAACAGCAATGTAGAAACTGGTCTTACACTAACAGAGAAAGGAGAGACAGAGAGACAGAGAAATAAGCGAATTTAGCTACATCCAAAAATCTTCAAAAATAATTTCGCAAATTGTAAATTTGGGTACAAAATACGATGAAAAATCCGCAGAAAGCGTGTCACTTCTCTCAGCAGTTGAGTAAAGTGACAGAGGTAACACTGAGGCTGCGATGAACTTCAGTGTCCTCGAAACCCACTGAACTCTCGGTTTGCGCGTTTCCTTACACATAAGCGTATGTATATATGTGATTCGTTTGGCTCTGACATTCGCACAGCAAACTCGCTCCTTTCTCACTGCTCTGACTCCTTTCTCCTTGTCTATGGGCTGCGATCGTCTTTTATACCATTCGTATAGGCGACGCGCTTTGCTCTGTCTTAGTTCACGGTTATCACTGTCGCGCATTCCTCTTTCCTCTTTCCTCGTTCCTCGTTCCTCGTTCTCTTCGGTTGGTCGGTCGGTCGGTCGGTCGGTCTGTTGGTCGGTCGGTCGCTTCGCGTTAGGAGGGAAATAGCCGGTCTCGCACGAGACGGCTGCGTATAGCGTTGGCAGCAGCAGCAGCAGCAGCAGCAGCAGCAGCAGCAGCAGCAGCAGCAGCAGCAGCAGCAACAGCAGCAGCAGCAGCCTTAAAGCCCCACAGAACGGGGCTTGGTTCCGCCAGCTTTATTACGTGCCCTCCTCGTGCAAGGGCCCCGCGGGGCTTCTAGAGTTACAAGCAGCGGCAGCGGCGGCAGCAGCAACAGCCACTGGCGCACCGGCTATATAGCAGCCGCGGCAAGCGGAGAACAGCCGACGGTGTAAACAAGACGCGGCGACCAAGACCGACCACCGCCAGCTCGAACTCTGCTGCGCACCTCGCTCGCTGGCTCTCCACGGCCACGCCAACAATATAACCATTGTACGTGAGGCTTTCGATGTGGTGGCGCTCGCGCACACTGCTGTATATATAGTACTACCTGCGCCGGGGATGTATAGGCGCAGGCATATATATACACGTCCGGAGAACGCGAGCGAGCAATACGGAGGAACACACGGCGTGGAAATTGCCCAGGCTGAAAACTTTTCACCTTTCGCCGATCGGAAATCTCAGACGCGGGTTGCAACGAAATATATTATCGATATCCGCGCGCAAAATAGAAATGAAATCATACGATTTTTCCGGAGTAGTTACGTTGAGTGTAAATAAAATTGGAGAGATGAAAAATACGGTATTGGTCATTTACGATGACGTGACAACACTGAGAAAAATTAGTAGTTGCGATTACCAATCATTGGTTCGATCTACCAAAATTTCGGTCGCAGTTACTAAAATATTGGTAGCTCTGACCAATGATTAGTAACCACAACTATTAATTTTTTTCAGTGCAGATAGGTTTTAATTTTTTTCAGGGCTGATAGGTTTTCATCAGTACAGCAATTTTTGAGTGGGTTGCAGAAATTGTACAATTAATGAAATGTGCTAGGGTTAAAAAAAAAGCTATGAAAATTTCAGTGTGAAAAGGGCCTAAATGCGAGAGGGAGAGAGAGAGAGCGATACCCAAGAGTGCGCTTGCTGCTGCTGCTGCTGCTGGTTGCTACCGAGTCGAGGCCGGAACCTCACGAATCCTCCCCCTCGTGGATGCATGCATGGTAACTGCAGCATAGCATAGCAGCTCGGCATTTCAGTTCAGCAGTGGCGGCAGCAGCAGCAGCAGCAGCAGCAGCAGCAGCAGCAGCAGCAGCAGCAGCAGCAGCAGCAGCAGCAGCAGCAGCAGCAGCAGCAGCAGCAGCAGCAGCAGCAGCAGCAGCAGCAGCAGCAGCAGCAGCAGCAGCAGCAGCAGCAGCAGCAGCAGCAGCAGCAGCAGCAGCAGCAGCAGCAGCAGCAGCAGCAGCAGCAGCAGCAGCAGCAGCAGCAGCAGCAGCAGCAGCAGCAGCAGCAGCAGCAGCAGCAGCAGCAGCAGCAGCAGCAGCAGCAGCAGCAGCAGCAGCAGCAGCAGCAGCAGCAGCAGCAGCAGCAGCAGCAGCAGCAGCAGCAGCAGCAGCATCCACTCGGAACTCGAAGGTCACGAGTCGATGCTTGAGAGACCGGTTCCCCGGCCTGCTGGTCCTCTCTCGTCTCTTCCGTCTCTCTGCTGTAAATTCCGCCCCCCTCTCTCCCCATTCTGCGAGAGAGGGAGAGGGACAGAGAGGGGGAGAGAGAGAAAGATAAAGATAGAAAAACTTTCTGTCTCTCTCGCTCACCCTTGCAGAGTGAATATAATCTTGTGCCACGAACGACAGAGAGGAGCCACAGCGACAGCTTCGTTCACACCAAAGTGAATCGAGTCAACTGCACAAGGTCGCGACGAAAAATTTTGCCAGTCATTAATCGCTCGAACCCTCGCAATGTTGTCCACTCGGAATTATTCCCCCGTTCAGACGTCGATGTTTCGCGCGATTCTGAAGTACACAGCTGCGATTTGCCTCCGCTTCCTCTCCCCCCTTTTGGGCTCCACCACCCATTGGAAGTCTTATGCACATTCAGAGGGGTCCCCAATCGTAGCCACCGAAGATTTCAGGAGCTTTGTGTTCTCTGCGTCTTTGGGATTGCTCACCAAAGCAAAAAAATCGTATGTTTGGGAATGAGCATAAAAGTGATATTATGTGTAATTTATATTTTTTATATTTTTTTTTAGATATGTTTTTCTTATTAAAAAAAATTGATGCCTTCCCATTTTTTTCATTACGTATTGAAAAAGAGAAAAAAAAATGTTCGGAACCGCTGTTTACCGATGTGCAACATGTACTACTTGAAAGAAAAAAATGACCATGTCACACGTCGGAATCTCTCAAAGCGAGAGAGACTGAGCGAGCGAGCAGTTGTTCGCCGGTAGGCCATTGGGGTAGGAAGGTGGTGGTACACGTATAGACACTCGCCGCCTCGCTACCGGAGGTCTTTACGTCGCCGCAGGAAAGTGCACGAAATCGCTGTGACAGATCGGGTTAAGTGCCGGCGAGGCAGAAAACGTCAGCTCCGCGGCGATGACGACGACGACGACGACGACGACAACGGCGGTGACGACAACGAAGGCGGCGAACACAGACAGGCGAGCGCAGTGCTGCTGCTCCCCTTCGTCCCTCCCGAGCAGCCGTATCCACTGTGAAAATCCACGAGACTACCTCCGAGTGGATCGATAATGAAAAGACGAAGAAAGAGGCGACGGTTGGAAAAAATGAAAGGAACAGGGAAGAAGAGATAGAGGTTGACGTGGCTCGGTTCGCGATAGGAGAATTAAAAAAAAGAAAAAAATATATAAAAAAAGAACCAGGGAAACAGAAAATGCTTCGCAAGACGTGCCGAGGCTGCTGCCACGCCGCTTCTCCCGATGCTCGCGTTTCCCTTCCACCGTTCTTGTACATTAGATCCTATCCGAGTTTCACACGTAACCTCCTCCTCCTCTTCTATCTGTATAATTTTTCACTACGTTTCACGCGGACGCAAGCGAGACGGAAAATATCCAAGAGTCCGCCAAGAACGAACGAACGAAGCGAACGAAGAAACCGGCGCTGGTTTTATTCGCTCGGCTCGAGAAGCATCGGAGACCTGCTGCGAGCCTCGAAGAAGGAGCAGAAGCAAACCGAGATAAAGAGGAAGAAGCGCGGAGAAATCGTCGGAGTCGATGTACAGATGGATCTCGAGCGAACGGAGAACACCTACTATATTGGGAGCGAAATTCGAGATACGCGAAGCGAGAATATCTCTCTTTCTTGCTCAGGTCTCTCACTTTCCATCGTCTGCTGCTTTTAGCTGCATCACGATCGCGACCCTTTGCATAGTCGCGAGTTTTCTCACTCGCATAACTTAACACTCGACTTGCGATGGCGACTGCTGCTGCTGCTGCTGCAACGAGCTGGCAATAAATATCGTGCAAATCGGGTCGGTACACGATCGCGCTCGAATAACAAGGCGAGGAGGAATGAATTAAAGCATAGAGCAAGCGAGAAGGGGCGACGAGAGAGAAATCGAGGAATAATTGTTCCGCGATAAAAGTTTTTTCGACGCCATTCAATTTAATGACAGGAGAAAAGAGTTTCAAGCGTTTTGCATTGAGAGAAGCGTACCGCAGATTGGAGCTCCTAAAGAAAATAAATAAAAAAAGGAAAAAAATAAAGAAAGAAAAATAAATAAAAAATTGAAATCTTCAATTAATGCGTGACGAGAAATTGATGAAGCGTCGCTACTTTCCCGTCTCGAGTCAGTCGAGTGTCTGGCCTGTCTAGAAACGAGCTGGAACTACTGCTGCTGCTGCACCGCTCGACCGACGTATATACGAAGCCTACTCGAGGCTGTAAATAGGTATACAAGCCTCGCACGTAGCCATTCGTACACGCATCACGCTGACCCGTATTAATATATGAAAGGCGATGACGCAACGAATTCCACTCGACGCCTGGCGGCTATGGAGACGAGTTCTCTCGTCTCTCGATCGTCTCTCATCGCCCCTCTCTCTTTCTCTCTCACACTCGTGGATCAAGTACGAAATAAAGTACGAAGAGGAGCGAACCGAACGTTCGACCCTCGGGCGCATGTGGAATTAGTCACGTAGTTGAATTAATTCTATGGGGCTTGAAACATTGGAAACGTTTCGCCGTTTTTATTGTTTTTTTTTTTTACTTGTCGCTCGCACAAGAGAATATGCATAATACAGAATGCACGCGCCATGGAGAAAACGACGCTCGAGAGACCTTGCCTCACGGTTCCGCCTTTCATTTTCCGCATGCATTAGCCAACGTTCTTTCTCTTTCTTTCTTTCCTTCTTTCTCTCTCTTTCTTTCTCACTGAGTCTCTGATTCTTCGACTCGATATAAAACCAGTCCTCCCCTTTCTTTCCTCCTTCGCCATTCGTCCCTCGCCTCAGGTCTCCCTCCCCTCGCGACTGCGGTGAACACGCTGCGGTCAAAGTGCTTAGCTTCAAAGTCTCGTTAAGCGTAAAAATGTTCCCAAAAAAAAAAAAATAATTCCACGAAGGACGAATCGTAATTAATTCGTCACATTCTAAATTTTCTACGAGACAATTGTGTCAGCCAGCCAAGGCTCGATTTATCGAACAAAGATCAAAAGTCCCGAAAGGGTGTAAAGTAAATTGAAATGCAGAGAGGAAAAGGAAGTTGTTCATGGCTCTTCGCGTGTAGCGCAAACGACGAGAGGCGAATAATGACAAGAACAATAGCGCGAAAAAAAAACACAAAGAGGACGCAAAAGTCGAACGAGTGGAATCTTGCGAGTTGTCGGTAATACCCACACACACAAAGACACACACGGCGAGGTTCGAGAACAGGGAAAAAATGACGAGAAGGAGGAAGATGAAGAAGAAGCAAAAGAGCGCGTGAGCGGCGCACAAAGAGGAGTAAAGTAGCCGCTGAGAGGAAGAGCGAGAAAGGCGCGGACGGGAGTCGGCTGCGACGCAAGGAGCGCGCAGAGGGATAGGAAACGAGCGGGAGACGCGTCTGGCAACAATGAGACTGTAGTTTCCCGGAACAATGCTCTCATTATGCCAGGACTACCTGTTATATGCGCGCGAGCGTACATATCGCGCAATATATACCTATACTTTTCAGCTATGTGGCTATGTAGCTATAGTGCTATACACATATACGAGCAGAAGCGTTGCCGTTCTCTCTTGCTCTGTCTATCTTCCTCTCTGTGTACGTAATAACGCTCCGCAGCTACTACCACCACCATTGGTAACAGCGAGAGGAAAGCGCGAGAGGCGCGTCTAGGCAGAGCAGACTATACGGCTATTTCTCGGCGAATGCGTACAATGTGATGGGGGTATAACGTGCGCGCAACGCCATCGCCAATTCCGCATTTCCTCCGTGTCCTGCCGCGAACCAATTGGAACAGAGTATGGCCGGGTGAGCCTTAAGCGACCGAAGCAATTTATACCAATGTCGAAAAATGATACTAAGATACTTTTTATTTTACTAGGCTAATCACACGCGCTGGCGCGCGTGCCCGAGATGCCTTTGCGCTGCTGCGCTCTTAAAAAGCTTTAAAAGGGTAAATCGCAACTAAAAAACCCTTGTTTAGTTGATTTAAAAAAAAAAGAAATTTGTCGTTTTGCTTGTTAGAAATCGTAGATCTGGCCGCCAGGCCAAAAACCGCCCAAATCGGAGTCATCGTAGATTAAACAGTGCTGCAGCGCTCATTACGACAAATTGTCAAATCTCGCGCTGTTAAACAAAAACTGTCCTTCGTCACGGCCCTCGACCAATCGGAGGCCGAGTTATATCGACAACAATGGTTCCTCATGCACTTTTTAATAGAGGAATTGTCTAGTTTAAGGATTCGTTGTTTTTTCGGAGCAGTTTAGAGTTCGGGAATGAGATATTAATTTAATTGTTCGCACGTCTGATGTATCGTACAATGGTACATACGAATAATCTCCAACGATACAGCAGCAATATGTATATCGACGTTGCTTATAATCCAACAAAGCGTAGGCTTTGTGCCGAACTGCGCGAGGATATCTCATCGTAGGATACGTCACGCGTGTTGGCGTCGGTGCTCTCTCTGCTGCCAGGGCATCCCGCAATTATCCTCACCATGAGCGCGGTCACTTCCTGGCTTCGTACCTCACGTGTTCCGAAGCTATCGCAACGACAACGACAGCGTCGAGCTCGCGGTGGCAGATAATACACGCCTATAACTCCGTGTGGCGTTTGGCTCTCGCAGTGACTTTGAAGCATTAACCAAATTGCGTAATATGCTTAAAATATTAACCCACGCCTGATGAGGAGCGTCGGCGGTGAAAGAGAATTTTGCGGGTGGGGAAAATTGAGCTCGGTGAACCCATCGAGCCCGACCAACCAATGAAGGAGTCGTCGTCGAATGATTGAGTAATTCGAGTGGCGCCGTTTCGTGAATTATTGAGGAGAAAATAGTATCAGGTCGAATCGGAGGTGCAAATTTGGGTAAATTATAGGACGAACAAGAGAGAAGACAAAGATAGAAGGGAAATGGGTATAGCAGTACTGAGAAGCGAGACTAGGGCGCGCAGCTTCCGTAATACCCAAGGAGAGCATAACAGCAGCTAGCACACTGAGCATCTAGTCCGTCCGTCCGTCCGTTCGTTCGTTCGTCCGTCGCGCCGTCGGTTTCCGAGCCAAGGAAGCTGCCGACACCGTCCTCATCATCGCCAACCCTCTTGTCCCGGAAAACAAAAGAGCAGCGAGCGACGGTGGCAGCAGCAGCGGCTGTTGCTGCGGCTGCTGCTGCTGCTGCTGCTGGTGCTGGTGCTGCTAGTCCACCGATGAGTGAAAAAGAGAGAAGCACCCTTTACTTTCGCTAGTCCCGCCAATCCCGCGCGGCGCTGATGCTTCTGTCTAACCGTGAGCGGCACTCGGCCGTCGCGAGTCTCGCGTGCGGATCCTCGTCGCTTCCTCGTCTGCCGTTCACTTCTTACGTATTCGTTGCCTGATAGCCGAGAGCAATTTTCGAGACTGGTTCGTTGCGTCTTGCTTGTCCTCCATTGATGCAAACCAATGTCTACCAGTGTTTAATGTGACGGACGAGCTGCCTCTGCTTGACTCGCACGCTTCATATTCAATCGCACGAGCCCTCTTATTAATTAATACTAATTATAATATTAATTACTCTTTGTAACCAGTTGTGAAATTTTCACACTTTCGAGATTCGATATTTAAACGAATAAAAAATAATTCTTACGACAAATAAAATTGCAGAAAAGAAAAGACACTTGTGTAGAAAATAGTAAAGTAAATAGAAAATTGTGTGGAATATGAGAAACAGGGAGAAGCCGAGAGAGAAAGATTTGGAACAACAGCAGAGAGGAAAAGAAACGGAAACGAACATTTGGAAAAATAAAATAAAAAAAATAAAAATAAAAAACCGCTGTATGCAGACGTTCGTCGACCCACGTATAGAATGTGCCACGATATTCAAATGCGTATTCCACTGTGTGCGGAGATTCGAGTATGAGCACACCTGAATTTTATCCGAGCAATCTGTCGCAGCAATAATTCGAAAATTCAACAGCGACGCCCGCGAGGATATCGCGCGTACGCTGCACTCTCCTCTCGACCGCGAGTGAGAGTTGAACGGTAGCGGCGAGAGTATTGTCCCGGAGAAAGAAGCGAGCGAGGGGAAAATTGCCGGCTAATTGATGCATTATTAATCCACTATCTCTGGCCGCCGACTCTCTCGGGCTTCCCGAGAGAGCAAGACAGTACTATATACCCGCAGAGAGTGTAAAAACGCTTCGGGATATATCCAAAAAGCGAGACGGGAGAAAAATCGCGGGCCGCCGGAATCCCGAGGGGAAAGAGCTATGTAAATGGCCGTACGTATACAGGTAGCGATGATATATAAATATACATACACGTTCGACAAAAAAAACGTGACGAAACGAATTCCTCGTTGGTCGAAGCAGCAGCTATAGAAATATGAAATAGAGCCCGGAACATCTTTTTCAGATTATGACGTCTGCTGTCACTGACGATTTTAACTGCGAACTAATACTTTCGTAGCACATTTATTCATTTCGACTCTGATAAGAGTAGAGCTCTATCCCAGCTTTTTAGATATTCGATACGTAATAAAATACGATACATAATATGCGAGAGATATCCGATTGGAGGAATTCGAAGTAGATTTTAAAAAAGGAAACCCAGAAAAAAAGAGTGTGAGAAAAGCGACAAAAACGACAAAGGCAAAAGCGAAGCGGTTTTCCAGAGTGAAGAGATCAAACAGGTGTCCGAGGAGTCTCTCCGTTTAGCTGTGGCTCTCGCTCTGCTGGTCAACTGGTAATTAAATTCAACTATTACTCGTACTCCGTTAACTTAATTGTCGTCTCCGCAAGCTGCTTCGCTTGTACAGTACACATATATATATCTGTATATACAGAGGTTCCTTCAGCGAGGTTCGAAATCGCAACGAGTTCGAATTGACGCGCTGCGGTTGGATCAACCGCCTGCGGCAGGTTAATCGTATACACACAGAGAGACACTTCGGTCGCTATACGACCGTCGAGACTATCGTCGCGCGACGATAATGTCACGTTTTATCTACTTTCAACAAGTCGGACTCGCAATAACCAACCATCGGAATAAATGATATACACAAGAGGCAGCGATGCGGCTGCAATTACGGCGTCGCGATGTCTCCGCGATGCAAACGCTTCGAGGCGAATCGAATCGCGACTCAGATGTGCGTGTGAGTCATCGCTGTCGCCGTCGCTCCGATAATCTCGCGCCACAATATTAGCGACGGTACAACGCAGACAGCGATTGTCGCGCTACATGACAAGAAAAAAAAAAGCTGCTGTCGTCTCGTTTGCGAGACGGCGAGTCTCATTCTCGCGGAGAGCGGATTACCTAGGATACTACGACGAGCACGTGGGAATCTCTAATTGCTGACTGCGAAAGAATGCTCCGGGAGTCGCGGAGATGCGATGGAGACGCGGCGTGAAAACCTGGAGAAGCGGAGACTAAGAAAGAGGGAAGAGAGAGGAAGAAAGAAAAAAAAAACCTGGGTGGCATGAAATTAGGTCGAGTGGAGTTGCGGGAGGAGGAGGGGGAGAGGTGGTGGAGGAGGAGTAGGGGGAGGGGAGGAGTCCGGTGCGACGGTGGAGCGTAAGGCGTAGGGTTGAGCGAAGTACCTAAATAAGGTCGAGATTATATAGTTCCGAGATCCAATCGAAGCGGACGTAGGACCTCCACGCGGCTGCCACTCTTCGGAGACTTTGGGGAGAATGAGAGGAGAGGACGTACAGAGGAAGGGGGAGGACGAAGAGAGGAAAGAAGACGAAGGAGAGGAAGAAAAGAGCGACACTGTGCGAAAGAGACGAGCTGCTCGAGGAACGTGCTCCTTTTCGAAAACGAACGCTAGGCGAGCGGACTGCTGCCGCTGCTGCTGCTCGCTCGTGCATGCCTATACATTATTTATGTTCATTCATTCGCCGCACCGCGACAAACTAAGAGAACCCCGGAAGAATAAATTTGTCCTCGAGTGCACTGGATGTTCGTCTCTCTTCTTGTGGATACAGCCCTGACAATGGACGAGTAGCACTGCGCGAGCTATTATACAATAGCTACAGAGCTATCACCCCCCCCCCCCTTCCTCTACCCCCTCTACTGTCGCTCGCGGAACTTAGCTCGCAGAGCGCATTTACACCGTAACAGAGAGCAAGAGAGCGACCCTGAGCCGCAAACGCCGCTGCTCTCTGTATCAAGACAATTCAGATCTCGCGCAGATTAAAAATGAATTATTAATTTCCGCGACAGAAGTTTCGCCTTCTCGAACACTTGGGACGTGGTCCAGTCTCTGTGTGTGTTTTCATGAGCGAGTGCATTCACATTCGGTTTAGTCTCGTTTTTCTCTCGCGCTTTTTTCATACATGCACTGAGAAAAATCTATGGGATAACAATACCGAATATTATGAATTCTACACTGAGAAAAATTCGTAGTTGCGATTACCAATCATTGATTCGATCTACCAAAATATTGGTTGCAGTGTTGCTAAAATATTGGTAGCTCTGACCAATGATTGGTAATCCAACTATTAATTTTGTTCAGTGTACCATAGAAAATAGTCATTGGTACCATAGTTTGTTGCTGGTTACGTTAATTATCGTCGTGAGAGCCATAAATGCATTGTAGTCCTCTCAGCAAAATATGTCGTATGGCAAATTCTACCACACATTTTTCTGAGTGTTCTGCGTCTTCCGATGTATCGTAATGTTAGCCACGAAACTTCGGTGCGTGAGTCACGAGACGTAAGTATTTTTCAAGAATCACGTTTCGAGGTCGAGGCTGAACTGTTGCCGCCAATGCTGCGCGCTTCCTCTTCTCATCCGTGTCTCTTTCTCAATCTCTTTCTCGCCGAGCGGAGTGAGATCCATAAAGTGACGCAACCGGCGCATCGATCTTATATCTATATAGCGCCCAGACCGAAAGAAACGAGCGAAGAGAGGCGAAGAAGGGAAAGGAGGAAGCGTCAGCTACAGAACTGCACACGACTTACGCGCAGTCGACTACCAAACGCGCGTGCGACGCACATGACTACATATGTGCCATGACTACATATATATATATACGTCGTCCATAGTGTTGGTCGCTCTTTTAATGTGTTTTTTTTTTTTTTTTTTTTTCTCTCGCGCCACAGCCTAAAGAGGAAGGCATGGTCTCGTCTGTGCGTAGCACACAAACCTCGAGGACGCCAGGAGCTTTCTCTCTCTCTCGCTGCGAGTCGAGCTGAGCTCGCGCGGTGATCCTCGTATAACGGTTTATACCGAACAAACGACGCGCCCATCTCTCGCTATTATTAGGCGCCGAGCGCAGGTCTGAGCGTCGTAGCAGCTTCTCCTCCTTTTCCTTCTCCCTTTCGTAGAGCGAGAAGCCTGCAACCTCTCGTGCTTGGCTTGTGGGCTTATGACTCTCGAGAGGCCCGGTCCTCGGTAATGGCGGAAGTACTTTTTGACTGCGTTTGACGAGTACCGGAGAAATGCATATCCAAGAATAGTTGCTTCGAAGCTCGCACGAAATCCGTTGCCTCGCTCTCACCAATGGAGAAAGCCTCACGAGAGTCAAGTCATCTCTTCGGGAAACTCTTGTGTACACAATATTCCCCAGACGCGACAATTAAATTACGATTTCTAGCGTTTAGTCGATATCCATTCGCTTTGCCTCGCAGGTCAATTATTTGCTCTGCGTGAGAGGAGCTTCGCAGCAGCGGTCGAACCTTTCACTCGACGACTGAGATGAAGATTTCTCCGATGGACGGTTTGGATCGGCCGAACGGCAGCCGAAAAACCACCACGTGTCTGAACTTCGACATTCGAGAGTCTAAAAATGTCTCGGTCGTAGCGTGGAGGCATTAGCGGGTGGCGAGAGACAAGTTGTAGGCTCGACGGAGAAGTAAAAAAAAAAGGAGAGCGAGGAAGGAGGGTGAAATGACGAAACGACGGTGAACGGGACGAAAAGTAGGCGACGCTCGTGTTAGATATATATGATATATATGTCTGTGTGTGTGTGAGTCGTACGAACCCTGGCGAAGCTTTTCGTATCTATATACCGATATTTAACGACTCCGGAGCTGAGTCCGCAGCAGCGCCGTCAGGACGGTCGAGACTTTAACGTCTCGTGCTTTTTACGATCAAAGTATACGGCGCTTCGTCACGCGCGTCATTGATTATTATATTTTTTCAAGGGGGAAAAGTACACTCCCCCGCTCTCTTCCCCCTCCCCCCTTTCCCAGCGCACCGAAGGACTTAATGAATAATGTAAGAGGGATGAGAGGAAGATTTGGGGGCTTTTTTCCTCCTTTTTTCTCTACTTTTTTATTTTTATTTTTATTAAGACCCGATTTTATTGACTTCCGGCACAGAGGGTTATATCACGTGTACACGATATCCTTATGGCGACCACTGTCACCCCTAAATTATGATCTCTCGGGCAACGCGGAAAGGGGGGAGGGGGTGGGGAAGAGGGGGAGGGAGGCGTATTAGCTGTATGTGGTACGGCGCAGAGTGTACGAAATTTCGTCGTAAAACTATCCAATAGATGTGAGAGAGAGGGAGATATAAAAAGAGAGACGAGACGAGAACCCGGAAGCCCCATAATAATAGCACACCTGTTTCGTACATTCCGCACACAGAGACGGTGAGCTCTCGTTGTTCAGCATCGCCCTATACCAGAATCCCCGGCATACCCTATATCTCCGTGTTCCTCAATTCTTATACACGACGATATCTGGGCGTTACTATATATATATATATATATATATATATTGAAGGAACCGCACAGATACGCGAATCACGATTTATCAATCAGGCTGTTCCGGTGCACCCACCGTGTGTATACAGAGGCTGGCGCGCGTCGGTGCCGCGAGGGAAATCATCTTAGTTCGTGCATGACGTGTATACACTTGAATAAAGCACCAGCCACATTGAACGCAATAGACCATTTTTTGTCGGTAGGTAAAAAAAAAACCTGTAGCAATATGACGTTAATTGTACGTAGAGAGAAAAAGTTTCATTAATTCAATGAACTGCAATTTTTTCATTGATTCCAATAAAATATTTGGTCGTTTTGTTCATCAGAAATCCAAGTCCCACCAGGTACCGAAATTTTGCTTTATGTAAATACTTTAATTTTTAATGTACCACTTATTAAAAATTAAATTACGTTTAATAAATTTAATGGTCCGCAAAAAAAAAATTGCCAACACATGTATATAAAATGTAACACAAATGTGTTACCAGTGTCTACCCCTCTTCCCCGACGAAGAATCGGGGAAGAAAAATATAGCAAACACACGGCAGAAAAATATAGCAAACACAATGCGACATTTTTTTCCCCGAATTTTCGGTAGCCTCAGACCCAGCGACGCGACTATACCAGAACGCTTCGGTAGGGTGTCCGCACTATCCGCGTTCCTGAAGGTCCTGCGAGAGGGTCCGGGGATGCCCTGTTGGACGTCGCGCAGACTATACAGCGGCGCTCCGCCGGAGGCTATGGGGTTTCGGGGAGGCCGCGGGGAATCGATAACACATGACATGGCATATGGGCACATACCGTACTGACCACGGAATGCCATCCGCGCGCCTGATTCAGCCCTCCGCCAGCCCTCTGCCCCCCCCCCCCCCAACCCCTCTCCCACCCCCCGGACCGCACGCTCTCACAAACGCGCTGCGTTGCACTGCAGCCACAGCATCTCACACACATCCACACATGTATATAAATGTAGCTTTATATATATACGTATATACATGTATGCGGACTCCTCCTAACCGAATACATATTGACACACACTCAGACACTCGAATACGTATCTATATATATATACGTCGCAGCAGACGCTGTGCATAGTGCATAGTGCATAGCTGCGCGGATTCGACGAACACAGAGTCAGAGCGAGCAAGAGAGATAGATAGATATAAGAGAGAGAGAGAGAGAGAGAGAGAGAGAGAGAGAGAGAGGGGAGAGCGAGTGAGAGACGTCTCTCTTCGAGCGGAGCTACGGATACCCTCACTGCTGTGGCCCCTCTCGCAGCCTCTGTTCTATTACGGGGACAAGCATAGCGACTAATGCCGTCCGGTCGTAAATTACAACCGACCACCACTACCACCATTGCCGCCGATAGATAGATGGATAGATGGATAGATAGATACTATAGATACTATACAGAAAGCTAGAGAACAGAGGCCGAACCTCAGCGGTCACCGTGGCGAAAAGCCGCGGCTTTCGGGCAAAATAACGCGTGTGGCCACGTCAAATCCCTATCTGACTCTATCTCTCTGTCTCTCTTCCGATGGTTGGTCGAACTATTCTCGCGGCGGGCGCCACGAGATGAAAGGACCGCGAGGGCTACACACGCTGGGAACTTTATTGCGACTCGTGGGAGAGGCTCTCGCGTAACCCCCTCCCCCTCCCCTCTATGTATATATATATATGCACACAGGGCGGCCAACGAAACGTAAACGTTCAGCCGAGGCTTCAATCGCAAAAGCTGCACCGCGAGGAGTAATAACGAAAGGAATTGAAGCGCGGTTCGCCGGACGACGGAGAGAAAGGAGTAGCATCAGCAGTGAGCTGTGGGTCAGAGTGAAAGGCGCGCGCTTGTGTTTCCACGGGACACATCGCGATAGCGAAATTGTTCCTCGGGTTCTTTGCTGCGAAATTTCTTTTGCCAAGATTCAAATGAATTCCAAACTTCTGCTTTACATACTTATACACAGCGTTCAGCAAAATGTGCACAGGGCACTGTACCGACCAATGGTGAAGGGGGGATGGAGTGGAGGGGGTGGCACGAATCCACGATAAGCTCGAAGCCAACGACGGACAGAGAGACCTGACCTATTATTACGGAGTCACCACTTCGAGGAGTTGGGATCCTCGCTTGATCTTCCTTCGCGTTCTGCTGCTGCTTCTGCTTCTGCTGCTTGGTTGGAATATACTGCACTGAGGGCGCGAATAGCGAGAAGAAAGTCGAGTCCCGGACGAGACAGTTGAGCGGAGGGTGGGAAGAGGAGGGGTGGGAGCAGTGGTGATGCCGTAATGAAGGAGCGAAACGGAAGGGAGAGGCGGAATGACGCGACGGAGAATACAGGGAGAGGAGGGCATTGAGGGAGAGAGGAGAGGAGAGGAGAGAGAGAGGAGAGCCGCAGTTGCTATCGCTCGCTCGGTCGCTCGCAGCCAGGATGCAATACCTGCACAGCCACTGAAGTCTCAGCCGCTCTGCCATCGTCTCTCCTTCCCTCTCACCCCTCTCTCCTCCCTCCTCTCCTCTCCTCCTCCTTCGCTCTTTCCCCGCCTGTCTGTCTATCTGTTTGGCTCGCTGGCTTTCCAGCGGCGCTGGGCTGCCTCGCTGACTCTGCCGTCTGCTCGACGCGAGCGGCCTCCTCGCGCGAGTCTCTACCCTTCGCTGCTGCTCGCTGCTTCCCCGAAGACTGTCAGACTCGCCGTCGCCGATCGATCTTGATATTAACGACGTTCGACC
The DNA here is from genome assembly GCA_964034905.1 of Itoplectis maculator. Classification (NCBI taxonomy): domain Eukaryota; kingdom Metazoa; phylum Arthropoda; class Insecta; order Hymenoptera; family Ichneumonidae; genus Itoplectis; species Itoplectis maculator. The sequence continues at coordinate 8,359,925 of OZ035857.1, read as the reverse complement.
GAAATGCCGCGCGACGTATTTTTTTTTTTACGGTTTTTTTTTTACGTCCCCTTCACCGGAGTCTTCAGCTGGTGGAATATTATAATACTGTGCGGAGGAGTACAGGGAATAAATTCGGTGGTAATGTCGTCGCTGGGAAGGAAGCAGAAGTCGCGGAAAAGTTTTTTCCTACGACACGTGCGTTTTCATTTCCTTCGCATTGACGGTATCTCGATTGAATATCGAATTACTTCGTAAAAAAAAAATAAATAAAAAAATGTGACTGCGGAGGAATAAGTCACGTGGATGTAAAAATTGATAACCAACGATTGTGAGAGTTGCCGATTTATCGGATGAATGCTCGGCTGATTGTCGACGAGGCAAGTTTTTAGAGTGTATTTATGCATATTAGGAGTAAGTGGTGAGGATGGGTGGCACACGCGACGCACGAGTCGCGTTTTGCGGCAGAGAATATTTTTCCTCGAGACGAACACAGCCGAATGAACGTGTGTACTATATATATCTGTATATGAAAGGGATACATATACGCGTTTATGTACGTAGGACGTAGCTAGTACAGTGACGCGTGCGTTACAGGAACCCATGCGGAACGAGATATGAAAAACTCGAGGTGAAACGTAGCAGCGATTTAACAGCTGTCGTTTCGTACAATATTTTCTATGAAATATGGTGTAACCGACGCACGCGGCGCAAACCTGTAACGCAGTCGGCGCATAGATATAACGCAACAGCGGAAGAAACGGCAACGACGATGCCGCGGATAACAAAAAGCGCAAACGGCAAAATGATTCCTCGCGACTCGTACTATTTTTCCTGCGATTTTTCGTAAAAAAAAAAAAAAAATAAAAAAATGCACCGCCTGTTTCGCGAATTGCGCGGGTGAAAGGCGAACGATTATTCGCGCGAATATTCGCGAGGAGTGCATTTGTAGCTGTGGCCGTAACTGTATCCATTTTGCCATAGCACTGAAGGTTGTGATTAATTTACAGCAAAAGTTTGGTGTATATATATATACAGAGAAACTGCTCTCGGTTTTTCCAGACACCGCGAAGATCGTCCCAAGCGGTGGGAGATATATATATATATATCTATATAGTATTTTCTATGCGCGCTAGCGATGCAAGCCGAAGAAAATGGGGTTCGCGTGAAAAGCCACGAGAGTTACTCTCGCGCTGAAATACAACTCTGCCGTCTCTCCGCGTGTGCGTCGTTCTCTGTTCCGCCGGTTTCGTTGGCGCTCCACATCGTCGTTTCCCTCGAGTCGCAGTCCGAGGGTGATAAAGAGAGAGAGGGGGAAGGATGGAGAGCGAGAGAGAGACTCAGTTCCGTATTTCGGTCGTGGCTAACAGACGCGACAGGTGCAGAGCCGCGCGGCAGCTGCTGCCTCTATGTTTTTCATGTCTGCCAACGTAGAGAGCGCCTTCGTCGTCGTCGTCGGTGCGCCCGGTCTCTCTCTCTCTCTCTCTCTCTCTCTCTCTCTCTCTCTCCCCTTCTTCGCTCTCTCGTGCTGCTGACTGCGAACAACCGAGTCTAAGCGAAGGAACCGACGTATGAGTAAAGAAGAAGGGCGTAGGGAGAGGGGAGGGAACACGCACCATCGCGCGACACAAAACGAAGCAGCGGAATAGGATTTTCGGGTCGACACAATCCGCCCTTATATCCCAAAACGCGTTTATTAGTCCCTATGCACACTTGTCGAGTAGCACTGAAAAAAATTAATAGTTGTGATCACCAATCGTTGGTTAGAGCTACCAATATTTTAGTAACTGCAACCAATATTTTGGTGGATCAAATAAATGATTGGTAATCGGAACTACTAATTTTTCTCAGTGTGGAGTTAGAAAAAAAAGCAGAAAAATATTTTTTACAGTGAAAAAAAATATATTTTTGGCCACTTATCAGAGCTGAGGGATAGATACCGTCAACCAAAAATCGAAAAAAAATCGTTTGGCTATCGAGGTTGAACCGAGGGGGAGGGAAAGGAGGGGGGAATGGAACCAGCGTCACTGGGACGCGATATACGCGATGAGGGAGATTTTTGCGTCGAGCGAGAGAAAAACAAAATCCGAAAATAAAAGGATGGCACGAAGGAATTAGACAGGATGAGGGGAGGGGGAGGGAGGCGAGGGGAGGGGGAGGTAGAAGCGAGGAAGCGGATGAGGGAGGACAGGCAAACGGTTTGACCGAGGGGATGGTGAAAAAAAAAAAGTGGAAAAAAATGAAACAACAACGACGCGGGAAAAAGAACCAACAAGGACCGGCGGACGGTCGACAGATAGAAAGAAACGCCAATCGCGGCGACCGGGCGTAACGAGCCGATAAAACAAGTGGAGGCTTTGGGCCGGGAGCCGTGACATCTGGCCCCGAGAGTCGAGAGAAAATCGACAGAGAGAGAGGGAGGGAAGAGAGGAACTCACCGGGGCGAACGAGCCTCTTCGCTTCGTTCCCGGCAGAGCTGTTTCTGCCGAAGCTATACCGCCATGAGCACCCCACGCGCGCCCCACGCGCTGCATACACGCTTGACAGCTGAATTAATTGAAAGTTTTGAGGTAATTGGAATCGATAACGCGAGAGAGAGAGAAGAGAAACCGGAATTTGAAGCACTCGGTATGCGTCGGGAGAGTAGCGTAACGCTACTGCTACTCCTGGACTCGAGGGTCGTCGCGAAAGCAGAAAACCCTGAGTGCCATAAGGTGGAGAAGAAAAAAAAATAAATAAATAAATAAATAAATAAAAAATAAAAAGTTTCCATCTATATTAGTGGTGGAGCTATCGAACGTCGAAGATTTGTGGACACTGAGAGAAGGATCTGATAATCTTTACCATATATCCAGTAAAAAGTACCATTATTTCCTGGTACAGGGAAGCCATGACGTCACTTATCAATAAGTACGAGAATTTTGAGAATTTTTACCACGAAATATGGTACAAATTTTCAGATAAATAGTAGAAATTCTACTCTAAAATATAGTAGAAATTCAAATACCAGACACATTGGTAATTTTTACTACCGCGTTTGGTAAATTTTATCAGCTGTTGTGTTGCGATGTTGCGCATGCCCGGAAAGGGACTGCTGCTCGCAGTCTCCGAACGCTCGCGCAGCCCTCGACACAATTTTATCGCACCTACCCAATCGCTAAATATCGCGATAGCAATCGTTATTTATGTCTTCATGAGCGGTTAATTAATTAATCGTGGCGCGTATAAGCGCGCCCGTATCGCTCGATCTGCTGCTGCTGCTGCTGATGGTCTCCGCCCCGTATACATTAGCGATTCAAAATCCCCGCGACTCACATTCGTTTGTCGTCGCCACTGCCGGCAGCGCGTGCGACGATGCATCGCCGCGTTCTCATCGCGCTATTGGCTCGAACACACAGACCCAGCGAATCCACTGTACATGCATTGTATACATATAGACACGTAGGTAGATATGCACGACCCTCCGGCGAACGAGGTCGCGCTAGTGCACGTCGAACAATGTCGTCTTTCGGGAAGCCTCGAGACGCTAATACCTCCGACGAAAGACTAAATTGTGCGAGGCGCGCGCAGCAACGTTCAGCGATCGACGTGCTCCTTATGCATGTGACATTTGCGTCGAGCGGGGAATTTTCGTTGCGGTTAAAATATATAACGACTCTTGAGAACTCAACGATGTAAGACAAAAGGGGATAGAAAAAAAAATTAAATAAAGGAGTTAGAATTCATTTTGGATTTTTTTCCAAGTCATCATAAATACACTACATTAAAAAAAATAATTGGTACTCTTCTCGAGTGACAGAAAAAAAATCTAAAAGGGTTAATATTAATTTTGATTTTTTTCTTCAAGTAATCTTAAATATCATTAAAAAAATTGATTGAATTGATTGGAAAAAAAAATTTCCTCTCGTGTGACAAAGAAAAATCAAATGTAAAGAGATGATATTCTTTTTTTTTTCGAGTAATCTTAAATGTAATAGATTGAAAAAAATATTTATCGTTAGTCCTCCCATGTGACAGGAATAATAATAGCTCGGTAGTAAATCAGCCGACGGCAGCGGCGGCGGCGGCGTCGCCGCGCCCACCGCCAGCACTGTGTCATTGCTCGCGCTCGATACGGGGCGAACGAGTATAATTGGACGACTTATCACCCGAAGAATGCGCGGAGACGAGTAGCGCAGAGGATTGAATTCACGCGAAGTATTTAACGAGAAGCGCACCTGACGCTCTCTCCCAGGCCGACGAGCTACGGGCGGAAAGCGCGTCCCGTGCTACTCGCGCGAGCGAAGCAGTAAAGCACCGGGCGAATATAACGACCGGGCTTATCCTGCTTCCCGTGTATTTCATCTTCTTATCGAGTACGCGCTTCTCGCGTCTCGAACGCTCCGGGATATTGAATAAAACCCTCCCGAGTGTTCGTATAAACACACGTAAGTTTGATAAATGCGGGTGGAAAAATCTCGCGCTTTATGTTTATGGCTTCGACCCGGTCGGAAAAATTTGTCGAAGCAAATTGAGATTGAAGAAGAAGAGAGGAAATAAAAAAATTGTGATTAATGTTCGGAAAACGATAAAACGACGAAGGGCGGTTAGTGACAATGGGACGTAAAATTTCGGGTGGGGGTCAAAATACTGAATGATCATAATAGCGAATAGCTGAAATAGCGAATTTGCAACTAACGAACGTCGGAATTCGCTATTTTGATCATTCGTTATTTTGATCCCCACCCAAAATTTTGACGCACGAATTCGCAAAATAAACTGGAGCTTACCTTGATACTGTCGTAGCAGGCGGTAACCCTTCCATTCTGGACCTCGACGTTGGCCGGCGGATGAGCAAATTTGCACTCCGTGTCGGGCCTGGTGCACTTGTTGCGCTGAAACTCCCTGCAAACCTCCAGCTGCAGCCAGCGCGAGTCCTTGCCGTTGAGTAGGTTGTTCATGTTGAACATTGCCGTCTTCTCCGGCACGGTTTGTGTGCGAGCGTTAACGTCCACCCTGCGCGGTATTCGCCTTGAGTGGAATTCACTGGTCACCGACGACGACGACGACGTCAACTAGTATCGTGAATTTATCAACGAGAATTTCCTTGCTATTATTATTTAATCTTTTAATTTTCTTTTTTTGTTATTATTATCTTTATTGATAAGGCGACGCGAGTTTATCACTCGCGCTCGGCTTATGTTTCGCTTTGAGACACACGACACCAAATGTGCGGTATGCGATATCCTGGCAAACAGATCATTCGTACGCGCGACAGGCGTGCCCAAAATTTTTCACTTACTCTCTCTGTTTCAATTATGACTCTACTGACAATCCACTCAAATACTCTCATTCGCTTGTATCTTTCACTCTCGAACTCGCTCTCCAATTTATAACATTCAGGATTCTCACTCTTGACTCTAATCGCGTATTGCTTTTTAATTTTTTTTCTCGTTTTTTTTTTGGTCAAATTTTCGTTCTACAATTTATACCTCCTCTTATATCTTCGGGCGGTGATCCGATGCTTCTATGCGCACACGTTTGGAGCTGTTTATTAATGACTACTCAACGGTTTCCTCTTGAGTGTCACGCGATTGGTCGCACGCGTGTTTAACACGATGCTCGACTGAAAAGCCGCGCGATATATATCTCCGGTTTTATCTCCGTTTTCCGGGGTAGTATATATATCAGTCGCTCGTCCGTTTTATGGATTTCGTACGAGCCCTCCGGGTGCTTTGCGATGACGCGTCGAGCGAAGCCGACTCCTCTATCGTTATTACCGGAATAATCGTTAAACCCCCGGTTTTTTTTACTTGTCGTAGGATTTCCCGCGCGTTTCTTAGGCCTTCGATGGGATTTGAAGTGAGAACAACAACATCAACAAAGCCCGCACAAAAAACACTCGCACACTGGTTAAAACAGCCGTAGGAAACGCTGAGGCCACTGATGCTGCTGCTGATGCTGCTGCGTTGATCGTTGAAGCTTCGAGAAGCCCAAAAAAGCACGAATCTTCGCTGCTGAGCTTAGACGTTGCAAGCTTCGTTGCTGCAATTTGCTTTTTTGCCTTTCTTGCAATTGTTGCGAGATGCGTCGCTGGGTTCAAGCTGCGTGCTCCTCAATCAAAACTGCTGCTGCTTCTGCTGTTGGCGATAAACTGCGGACGGGAATTATCGCCCAATCACTTTGACCCAAGGTTCGAGGGTTGTACCCAGCGTGGACAGAAGCGCAAGCGACGGGAGAGGGGCGGGAGAGACCGGAGGGTTGCGTTGTGTGTGTTGCGAGTGCGACAGCTATTGGACAGAGGCACGGGGAGAAATGAGCGAGTTAAGGTCGCGGAGGTCGGTGAGAAGGGTCGCGGGTCGGGTTGCGGGTCGAGCTAGGCAGGATTTTGGGGATAAGGTGAGAGAGAGAAAGAGAGACAGAGGGAGAAAGAGGAGGGCAGACAGATAGAAAGAGAGGGGGAAAGGGGGGGACCCGACGAAGGTAGCGTTACGTCCCTTCCGTTACTCGCTTTCCTACGTCATTTATTCGCTTCGCTCCTGGCACGTGCCCCTCTCGACGATTGATCCGCAGGTACACTCGGTCGTTTTTCTTTTTTTTGTATCTGCAAGCACAAGAAAAGAGTTGGATGTTAGTGGGTCGGTAACGTAATCACAGGTGGGCTGTATATAGTATATATGTATAGTATACGAGAAAACCGAGCTGCACTTGCGTGCCCCGAGCGATTACACGCCATGTCATCGCTGGTGCCGTATATTCTGTATATGTGTGTATGTGTAAATGTGTGTGTTCGTGTGCTTGTTTATTTCCGTGTGTGCATCATTTTTTTTTTTTCCTTTCGTGATACATTTTTACGAGGCACAAGAAAAGGTAAGTAATCAGCAAATATGCTCAGCGAGTCGTGTATCTTTCTGCAGAGCGTAAAAGAGAAAAAATGGCGACGGTATGTAGAGTCGAGGCTGAGTAAGAAAATCGACGACGCGAACTCGGCCGCGAATGCACGCGCGTTATACTCCGGGGCTACGCTGTAATATACAGGAGGATGAGGGGGGAGGGGGCGAATCGCAATTTTCTCAACAGCGAGAGGGTAAGCCGCTTACGCAAAGTGGGTAGCACGCGCGCAGCTGAGCGAGCGAGAGGATGAAGGAGATGCTCGGGTGCAACGACGAGAATGAGAGGAATCGCGGTCGAATATATTTGACGAAGCGCAATAATGAAAATATATTGTACGCGGTTTGAGGACAACGAAAAACAATGTATCAGAACATCTCTGTAACAGCGATAATGCGATGCTCGCGCCTCGACGTCTTCGCGACGACTGAGCCACCAGTCTCCCTCTCCCCCTTCCCACTAGTCGACCGCTGCGCTGGTCTCTCGAATGCTATTGGCTCGCCATCCAAGGCTTCGCGGAAGCGCTCGGCTTCTCAGTATCTCGCAACCAATTAGATTCGCGGAATCGCCTTCGGCTGTCCGCTCGTGCGAATCGCCTTTGTTTACGTAAAACGGACATGTCAACAGTGCGAATAAATACGCATTGCCTGACTATGGACCGAAAGACCGATCGCCGTATTGATAAGCAAGACGAAATCCAGTTACGAGAAAATAAACACAAAAAGAAATGGCTAAGTCCAAGAAATAGTTGCATAAAAAAAAGTGGAATGGACGAAGAATCGAAATTATTATTTTCGCAGCACGTACAGATAAAGTAAGTGCGTGGGAGGTTGCAGAGGTCAACGAGTCAACCTACAGCGCTTATGGAGAGCCGAGAGCCGAGAGCGTGAGAGCAGAAGGGTACAACGAGCGGAGAGAGCACTAATTGCGCGCCCGGACTCGTTTATTAATTATTACCATCGATTACCCGTGACGGACACACGGCCGCGATTGATACGCTGATTTAGTGTAGGCATACGCGAGCCGAGCGAGCGAAACTGCTCTGCTCTGCCCCCCTACGATCCGAACGTCACGCGCGCGGCTTCTCCGCTGGTTTCAGTGCTCTGTGTGCCACATATATACATATCTAGCCCCCCTTCCCGCGCGCGTCGCAGCAACGCAGCACGTAGCACTGACCGAATCGATAATCCAGTCGAGACGAGGAGTAGCACGCGATTACCGTAGGACTCTATCCCCGGCAACACTCGCGAGAGCGCCCAGCAGTTGCTATTTTCAATCCAACTCTCGCGCGCGACTAGCTTCTTGCCCAGTCCCGTTTCATCGTTCTCGGCTTATCGACCGGAGAATCCTCTTATTTATACTCTCGGGCGGTAGACACACACCGCGCACGAAGCACGGAGCGTTCAATTTTTTTTTCCTCTTTTTTTAATTTTTTGAGGGGGGACCCCTTGCTGGTTTTTTGGGCGAAAAAAAAAATTTTCGATTTAACGAAGTTTTAAAACCCTATCCGATGGGAAATTTTCCGCTGATTCCAAATATGACCGGTATTTGCCCGAGAAATAAAAAATTCGAGGAGAAAAACGCGAAAAACGATTTTTCACTTTTTCCCAATTTTGGCACTTTACTAAAATCGGTGTCATTTTTCTTTGGATCAATATAATCGGGATTTTCTTTTTTCATTCGAAAGAAAACTCTTCAACGAAGAGAATGCCGCTAGGCGGAAGTCGATATCTCGATTTTTCGATTTTTTGCAGATTTTTAAAGTTGACCCTCAAAAATCGCAAATTTATAGAAGGGGTACCCCTTGCCATTTTTCGCAAAATTGGTCGAAAAAAAAATTTTCGATTTCGCAAATTTAAAAAACCCTATCCGATGGCAAATTTTCCGCTGATTCTAAAAACGACAAGTATTTCCCCGAAAAATAAAAAATTTGAGGAGAAAAACGCGAAAAACGAATTTTTTTCCCTGCCAAACTGCCAAATTTCGCGATATTAAACATCAAACTGCAGCCGGTCTCTCAACGACCAATCAGATGCTAAATAAATCGACAATAATGGTTGTTCACGAACTTTTTAATAGAGGATTTCGCACGTAACGTAATTCGGCCGCCTGGATACTCTATCTATTTGACATATTAGCCGCTCGATAATATCTCGTCTCGTCTCGTCGCGTCGAAAATAAAAATCACATTTCTCTCTCCATCCCCTATTCAATTTCGATAACTTTAAAATCAAACGGAATAAAAAAACTTGTTTCAACCCGAGACCGGCTGATTCCGTATTCACCGTGAAAAGCGAATGTTATTGTATCGACTCCCCCCAACACAGAGGAAAATTCTGCGTCCGCGTACAATATTTATTCCACTGTATACTCGATACACACGAAGCCCCCACCTTTTGCGTGTGTGCGCGAGCAACCGCGAGGAGTTTTCTTCGGCAAAGTAACCGCCTCTATATAAATTCTTCATTTCAACTCCCGCGAGAGGATCCGCGCTGTGCGTTTTTCTCGCGGCTCGCGAAATGTTTCCCTTACTTATTGCGGATTTTCGCAATAAGTTCGCCGGGAGAAGAACTTTTCCGGCGTATTATATATAGCGCGCGGGGGGCAAAACTCCGTCTGGCGGGCAGTGTAGCTTCAGCAGCAGCAGCAACAGCGGCAGCAGCAGCAGCAGCGGCAACGTATACAGTGTTTTCGAGACTGCTGTCTACCGACGTCCGCGGCATATTGGATACAGCATACGAAATATGTATACAGACACATCGGAATACGCGGAGAAAGCGACGAAATATGCTATATCTGTTTATAGTAGGATGCACACAGAGCGCACATCCCCTTCCCCGCCCCCTTCCCCTTCTGCCCCGCCACTCCTCACAATCCCTCTCGATCCGCGCGCGCGGATCTCGCCGTCCGCGAGACACGATATCTTATCGATTTCGCGCGAGTGTGCAACATCGACATCGTACGTGTATCCACTTTCCGCCTATCCACGTCTGCGCACGTTGTACACACGTATGACGTTTGTGTGAGTCGGTGAGAGTAGTTTCAAAGTTGTAGCCTCCGACGCGCGTCGCGCGGCTGCTATGCCAGTACAATATTGCGCTCTACGTGTCTGAAGCTATCCGTGTCGAGTCGGGAAGTCTAGAAGACTGCGGAAAGATAGTCCGCCTTCCCCCTCCACTCTTCCCTCGCCGCCCGTCGCTCCACTCCGTTCGCTAGTCTCGCGACGACAACACGTTTCAGCCGCGGCCAGCGCAACGTATGCGCGTTTAACGTGCAACCAAATATAGTGATAGTCGTGAGAGAGACGTCGACGAAAGAGTTTTCTATAAAGAAAAAAAAAATGAATAAAAGAAAATGTATGTAACTGCCGTTAAAAATATTTAGTATTCCATTGCAGGTGAAACGAAGCTACGTAAACTGGTAAATTTAATCGTACAAACGAGACCCAAGATTACAGCACTTTTCACTAAATTTCGCTATAATTGATTGAAGTTAAATACAAAAATTCGTAATTAATAAATTTAACGTGTCAGCTATCGAATATTTCCGGTAACGAAAAATAGCAATAATTTTCAACGACGCAGACAAAGGAAACGCGATTAAAATTAGGCGCTGATACAGTTTTTGGCTATTGACCACCGATGTTTGAGATTACAGCATTTTTTTTTCCTCCGAGCAGGAATTAAGCTTTTTCTTCGAGAAGCGTTCCTAACGAGCGTTAATACCCTGCACCCGTGTCTGTGTTTTGCGCGGCTGTACAGCCGTGAGTGAAACGTCCGGGAAAACCAGAAGCGCATCCGAGGAGCGCAGCACAGCCGTTGGTACATTGCGGTGGACGCTTCGTCGTCGTCGCTCTCGCACTTCCGAAAGCGCAAGAGCGAGACTGACGCGGAGTGAGAGAGGCAGAGAGAGCCAGACCTCGTTATCGACAATTATTATCGGCCCATTGAATATGCACACGCTGCAACCGCCGCTGCCGCTGCTGCTGCTGCAGTCGGTCTCTCTGCATATGCATTTAAGCTCTGTGCGACAGGTTTGCGCACTGTCGAACGTGCACGTGTACACATACGCTCAGCCTGCTGCTTTCTATCCGCCGTTAATGCAAACGCTAACTCGCGTTAATTCCAATCGCCCGCGGGGCCAGCGTTGCCGACTCTGACCGAGCCCCCCTCCCCTCCCCCTTCACCCCTACGACGTTGGCCCTGTTTACCGTCTCGTTTTCTTCGCGCGTAGCAGTCGACGCAGGGCAGGAAAATCAATATCACTCACTCACTCTGAAATTTCGCGATTGGCGAATTAATAATTTGCTTTTAAAAATACGCTACCAGGTAGAGTCGCTCCTATCGCGATGAAAACGGCGCTAATACCGCTCACGTGTGTCATATATCGTAAAAGAGAGGCAGTGCAGTTACTGCGAAAGGTGCGAGAGCAAATCGATGAATAGCCTCGAGCGAATCTCGCCGTGCGCTATGTATATCGAAATCAATCTATATTGATACGTGTAACTTTTGAAACGCCGATGAAAAGCCAATGGGAATGAGAGGGGAGGGGGAGAGGGGAAAGGGGGATGAGGGTTCGAAAGGAAGAGCCTACCCCATCGAATGTGGGACTTGTACAGGGAGAGAGAGAGGAGAGGCAGAGAGCGGGACAAAAAAATCCAATTAGTTAATTCGATCGAGTCCCCATCCTCCCCACTCTTTCTCTCTTTCTCTCCTCCCCTAGTCGTTCTTTCTCTCTCGCTCTCTCGGCGACCTCTGCTCACCCTTCGCATCGACAGGCTAATACCGGAACAGCAGCGCCGCGGCACGCACACACGCATCTCGCACGCTCCGAGCCTCGCTGCTGCAGCGGCGGCTTACGGGCTACGTGACGTTATTTCATTTAGCTAATTACAGTTTTTAATTTCAATGTACTCGAGACTACGTTCGTAGGCTGAGAGAGAGAGAGAGGCAACAACCAACGTTGCACATATGCGGAAAGATGCCAGAAGTGAGCAAGAAAAAAAAAAAAAAAAAAAAAGCGAAAAGTAACGTATCAACGAGAAGTCGGTGCAGGGAAAAAAAAATTAAAAAATAATAATAATAAAGTAAACACAAATAAAGTAAAAATAAAAATCAAATATAAAAAGTCAACGACGCGACGGTCGTCGGCCGCCTCTGTCTTCATAGTCGGTTGAGCAGGCGATACGCGGTTGAAACATTCTCGGTGAGCAGTCACCGCCACCGCCGCCGCCGTCGCCGCCGCTGTGATAATCGGGCGCAATCGTACGTAAACGCTAAAAATCATTTCCCCTATATCGTTGAGCGCGGTGTTCGCGGTCGCGTGCTCGCGCTCATTCGCTCGTTGCGTCGATACGGAACGAGGATATAGGCGCGTCTGCCGCTCTGCTTCTGCCTCTGCCTCTGCTGCTGTGCACAACACACGGCGGATCGCTCGCACGATCGAATCTTGACAATCGAGCGTAATCGACAGTCCGCGCGCTCGGTGCTCGGTATAGGGCAGCAGCAGCTCCAGCAGCTTCAGTAGCAGCAGCAGCAGCAGCAGCATCGCACTAACCGACCGCACCTATACGATCGCTCGGTGCGCGCCTATAAATAGAACTCGATAAGTACGCTCACATGCTAATAAGCCCCGGACGCAGTGCAACGCAAGCTCAGACTCGATGCACAATATCGGGTAGCCGGTTTCTGTCTCTATCTATCATCTATCTATATCTGTATCGCAACCGTGAATCGATATCGCTCGCGACGTGTACGAATGAATTTCATCAGTGATCGGAAGCGTCCGCATTAAGCTCGTCCACCGGTCGCGCGATTTACGAATATATCACATTGGTAAATATAGGCGAGTAATTAACACGTATATAGAACGATGGCGTTTTGCTACACTGAGAAAAATTAGTAGTTGCCATTACCAATCATTGGTTACCAATCATTGGCAATAAAAAAAAATTCACGTACACTAAAAAAAAATGTACAGTTGTGATTACCAATGGTTGGTTCGATCTACCAAAATATTCGTTACAGTTACTAAAATATTGGTAGCTCTGACCAACGATTGGTAATCATAACTATTAACTTTTTTCAGTGTACGTGATTTTTTTTTTAATTTCTTCGTAAAGCGGAAAATCGTATATAGCATCGTTAAAGAATTGCAATCGTTCTTTTTTCGTTTAATTCGCCACAAATGAGAACCGCGGCTCACTTTATTCATAAGGATATCGGCTGTTTCCGGACAAAGGAGAATTATTATTCCGCCTCGGAATGGGGCAATAATTCGCCGTTCCCTGGAAAACAATCAGTGCTCTTTGGAAAAAAAGAATAGTAGTGATAATAATAATTGTAATAATAATAAGTGAGTTACGGGCTTCGCATTGCCGACATCGGGTGTACAGCCACAATACCTTAACGAGGTAAAAACCGGCTTTATCGCGCTTTTGTTCCGAGTGTAAACGAGAGGAGCGCGCGCGTTAATGTAACGTGTATTGTCACGAGGAGCGTTGAGTTAAAACGCAGCAGACACCAGACTTCACGGCCTACTTATTCGCAAGCCGACGAGGGGGGAGGGGGGGGAGGGAGAAAGACCGAGCTAAGAGAGGGAGAGGCGAGACACTCGAATAAGAGAGAGAATGTTATTTTATTGCCCACCTTGCGCAACGTTATATAGTTTTCTGTACTGAGATTGCAGCCCAGCGGTGCGATAGTATAGCATAGGTCACGAGAAATATACCAAAGTTTTTCCTCGCACCTCACCCGATGGCAGGGGGAGGGGGGGAGGCAGGTCCCCCGTCTGGGAGTCAATAAATTCAGTCTACACCGTCGCCTCGGATTTTTACGTCACCTGTTTTTTGCCTTTTTTTTCAATATATTTTTTTTCAGCACTCTAAAAATTTTTTCTCGCAATAATAAATGTCCCGCAGCATAGGAAGTTAATTCGCTGATACCGCGTATAATAAATTTACGCGAGCGAGCGATGTGCAAGCGTTTAAAATTTATATGCAGAGCGCGGAGTCGGTGTCTCGATTAATTTTACAATATTCCCGAATAAATTTAATTCGCGCTGGCGAAAAAATTAATTTCTTGGCATATTTTTAAAGCATTGCGGAGAGGGACAACGATTGAAAAAATTATTTAATTCGTGTCGGCGAAAAAATTATTTTTTAGGTATTTTTTAAAGAATTGCGGAGAGGGACAACGATTGATAAAATTATTTAATTCGTGCCGGCGAAAAAATTAATTTCTATATTTTTAAAGCATTGCAGAGAGGGACAACGATTGATAAAATTATTTAATTCGTGCCGGCAAAAAAATTAATTTCTACGTATTTTTTTAAAGCATTGCGGAGAGGGTCGACGATTGAAAAAATTATTTAATTCGTGCCGGCAAAAAAATTAATTTCTACATATTTTTTAAAGAATTGCGGAGAGGGACAACGATTGAAAAAATTATTTAATTCGTGCCGGTAAAAAAATTAATTTCTACGTATATTTTTAAAGCATTGCGGAGAGGAACGATTGAAAATATTAGCCAGCGGTTATACAAGACGATATAGGTGTATCCGATGCGAGGCACCTGTAAACGAATCGAGTCAATCTCCGCAAGAGTCCCTCGTGCGGTGTGCAAGAGAGCAGCCGAGGCTGTGTCATTCGAGAACACGCCGCTCAGGTATAGAAAACGCGCAGGTAGGCAAGCGACCAGGTAGCAGACGAGAGAGGAGAGCCGCGCTCCGCACACGCTTCGGCCTCTCCCGGGGCAACGAGAGACGCGCGAGCGATATACTTTGGCGTTTGTGGTTCCCGACAGCCGCAGCCTCGAACCGCGCGCGCGCCTCTCTCGACCACCTTCCGATACGCGCGTAGGTATAATACGCCGCGCGCCGCATCGCGCACACAAGTCTCACGCCACGGGAATTCGATAGCTCCCCTTCCCTTCCCCTCCCCCTCCCTCTGAACCCTGGATTTTATCGCTTCTGCACGGTTCGAGCCCAACCACAGATGAAAATATACCTGTTTCGACATTATTATTTTTCGTCTCTTTACTGTATCCGCTTTATACTGTTTCAGCGAATGTATCGGATAGGGCAGATGGATGGAATGGATGGATGGGAAGGATTTGGTAAAATTATTCGATCATCCCGCCAATTTTTTTTTATTCGAAAGTGTGTTCATTATAGTCGCCACTCGGCTAACATTTTCGACAAAAAAATCACCAATCATTTCATATATCACATCACAGATATATCGAAAAAAAAATCATCGGACTTGCGGAATTAACCGAGTTTTGCTTTATCGACTGTGCAAAAGCTGGACAATTAAACCCTACATCAGCGAAAAGGCGCAGCTCGGAAAAAAATGACATTTAATATGCCGGTGCTATAGACGGTAAACAATAATGCGAATCGCCATTGATTCCGCGGAAATGCGATAAATTTATAATGGTAATCAGTGGCTGCAACGATAACGCGCGAGAGCTTCGAGGCAGAATTTGCGATCACGAGGCTCCCGGCAATTTCTGGTTAAGGTACAATAATGTCGAAGCATGATCGCGCGGGGGCGGGTACCAGAGGGGGTGGTGGTGGGAGGCCCCCCCTCCCCCATCCCCCTTCCACCCTCTCTCTCTCTCTCAGGCAGAGAGCTGCAGGCATGTGGTACGGGTCGCTCGAATCGAAACCCAATTACGAAATTGACCGAGCGAAGCGAGAGAGACGGAGAGAGGAGAGAGAGGCAACACACACAGACACACACAGAGAGAGATATCGCTCGGCAGGCTCGGTGAGCACGGTCAACGGACCCGCCGAGACGTAACCCAGATATCTGGTGGCGGGTATATAGATGCAGCGTGGCGAGGGGACGAAGGAGGGGAGGAAGGGGCCAGAGGAGGGAGGAGAGGGAGGAGGGAGGACAGTGGTGGTGGCTCGGTCGGAGGAACCACCGTTTCGCGGGTCCCCGGTGAAATTTCCAAACGTGCAATTTCCGTCCCGGACGAAACCGGAGAATTCCCCCGGCAACGATGAAAATCTAACGGGTTAGAGAGTCCGAGCAATGTCGAACCGAACGATCGAGTGTCTCACTGTCTCCGCGGTATCTCGGCCCTATCCCCGTTTGGGATGTTACTAGAGCGCCAGGCGAGCGTCGCTCCGAGAGCGGAGAACAATAAGAGCTGCTGCTGATGCTGGTTGGTCGACGGAGCAGCAGCGACGTGACCATCGCGAGATAAAAGCCAGCAAAGGCAGAGTTGAGATAAGCCGACCGTGACAAGCTGATTATACGTAGCAGGAAACAAGCTGATTGGGAATACCGAAATTATTACCAGCGACGCAGGGATGTCGCACGTGGTTTTCTGACTGCGGTACGAAAAATTCGAGTTTATCAGGAACACTCTTCCGGATACCACAACACCGCAAAAAAATTACTTCCGGAAACAGCCGGTTTACTGATATGATTTTTTTTTTTAGTTCGGTATATTTATATACAAAGACCTGAGTATTGACAAAAGTGAGAAAATAAATTGTAAGACAGATGCGAGTTTTGCAAATGTTTGCACGCCGCAGGATTACCGAACTTGCGTGCGCGTAACACAGCAGCATTCGTCGGGCGAGAAGAGGATGAAGATGAAAAAGAAAGATATTAGTAGGTTACGGTTTTTGCGGGTCAACGGCACGCGCGGCAGCGACTCGTGCGAGCTGATCTCCCTCTGCCTCTTCAGCCACCACCTCCCTTTCCCTCCTCTCCTCTCCGCCAGTCCTCCTCTTTTCTTTGTCTTTCTCTTTTTCCCTTTCGCTCGCGTTCTCGCAGTTACGTACTCCACACACGTGTGTAACGACACGTGCACATTTATATATATACATAGAAAGAGTGAAGAGCATCGTATGGAAAGGGAGAGAACGAGAGAAAGACAGAGAAAGGGAGTGAACGAGAGAAAGACAGAGAGAGAAAGGGAGAAAACGAGAGAAAAAGAGAGAGACAGAAAGGGAGAGAACGAGAGGAAAAGAGAACGAAACAGTGAGGCTAAAATTAAAACGAGATACAGGCAGGGCACACCCATGGCCACCCACCCGTCGACGTCGACGGCATCTCGCATCATCCTCCGCCGGTGCATTTTCGCCACCTACGTCCGCAACTTCACCGTTCCCAGCGTTTCGCTGAGCAGCAGCCGGCGTCGAGGAAAAACGCGGTTATACGATGAGGAAAACGCGAGTGAGCGAAGAGAAAGAGAGGAAAGCGAAAGAAGGACATGTGTATATTATATATACTATGTAGAAGCTTTTAAGCTCGTGTTAGCGTGAAGAGCGCGCTTTCCTTTGTGCTTCCTCACTCCGCTCTGTGGCTCGGAGCCCACCTCCCCCCCCCCCCCCCTCCCCTCTAACAGTGGCAGAAGCTTCGCTCGACCCATTCTCTCTCCTCGAGAGAGACGACTCTCTCTCTCTCGGAATCCTACAGCCCTTTCTCCACCTTACGCGAGTGTTATCCTCTCTCCGCGTACACTTTGTTTTTTCGCTCGCTTTTTCCTCGGCGCGTATCCCTTTTTATACTTCCTGCCTCTTCCGACTTCCTCCGACCTCCGCTTTCTTTATCATCTTACGTTTGCCAAGGAGAAGCAACGCACAAGACACACAGACACACGGTTTACATTTACCAGGACGCAACTTCGGATTCACCGCACGGGGCTTTTTAAAGCGGATTAAAGAATTCCCGGAGAAAAAAAAAATAAATTCGTGGACAAACAGACAAAGAAAAAATTCTTGAGAAGTGGACACCAGATGAACCGGTCGTGGAAAGAAGTTTTCGGACTGCGTTTGCTTTCGCCGAACGAAGACGGCGTTTGCAGTATTCCCGCACCCTTGAAGCTATAACGCCGTTCGAATTACACGTGTGTGTATGTATACAGGGTGATTCAGAATGTTTTTGTCAGCCGTTGAAGAATGATAGTTTAGCACCTCGGGAACGAAATTATTTAGCCGTTTTTTTGTAATTTGCAATATTTATTTATTTATTGAAAATTTGAAGAAAATAGACCAATGGGAATGAATAAATAAATAAATAAACAGTAGACCAATGGGAACATAAATAAACGAATATTTAAAAAAATACTATAAATACTACTAATAAATAGTATTTTTAAATATTTATTCATTTATTTGTCCCCGTTGGTTAATTTTTTTTCTAATGCTTGTAAATAAATAAATATTACGAATTACGAAAAACGGCTAAGTAACTTTGTTCCCGAGATGGTTAACTATTTTTCCTCAACGGCTGACAAAAACATTCTGAATCACTCTGTATATATTTATATGCGTTGGCGAGCGACGACTGAGACAGCTGGATATGGGTCTTTGGGTGGCGGCTTATCGATCTCTTCGTCTCCGTCGCACTCTGCTATATTCCGTCTGTCGACCGTCGTCTGTGTGTATATATCTGTGTGTATGTAAACGCGTCTATAGCACATACACAATGTTACGGCGACGAGGAGATAGATGGACGCGAAGGAGAAAGAAGTTACGATCCACGCGACGCAACGGCGGTGGTGGCTCTGAGTCACGATTATAAAAAGCGTTCCAGCGTGAAGTCGTAGCGTTCGACTCGCGTACCGACGAAAGGAGGGGAACGCGACGACATCAGTGGTGTGTGCGGCTGTTATAGTACGCGCGCGTTACGTGTATCGCACGTATAATATAATCGCGCAGCGTGCCCGGCGCGCGACCGAGGGAAACCGGAAAACTCGCCATTGTGCACCGCCTGAAGGATCTTGGCAACGAATGCCATTACCATTTGCTACAGTGACTGTGTATACACTTCGTTCATTCTGCCGCTCCGACGATTTTTGTAACCCATATATGTGTCATTAAGGGGGGGTTTTAGGCACGGACGAATTTTTGTAGGTGTTGGAGAAATTGCCAGACTGGCTGAATATAGTCCTCCTGTAATAATTACTATATAGCTCTGCTCTTGACGGTTTTTTTATTTTTTGTGTTACGTTCTGGCCATTTTTTCTGCTTTGAAAATATTCCCTTAATTACCTGCGATTTTCAGTCGTGAAAAAGACGTGGAAGAGAATTTAAGTAGGGATTTATCACTATTATTTTTTAAAGCCAGAAAAAATGCTCAGAGCGTAACATTTGTATTTTGTAGTTTTATGTATATGAAAAACATTTTTTTGGTTTTGAGGAAAAAAGTATTGCTTGTAAAAATCGCATATGTAATTTTTTACGCTACTCGTAAATACATTTATTTATGAATAGATGCATAATTATTAATTCAGCGGAAGATGTTTGCAAGTGTTTGCGTTCCGTTTCATCGGTGCAGCCGGAAAACTTTGCTGCCAGGCTCTCGAAATTTCGCTCGTTCGTCCGTTCGTGTGATTATCCCAAGTAGGGCATTTAAATCCCGAATAAAGGTATAATTACCCGAGGATCAAAAACTGTCTAAAGTATATCAAGGACTTTTTCCCTTTGATGTTCGAGTCCGAAGGAGCCGGCTCCGCGTCTCTCGCGGCGTCTCTCTTCTCCTCTCTCGCCGAGCGCGTTTTCCACAGGGAGAGAATCAGCGGTGAAACGCGGAAGGGCCGCCAGTCTGGAAAAGTTGCGCGCCAACGCAGAGGCCACGCAGCGGCGATTGAAACGGCGGAGAACCGGCAAAGCGAAGCTTCTCCGAAGCTCCTCCGAAGCGAACGAACGAGAAGACGTCGACGTCGCGCGGAAATCAATGAAATACTTTTTTATTCACTGCATCTTCGACGACGATAAACGCACACAAACAAATTCCACAAAAGTGTCTCTCAAAGGACACTGAAAAAAAAAAAAAAATTGCAGCGGAAACGCCTGTGAAAATTATCGTTAATACCTTCATTTAAATTTATACAGCGAATTACCCAGAATGCATTGATATATCGATATATCGTCAAACTCTATAATACAGCCGATGCAATGATCGTCGCTCTGGCCCCGAACATTACTGCAGGCTTGAATAATATTCCAGTTGTGGGTTCGAACGTCCCTCGTCCCCACTTCTGTCTTTCTTCGTGCCTATCGCAACGAGCGATATACGGGACTATTAAAGGTCGCAACCTACGCACCACTCACGGCCCACGGCCCACACGTAACGTGTATACGCTCGAAACGTGATGGTCTCGCTGCGTAGACCTCACCGCAGCACCGTCATTCGTTCGCCACCAGCACAACCAGACAATAAGCTCGCCTGGCGTTGCCTTCTCCCTGTATTTTTTTTTTTTTTTTTAATCCTTTCCTCGTTCTCTCTGTGGTATCTTCCATATCTCTCGCTCCGTTACTCCCTCTTCTGGTCTCTTTCTCTTTTTCTCTTTCTCCTCTACCGGTCAAATGCTTCGAGAGAGTGAGAGAGAGGAAGAGAGAGGCGACTTTCGATTGGATACCGTCGTGAGAGGACAAGCGAGCCGCAGCAGAGCAGCTCGATCCGTTCGGGGCTTCGAATTATACGGGCGGAGAGGCGAACGGGCTGCTGCTGCTGCTGCTGCTGCCGGCCGAGGGACCGAGAGCGGCGAGAGAAAGAGAGGAAGAGGAGGAGGACGCGCGGAGAAGGGGACGAAGCGGTCAGGCGGAGAGTCGGCAATGCTGCGGGCTCTTAGGAAGCGTTCACACCGAATCGTCCGTTCAGGTTAAAATACACAAAATCCGTGCGGCACTCGTTACCGAAATAACACCGACCAGGAGAACGTCGAGAGAGCGTCGTTAAAGCGGTATAAATGTTTCAAAACAACTGATCGCTCGGAATTTGCATTGTAACGGAACTGGAAATATTCGGAATAATTGACATACTTGTGCGGAAAGTTATCGTCGAGAAGTTTTTATTAATAACACGCGATTTATTTGTTAAACGATAAATGCTACGGAAATATTACTTTTTTCTGGGAAAAAATTGAAATGTGAATCATTTGGAGCGACCGTCGCATACACTGAGAAAATGGGGCTCGAGCGACAAAAAATAAATACTAAACTCATTTAAAATATGTCATAAGCTTGGAAACAAGTATTAAAAAAAAAATCCTACACGTCTGCCAATAAGTACTAAAAATATGACAGATTTAACTAGGCGACATTGTAATAATTGGGCGACGAACAATAAATACTAAACTCATCTGAAATATACTATAAGCTTGGAAAAAAAGTATTAAAAAAAAATAAAAAAAATTTCTTCGCGACTGCCAATAAATTCTAAAAAAATATGACAAATTTATCTACGCAACATTGTAATAATTGCGAAAAAATCAGGTTTTAAATCGCTGTCCAGAACTGAGCACTCAAATTCTGGCACAAATTGCTACACCCTAGAACTCCCATTTTCTCGGTATATGTATACATTCTCGCAACAGCTCCGCGCGCACATGCAGCTAAATAGCCTCGTCAACCTCGCGCATCGTGCGTCGTGTATACGTCGGGAAAAGCCACGAGCAACGAGATGCGTTCTTAAACGTCCGAGAGATACGTGCAGCGAGCGACGAGCTGGACGATGAGCGATTGGCGCCTCGTTTAAAGTTACCCGGAAGTCGGTGGAGCTACGCTGCTACTGCTGATGCTGCTCGTGATCCCCGAGCGCAATATAGCGATACAGCAGCGATGCTCAGCGGAAGAGCGCGGCAAAAGCCGGACGGGCGCAGCACAGGCGCGGAGAATCAGCGACGGCTGCGGCAACGAGAGAACCGAGCGAGAGAAGAGAGAAGAAGAGTCGCGCAGCGCAGCGCCGGATGCATTCCACGCGGACGAGCAGCAGCAGTCGGCGACGCTTGTGCTCTCCGTGGTATGTGGCATCGCGGCGACCCGCTCCGCTCGTTCACGATGAATTTCCACGTGCTTTTTCGCCCCATTCTCCGCGCTCTTCCTATATCTCTCTATCCGCGTTTTTTTTTCTCCTTTTTTTGTTTCGTCGTCGCTCTTCTTCTTGTTCTTTACTCAAACAGATGCTCGCGACTCGGATGCACCGCACTGGCTATTATTCTTTCGCGTGCCTTCGTGCAGATACCATTTTCATGCTCGTTGTAACATTGTAACACATTCTGCCGACGTTTCCTCGGCTCGACAATCAGAATTCGCGTCGCGGGATTTTTTTTTTTCATTTGAATCTCGGTTACGTCATTTGGAAAATTCACAGAACGTATTTGAATATTTCGCGCCAAGCGCGTTTCGAATTTTGCCGAATTTTTTTAATTCTCTCAGTGCACATAATTCCGAAATATGTTTGCAAACATATTCGAAGAATTTTCACCACTTTCAAACGACACATTTTTTACCACGTATTTTTTTTTACAGGGGGCGAGAAAAATGATAGATATAGTGATATGGACACACAGTGCTGATATGTATATGACGTCCATCGTTCGCGGATGTGACGTTCGAGCGGTGTGGGTGTGTTTTATAACCGAATTCCCGTCATTTACGTAAAGCCTCCTTCTCTCTCTGTCTCTCGCTCGCCGCGCGCGCTCCGAACGGACGGGCAGGGCACCGATTACAAATTTTCGAAGCGATTACGCGGAGCGAGCGAAGCGCCGCCGCGCGATGCCTGTGCAGAGACGTGATGAATGTGGGAAACGAGGGAAACGCGGAAGATAGAGAGATCGAGAGATAGAGAGGGACAAGGACGGCGCGCGTTTCCCTTCGCCCAAGGGATTAACGCGTAATTAACGTTTGCCTGCCGACCGCGAGCGAGAGAGAGAAAGAGAGAGCAAAAGTGAGAGAGAGAGAGAGACGGGAATTTGATTTCTTTTTCATCCGAGGCTTGCACGTTGCACCGACACAATTGCGTTTCGATTACGCTTATCTGCGCTCGTACCTCTATATATACGTCTATTTTTTTTTCTGTTCATTCGGCAACGAAAATTCTGCCAATTTTTTTGTCCTACACTGAGAAAAATTCGCGTCGCGTTTTTTTTTTCTGTTCATTCGGTAACGAAAATTCTGCCAATTTTTTGTCCTACACTGAGAAAAATTGGAGTCGCGTTTTTTTTTCTGTTCATTCGCCAATGAAAATTCTGCCAATTTTTTTGTCCTACACTGAGAAAAATTCGCGTCGCGTTTTTTTTTCTGTTCATTCGGCAACGAAAATTCTGCCAATTTTTCGTCCTACACTGAGAAAAATTGGAGTCGCGTATTTTTTTCTGTTCATTCGGCAACGAAAATTCAGCCAATTTTTTTGTCCTACACTGAGAAAAATTCGCGTCACGTTTTTTTTTCTGTTCATTCGGCAACGAAAATTCTGCGCATTTTTTTTTGTCCCACACTGAGAAAAATTAATAGTTGTGATTACCAATCCTTGGTCAAAGCTACCAATATTTTAGTAACTGCAACCAATTTTTTGGCAGATGTCACCAATGATTGGTAGCCGCACTAATTTTTTTCAGTGTACATTCCAGACACGACGGAGAGAACTATTGTCGCGAGGAATTTCGTTTCGTCTCCGATAATTCGTAGCAGCGTTAACGAGCACCGGACGCGCCAGTAGACGGACGCGGGCTGGGCTTAGGCTGTGTGCACTAACCACAGCATATTTTGCCCGCATAGTACGACTCAAGCGACTCGCCCAAGGCGTTTGTCGTAGTCGTCGTAGTCGTTCGGTGATGACGTCACCTCCTCGACACAACACGAGGAAAAAGCGCGTCAGCTCGCGGTAATAGAACTTACACACACACAGAAAAACACACAGACCATCCTTGCACCGAGTAGTAGAGATCTGCTAATGAAACGTGAGACGAAGGAGAGTAGCGCGAATTCTCGGACGAGAGACGAGAGAGAAGGGGAGGAATAAATGCGAAACGCACGAAGAGTGAGGCAATACGCGTGAGCGTTTAACAATCGCGTTGCTGCCGAGGCAGCTTTCGTCCACTCGCGCCCCTCGCGCGTTATCCATCAGACGGAGCGAGGGACACGATATTATCTAACAGGTACACACGGAGCCGACGAACGTTTCGTCGGGGCTTCGCGGTTGTAGTTAGTGCTGCTGCTGCGTGTATTACGTCGTCCCAGTCGAACGTGCGCTATGCGTTATCGCAGCAGAGGGATCTTTTGCAGCAGCGGCCTCTCTCTCTCTCTCTTTCTGCAGGCGGATCTCGCGCAGCAGAGTTTCCGGAAGTTCGACGCAGCGTGACAATCGGTTACTCCGAAACAGCAAATTTTTCGCGCTTCGCGCACTCAGAAAAAATGTGTGGTTGACAATGCCTTTGTGGTTGCCGCAACTATAAATAATTAATCCGGCTGCCAAATAAATGGTGCCTGTGAATATTTATATTGTAGAACACACTATGTTTGACATTGTTATCGACTGCATTTTTTTCAGTGCGATTATCACTTTTTGTTTGCTCTTCGCTTCCTTTTCTTTGGTCGTTTCGACGAAAACGAAGGTATTTTTCGGTCGTCTTGACGAAAACGAAGGTATTTTTCGGTCGTCTTGACGGAAACGAAGGTATTTTTCGGTCGTCTTGACGAAAACGAAGGTATTTTTCGGTCGTCTTGACGAAAACGCAGCTCTTTTTCGATCGTCCCGACGAAAACGCAGCTCTCTGTCCAAGAGACCCGCAACGACGAAGCCGCACTCTCCCCAAAGACGCCGCATGAAAAATTACTCCGACGCGATTACTCCAATTGCTCTCTACGCGTCTCGTTTTTTGCCGACAACGACACTAACACACAGAGATACACACACAGGGGATTTTTTTTATCGCGGAGACTCGCAGCAGGTGGCAGATAATGGAAACTCGGAGCGCGGGCAACGAGCGAGACTCGCACGAGAGGGAAACGCAATCGAAACTGATCGAAACTGAAAATTAATACCGCGTGATATTTTTCGTTTCTTTCTTGCTCCGAAATCGTTGTATTTTTTTTTTTTTTCCTTTCTCTCAAACCGCCTTCCGGTTGTGTTCGCGGCAGCGTGACTAACGGGGAATGTAGGGCACAAGGCGTTTTCCACGAGTTCGCGGCGCGAGAGCCGCCGGCTCGGCGTAGAGCCGCCCGCGTGACGACCGCGTCGGCAACGCGCTATACATGCGACTTATGGATCACCGCTCGCGCGACGCACATATGCATTTCTTTTTTTTTAACGTATTTCCAGCGCGAACGAAATTTTCGTGACTTCGAAATTTGAGATAGAGAATACGTGCACACCACTTATCCCTCTCTCTCTTTCTCTCTCACACAGCTACCGAACTATCGTCACGACGATGATGTAACCTCCTCTCGACGTAAAACCCACACTCTCACTGTAAAACCAAATGACCAAATATTTTTTCGTTTTTCGCACCTTGAACGTTGCTCTAACCCAACGCGATTAAAACCACACATGCTTTGGTATCCACGCGATTAACATAACCTTTTATTCATCACTTTTGCAAAAAAACTATTTGTGTATAATTCGGTGTGTAGATAAATTAGAGAGACGTAAAAGTTGTGTCAATAAATCGTCACATACGTTTAACAATATCTCTCTGTCGTTGACTGGCTCCGCGAATGCTGATAGGCTTCTTCGGTGATGCGTTATTACTTTTTTTAAATCGTCTTCACTGTTGCATTAATATCGCACGTAGGAAAAAAACCAACAAAAGTTCACTTCTCCACTTTACTCTCCGTTTACACGCGACGAACGTTCCTCGATACGAAGTCGGCGACGAAAACTGCGAAACTTGATTTAATTCCAAACTCCGAAACGCGAGCACGACAATCGACGACTGGTCTGATAAATGGTCACGCGGTAACTATCGGCGGCGTGGATTCGGTAGCCTTCCTCTTCGCGTTGTTGTTTTGTTTCTCCTTTTTTGTTTCTCTACTTCCGATGTCACTCGTGTCGGATAAAACCCAACTGTACTGCTGCTGCTGCTGCTGCGTGGCTATGTTCTCGACGACACCACTGAAGAAGAAGAATGCGCGACGATGTCTCGTCGACGACGGGGCGCGTACGACGTTTGAACGAAACGCGGCGCGGCGGCCGTGGATGTGTCGGCGGCGGCGGCGGTGGCGGCGGCGGCGGCGACGACGACGTTGGAGGAGGAGGAGGAGGTGGAGGCGGAGGCGGAGGAGGAGGCGGCGGCGGCGGTGGAGGTGGCGGTCGTGCTGACGGCGACGCGAAGACGGCCGATAGATGACGGGAGGGGGCAGGGGTCGGCGGCGGCGGCGGCGGCGACGGCGGCGGCGGTGGCAGCAGCGGCGGCGGCGGCGGTGTCAGCGGTGTCGGCGGTATCGGCGGTGTCGGTGTCGTGGTTACTGGATGGGGTAGGGGAAAAGCACGGGGGACACCGGCGAATTGATGCAGCTTTGCGGCGGGGTATTAAAGCCCGTCTCTTGCGCGAATGCGTTTATCGTGGTTAAAGGGTGAAAAGGTAAAGAGGCGAGCTATGCTGGTTAGGCGACGGAATAGCGACTGGCTCGAGGTCTGGGCTGGAGCGAGTGCCTGGCGCGACAGCGACTGCCCGAGCGACCCCAGCGCCATCCTCGGCATTGCCCCTCGCGCGCCGTTCCTGCCGCCGTCGCCGCTGCGTTTCGTGTTTCGCTATCGCTATCGCGCGCCAGTGAGGAGAGGGGGAAATTTCGGCGCTAGTGTGCGCGCCGCGTCTCCGCTCGTCGCATAGTCATAACGCCGCTACGCTGCCGCGCGCTGCTGCTCTCCCCTCCACCTGGCGGCTCGGGCTCGTCGCGCCTGGTTGCGTCTCTCTCTCGCGCATGGCCGACGCGCGAGCGCCATCTCGTTTGTGTTGGTGTCGCTCGGTGTGCACACGCCCCGCGCGACTGAGCACCGCTGGCGTAAGAGAGAGTGTGCGACGTGCTGCTCGGGGTTCTCCCCCCCACCACGCCTGCGCGCGCGCGAGATTACTCGAGGCTTCCCCTCGACTCTGGTATATCCTTCTTGGCGTCATGCTCGCGGTGCGATGCTACTGCAAGGCGCGTCGCCGTGTGCTCCATAGCCGAGACGGCGGCGAGGAAGCGACACGGGAATCATCATCAGCAGCAGAGGCAGCAGCAGCAGCAGTGGAGGCAGCAGAGTTAGCAGCAGCAGCAGCAGCAGCAGCGTTGACCGCCGACGCGCTCGTCCTGGGCGCCCCTCCGCGGCTCGATAAACGCTGTCTCGCGCATGCGCGGCATCCCCACTCCTCCGACGTCGTCGCCGCTGCCGCCGCCGCCGCCGCCACCCCCGCCACTCCACGCACGGCGACGCCGCCACGCGGAGTAGTACCTACAGACTTGGTATAATACTTTGCCGTCGGACGACCACGGGATGCTTCCATTCCACGGGCTAGCCTGCCTGCCTGGCTGGCGGACTGCTCTGCCTGTATGTCGGAGAACCGGCAACACGGTTCGGCTTCAGACTCACATCGCGCTGAGCGACTATCGCTCGCTCGCTCGCACGCTCGTGGGTGGGCGGGCTGCTGCTGCTGCTGCTGCGCCGAGGCTGTCCCGCTCCCTCTTTCGGTTTCGGTCTCTCTCGCTCTCTGTGTGTGCGGACGCGCGCCTCCGAAGCGAGGGATCTCGGCTTCGGAGGCGCACATAACATAACACACTGGCGAGCGCGCGGCGCGGGCACTGGCTATGGCGCGCCGGGTTATTATACATACACACGACGTAATCTCGTTTCTCGAGACGTGTCGCGAGGGAAAGAAACGAGGAGGAGGAAGACACTGGTGGAGGAAGGAGAGAGAGGGTAGATACGACCACGCATAGAGAAGCAGCAGCAGCAGCAATGTGACAATTGAGAGAGTCGATGTAGCCTAAATTCGATGTTTTTTTCATCCTCGTTTTTTACGGATAACAAATTTAGAACAAATTAAGAATTGAATTCTACTATCGAAAACATTGTTGCTTTACATATAAAAAAAAACAAATTCCTGAGAAATCGACGTGAATTCTACTATCGAAAACATTTTTATTTCATATATAAAAAAATATAATTCTGTAAAATGACAATGTTGCTGCAAATTATATGAACATTGATTCTTCATCCGAAGTGATAAAAAATACTATACATTGTCCTTGTTGCATGATCTCCATAGTACCGTTATTGCGATGCGGCAGAGCGAACGAGACGAAAGTATGTCCTTCCTTTTTCCCCGACTCCGAAGCGGGTTTCGTGTGTACGGTGCAACGTGCGTTGGTATAAAGCACACTACACGCGGTTGGTGAGATCAGCCGGGGCCGATAGCACGAGTACAGACAACTCGGTGCTGTCGCTGCTGCTGCTGCTGCTGCCACTGCTGCTGCGTGCAAACCAAGCGAACGCGATGCGCTCGCGGCGATGAGGTAATGCGTCGCCTCTATAATGTAACTACACGAGCCGAGCGTACACACGACAATCATCGGCCTACACCGTGGTATTACAATTACATACATTGACAAGACCTTAAACTTCGTGTCGGCGCCGAGACTAACGAGATTTCCCGGGGTACGTTAACCGCGTGCGTTTCCCGGAACTCGATCTCCGCGGCTCATAAGCCGCTGCAAATGAGACGACTTTTTTATTTTTTTATTGTCGAAGAATTTCTCGAGTAAGTCGCGAAGGCGCAAACGCTGAGATATAAAATAGTCATCCTGTCGATGCGTCTACGCGAAGCAGGCTACGAGACTCAATGACTCACGTTAGTGAAAAAAAAAAGTTGCACGTAAGGTTGAATGTTGTATATGCGTGGATGCTAAAAATAAGCAGAGGGAAAAATAGAATGTTAATCGTGTGCATCAACGTCGCTCGGCTTCCGTGTCTGACGACAACGACGACGACTATGGCTACGACTACGACTACGACGGCGATTCATGATCGAGCCTGGTTACCACGCCTTCTCGACCCCGATCACGTTTTTCGCACGGTTTTCACCTCGCAATGTGTCGACACACATCTACATATCTCGCGCATCATCCTCCTCTGCCCTCTTCGACGTATATATAGGCACCTATATATTCCGGCATACACTCAGAAAAATGTATAGTTGCCTGAGACGACACCAATGCTTTTTTATGGTTCCAGCAACTATAAAATAATTAACGTGACACGTGACTATTTATATAGTAAAACACACTATATTTGACATGGTTATCCTCTGAAATTTTTCTCAGTGTAAAGTCTACGGTTTGCATCGTTCGGATTCGCGAGGGGAAAAAACTTTTTCTCGCGTCGGAAACGGATCTCGCTCTCGCGATTTTGCAGTGTTGAAAGCCAAAGATGCATCAGGAAGCGGCGGGCACGCGATATAAACCGCGCAGGGGGAGGGAAGGAAGGGGGGAGGGGGAACGGACGAGGAGGAGGAGGAGGCTGCTTGCATGCATTTCTGCTCGGAGAATGCGCCCGTTTTTCCCGCCGCAACGCACCCAGAGACATAGCCAGAAACTGTCGATATTCGACTACGAATTTTTCATGCTTTGTGAAGCCTCTTTCTGCTAGATGCTTTTGCCCTCGGCTCCCGCCCGAGAGAGTCCCCCGAGATCCGACGTTTCGACGCTTTGAATCTAACCGCAGACAGCGCGGCGGCGCGCTCGGAGCTTTTACCCCGAGCGCAGATATAACGGAGCACGCGCGGAAGCCTCGCGTGCTCGGAGCTCTCTTATTGCTCTAAGAGGGTTGGGAGAAATAGTGAGAATTTATGCGGGGAGGGCAAATATCGAATAACTATCGGCTCATCAATATCAGAGCATTTTTATTTTGTTATTTGTTAGCAATATCAGATTTGATATTTTTATTTTGAATAAATAAATTTGAATATCAGAGCATTTTTGTTTTGTTATTTGTTATCAATATCAGATTTGATATTTTTATTTTGAATAAATACATTTGAATATTTGAGCATTTTTATTTTTATAGAGTCTACTTTATTTGTTTTTATTTATTTTTATTTTGATCGTTTATTTTTTTTTAATGGGTGGAATAAATCAGTTACTGATGGAAGTCGGCGGCCTTTGTACATCGACGCACAAAACCGTTTATCCGCAATTACAAAATCGTTCGCCGTGTCGTCTCCGATGGTGCGTCGCGCCTTTTTGCTCGGCGACGGCTCGTCGGTCGAGCAATAATCGACGGGATATCCGGTGAAAATCACACAGCTCTGCCTTCGAAACGCTGACGACACATGTAAATGGCGATATCGAGCGCGATCACCTCCGACTCGGTCGTCAGAGGCTTCACAGCAGCGCAGTCACTGCCAGCGACTAATGGACGCGAATCTATAGTCAGGAGAAGCTGTATAGCCGCGATTTCCCTTCTTGAAATTTCTCGAAAATCTCGAATCGAGAGAAAATTAATTGCTACGAGCCGAGCGAATGAATTTACTCCCTGGCGACGAAAAAAAAAGGGATAAAGCCGAGAATTGTGAAAGACAATGAAAAAAAAAAAAAAAAAAATCAGTTTCGTCAAGGTTTCCGCGCGAAAATCATAGCTCGCCGTGAAATACAGTCAGCGTTGCCAGAGATGCAGAAAAATACACAGAGACAGGCGGCGCATTCGCTTCACAGCCGAGTCGACCTCTCTGGCCGCTCGCCGCCCGCGCGTCAATGACAATTATTATCTGCCACATCCAATTTCTCAGCGTGAACGCGCGCGTTCGCGCGGTTTCCGCGTCGTGTCGCGTCGTCGGAATGAAAAGCAACGACAAAGTATATCTTGCGGTGGCGCCGAGTATAATGAATACCCTCGGCTCGGCTGACGGTTACCGTGCACTGTCAGTGTCTCGCTGCTGCTGCTGCTGCTGCTGCTGCTGCTGCTGCTGCTGCTGCTGCTGCTGCTGCTGCTGCTGCTGCTGCTGCTGCTGCTGCTGCTGCTGCTGCTGCTGCTGCTGCTGCTGCTGCTGCTGCTGCTGCTGCTGCTGCTGCTGTTGCTGCTGTAGCTCTCTGTGTATACAATGTATAAAACGGATGAGTATCACGTAGCAGCCACGCGGTCGAGTCGCCCTGCCTGCCCGCTGTGATACTTCGTCGTGGTCCGCGGCTCTGAAGAAATCTCTTGGCCAACGCGACGGCGACGACAGTGGCGGCGGTGGCTTTGTAATATCGTCAAATCTCTCTGTTTCTCTCATTCGCAACTTTCCAAAGCTGCGCTACGAATACGGGTAAAAAATTCAGTCAGGCTCTAATTAAAATTCGATGTGCGATAAAAAATAATACACACACAAAATTCGATAATAAAAAATATTAGATACGTTGTTGTTAATAACATATGCGAATAATCGTCTCTCTGTCTGTGTAGCTCGGACAGAGAGGTTCGAAACTGCGGCCGTCCGCGAACACGTGTAAAGCGCCTCAGCCGTTCGACGAGACGAGACGGAGACGCGGCGCGAGACGAGACGAAGGGAAAAGGAACGAGGATACGAGAAACGTGGAACCCCTCGAGGGAGCACCGCAGACAGCGCGGGGCTCTCTAGGCCGGTCTCGGCCGGTCCAGCGATATCTACATCTATTTTTAGCCACGGTCATAGCCTATAGCCTGCACGGGGCATTATCATAATGTGGAAGGCTCCTCTCCCTTCCCTTTCGTCCTCGTCGCCTCCGTCTCTGTTTCTCGCCCCTCGCTCAGTCCTTCCATGTCTTTCCTTCTCTTTTGCAGATCGTGCGCTCTCTCCGCTGCAGCAGCAACAGCAGCAGCAGCCACACACCAAGTGGTTCGGTAACTTCGGTGTGTGACGCGGGGCTTGAGGCTTCTGCTCTCTTCTGCAGAGAGCGATGCGAGCGAGGAGCGAGGGACGAATGAGGAAGGGAGAGAAACGTGTGCAAAGTAGTTATACATACCGTCTATACAGTGTCGCAGGGAGAGAGAGAGAGAGAGAGAGATGGACAGAGAGGGAGAAAGAGAAAGAGAGAGGGAGAGTAGGCAGCGGGGTTTTCGAGAAACTCGCTCGCTAAGACGTTTGCCGGCGCTTCGACTCGCCTCGCGACCAAACGCGTAGCTGCTGCTGCTGCTTCTGCTTCTGCTGCTGCTGCGCAGCATCGCACAACAATACAATAAGATAACAAGGTTGCCCCGCGTTGCGGATCCCTGACTTTGCGGATAACTCCACGCATACGTATTCATTTTCGGCTCGACGAATGTATGTGTGTT
Source organism: Itoplectis maculator (assembly GCA_964034905.1). Taxonomy (NCBI): domain Eukaryota; kingdom Metazoa; phylum Arthropoda; class Insecta; order Hymenoptera; family Ichneumonidae; genus Itoplectis; species Itoplectis maculator. The sequence goes on along the minus strand of OZ035857.1, from coordinate 8,328,061 downwards.
TGCCTTTGTGTTAATGCCCACCGTGTATATTGTGCGAAGTGTGTTTGTCTGTGTGTGTGTTACGTGCGACGGAGAGAGCGGAAGTATCTTCTGCTCTCTCCTTAAGTACGACTCCTCGACTCTCAGTTCCTCTCCTGTACTTAACCAAACTTGGAGGACTCACGGGCTTTCGCCCTTCTCGCTTAATCTCGAGCGATAAAATTTGACGCGCTCTCCTCGTTCTCCTCCTCCTCCTCTTCGTCGTCGTCTTCGTCGGCTGTGTCTCCAGTGCAGAGACGTCCGAAGGGGACATTGCGTGTCGGGACCCTCGACGCCGAGACGACGAGGCTTGCTGCTTGCTTGCTTGCTTGCCTTTGCTTTGCTTGCGAGCCTCGGCTTGCTTGCTTGCTAAGCATCCCCCTCGGACCTCCTTCGATCCTTAATTGCCACGCGGAACTTGGGCCCCGTGAGCAGCTCGACGAATATATATATACACACACATGCACACACAAGATGGACGAACGATCAAAGGCGAGCGCCAAGATTCGTGGATCTTGCAGATTGAAATCTTCCACGGGTACGTAGAGGTGATTATATTTTATCGTTGGCGGAGCTGAGGTAGAGGAGGAAAGGGGTAGACCAAAGAAAAAAATAGGAGACAGACAGAACGGCAACGTCGCAAATTTCTGAGAATACCGTCGATTCGTTTGGGTCAACGTAACCTCAAATTTACATTGATTTTTTTTTTATGCTTTGTTATACAATGTATTGTAATAATATATTATAGAAACGCATTGGAAAGGTTTGCGAGAGATATTTGTGTGCCAAAGAGTCACAGATCGTTGCCGCGTAACGAGAGAGAATTTTCTCAGTCGGAACGAATCGACGGCTCGCGCGCGTTGCGCTTCTGGCGCGTTTCTGCATGCCTGAAGTATAATACAGCGAGAAAACGGTATGGATGACGTTTTGCTTTCACTTTCACCGTTTCGTCTGTAGCGGTTTTCGAGCTCTCGCGTCGCAGCCGCGGAGCTACGCTCGGCCAATATTTTCCGTACATTTTTTACGGAAATAACGGCGAGACTCGGGACGATCGTTCAGCGATTGATTCACGAGGCGCGGCCATTGCGATCGTCATCGCCTCTACCTGAAAAATCGAAAAATCGAGGCGCTCCATACATCGAACGATGCGCATCCCGTTTCCTTTTATACCTCTGCTTATTTCCCCGCACAACCCTAGCAAACCCGATACACATCCTACTCGCTCGCTCGCAGCGTGTAAAAGTCGCTACCTACCCCCGTCGCGCTTTTATTTTCCTCCGTTACCGCGTTCTAAACCCTCCTTACGACGCGCATATACCTTGCGCGCAATATTCGTTATCTTTTATATCGGCCCCGGGACTCGAAGAGAGCTCTCCGCGCGCGTATACCGCGAGTGCGTGCCGCGCGTCGGGAAACCGTGTTTTCAATCCGTCCGACGCGTTAAATTGAAATAAAAAAAATTATTAGCATAAACTGTAGTGCATGTTTAACGCGCGGGATGGAGTTGCCTCTCGAATGTCAATCGTTGTCTCTCTCTCTCTCGTTCTCGAGAGAGAAAAAAAAGAGTGAGGGCGAGGATGAGCCTCGACCTCGAAAAGTCTCCCGCGCATCGTGTCTACACACCTCAGACCCTTCGTATCTCCGAGCGAGTCTGGCGAACTTTGGCCTCTGGAATATTTTTCGCGATGCTGAGGAATTCTCGTTGGCCTCTACTACCCATGTAGGTTTTGCCGACAATACTGAAGCGGCCAATACTCGGGCCAATGTTGGGGTGACGATTATCGGCTTCCCAACATTAGGCCAATGCTCGGCCAAGCATTGGCCTGCCAATGCTTGGCCCGTCGATAATAGGCCAATGCTTGGCCAGATATTGACTCGCCAATTATTGGTTCGTCGACATACGGCCAATGCTTGGCCAAGTGTTGACTCGCCAATTATTGGCTTGTCGATATTCGGCCAATGCTTGGCCAAGTATTGACTCGCCAATTATTGGCTTCTCGATATTCGGCCAATGCTTGGCCAAGTATTGACTCGCCAATTATTGGCTTCTCGATATTCGGCCAATACTCGGCCAAGTATTGACTCGCCAATTGTTGGCTTATCGATATTAGGCCAATGCTTGGCCAAGGATTGACTCGCCAATTGTTGGCATATCGATATTAGGCCAATGCTCGGCCAACTATTGACTCGCCAATTCTTGGCTTATCAATATTAGGCCAATGCTCGGCCAAGTATTGGCCCTCCAATTGTTGGCTTGTCGATATTCGGCCAATGCTTGGCCAAGTATCGACGCGCCAATTGTTGATTTCCGTGAAAGATTATTAAATGTGATTAACGTTTACCGCATCGGACGCACTCATATTATATCTATAAAGCGCTGACATAATATATTGAATTGATACTTCACTTTAGGCGTTCAAATAGACAAAAAAACATGTATAATGACATGATCGGAATGGCCGAGTGAGCTAAGGCGCAGCGCAACAACCCGAGGGTCCCAGGTTCGATTCCCGACAACGGTAAAAAAAAAAAACATTTTTCAGCGATTAAAATGCATCAAAGACGTAATATGTAATTAACAGAGCAGGATTACCCGATTAAATAAGTACAATTAATTATTTTTTTATAACATTTATACGGCCGAGAAACGACCCCCGGCCGATACTCGGCCGATACTCGGCCGACGCTCGCATGCGATACTCGGCCGATTCTCGTATGCGATACTCGGCCGTTTCTCGTCTGCGATGCTCGGCCAATTATTGCTCGCCAATATACAGCCGGACTTATCATCCAATACTCGGGCCGATAGTCGGGCCAATAGAATATGCCAATGTTGGCAGTCTCGGCACCGAGATTGGGCCGATCATCGGCCAAGTCCGATCACCCTTCATGGGTATATATATATATACGTATATACCTACGCTTCCCGACACTGCTGCCGCTGCTGCTGCTGGCAGCGACTACTTTCCTCGGCTGCGAGGCTCGCGCGCTCGTCGCTCGTGTAGAGTCGGTTGCCGGGCGTGTTCTAGGGACACTAATGCGATCAGGGCCGTGGGGATGCGTGGAGAGAATAAATTTGGCTGTCGGAACGCGCGGCGACGCGGCGCGCGTTAGCCTCGGAGGCGCCCCGCGCGCGCGACCCGGGCGCGACCCGTCGACCTGTCGATCTCTTTCGCCGCCGCCGCGCGCCAGTGGCGAGTCGGAGGGGTGTGGGGAGGGGGGAGGGGGGGGGGGAGCCCCGTTCGCGTCATACGGGCATCGAGTTCCTCGCGGCTAACGACGTTACTTACGCTTTGGTACGTCGGCAACGCGCGCGCGCGCTCGGCGCACGCGCGGAAGCTGACGCGCGGATTTAACGTGTGTACGTCTTCGCTTCGCCCGTAATTTCTTTATCCGCGTTCTCTTCGTGCGCGTCGCGCAGTGCCCACTCCCTCTCCCTTTCTTTCTTTCTCTCTTTCGTATTTTTAATAAAAAAAAAATTTTTGGCCGAACAGTTTGTTAGAAATCGTAGATCTGGCCGCTAGGCCGAAGACAGCCCAAATCGGGGTCACGAAATTTATTTTTTCAAAATATCGACTTTTAACCTATACCATCGTTCTCAAGTCGCATATTCTACCCCTGAAAACACCGGTTACAACTCTTTTTTAGTTGATTTTGAAAAAAAAAAATTTTTGGCCGAACAGTTTGTCAGAAATCGTAGATCTGGCCGCCGGGCCGAAAACCGCCTAAATCGGGGTCAAGAAATTTATTTTTTTAGAACGGCTTCACATGAACATAGCTGACAGCCACCAACTTTTTAGAAGAGGATGTATTTCTATTTCTTTACCTGTAAACGCATATGTACATTAATTTTTTTTTTATGCTTCTATCGCTAATTTTTGCACAGTGCCCTTAGATCGCTCTGAGCTTTAGGGTACGCAATGAACATTGCTTTCTCTCTCTCTCTCTCCGCCTTTCCTCGAATACATAGATAATAACGAGCGTGCGAAACGCAGCACGTCGAGACACGATCGATCGGCTATTTTGCCGTCGCGCGCGTCGTGACTCACGTGCTGCGCGCTGTCCTCAACTCGGAATATCCATGGCGCTGCCAAGGGAGAGAGAGAGGGAGAGGGGACAGAGAGAGACTTGCACACTGCACATTGCTGTGTATATCGTGCAGGGTGGGTCGCCGCGACGGAACGAGCGATGTGGCACACGCTCGCCTCGTATTGGTGTGTCACACCGCTCGGGGTATCTGCCGTCGTGATAAAATACAAAGTTGCGCCGGGTGACTAATCCCAGTGACCTCCCACCCCGTCGGTCTCGCCTCGTCTCGTCGCGCTCGCTCGCTCGCTATAGCTGCGATCGCGTATACGACGGGGATAAAACTACGGTTACGACTGGGCTACCGCGCGCGGGGAGACCTAGGGCAGGAATAATATATACACATTATTCGCGTAAAGGGAAGGAAGGGAGTCCAAACTACTGAAACACCGACCTCTTAACATTATTTTATTCGGGATATCGACCTTCCTATGAAGTTTCCATCGTTGGAATGCTACGAAAATGTAACCAAAAAAAATTGTTACGATGAATCCAAAAAATCGTACTCGGTATAAAATGTTATTATAGCGATTAATTGTCACAACAAATTTTTAGAATCGTTTGAATAATTATTTTATTCGTGATATCGACCTTCCTATGATGTTGAAGTTTGCATCGTTGGAATGCAACGACAATGTAAAAAAAAAAAATTGTTCCAGTGAACCCAAAAAATCGTACTCTGTATAAAATGTTATTATAGCGATTAATTATCACAAAATTTTTTTAGAATCGTTTGAATAATTTTAGAATCGTTGGAATAATTATAAAAAAAATATTTCGTTGCATTCCAACGATGCTAACTTCAACATCATCCTTAAACCGTCGTTTTTCTCTCAGTCTTGCATTCACGTTTCCCAAAAAAAAGCCACTGCACAACCCTTTGGCCATGAGTACACTTGATTTTTCGAAACATCCACGTGCGATTGATCGAAGGAGAGAAGAGATAGAGCAAGACCGAAGAGGAGAGCAGCGAGCCCACGTCACGTCACCTCGTTGCGCGTTTTCTCCGGGAAAGAAATCGAGCAGCCGAGACGACGGCGGGGATGCCCCGGGAATGAACTTTCCCGTGAGAGCTTAGCATCGTAAATCGAAAAGGACGCGCGCGTTGTCCGCGTTTACCGTTCGGCTGGTCACGTTTCTGCTCCTCTCGGAGCTACGCCGCCGCCGCTTCCTCCGCGTCCAGCGAAAAAGGAACCCGGCGAGCATCAGCAGAAGCAGCAGCAGCCGCCCCTCGACATCTCGTTTTTCGTTCTTTCGCTCTCGTCGTCGTCGTCGTCGTCGTCCTGGCCTTGCCTGGCTCGCCCGTCTTCCCAATCTTATTCCGACCAGTTCCCTATCCCCTCTTCCTTCCTTCCTTTCCTCCCGCAGCTCCTCCCTCCGCAGCTCCTTTCACAGGTGTCGTTTCGCCTCTTCTCATGTCCCTCTTCGCCTCCTCTCTCCTCGAAGAGAGGCGAACACGCGGCTGTCTCTCCTCGTGTCTTCGTCCTCGGTCTATTTCGCTCGACAAAGATAGCGAAAGACGCGAGCCGAGGATCGCGGGGAACGTTTCGCTCGCCGAATAATCTCGGGTGCTTTGCGACTTTTACGATCGAGAGCGCGCGGAGAGTGACAGCGGAGAGAAAGAGAGAGAGAGAGGGACGAGGACCGGATATCTTTGGTCGGTGTGCCATCCTATATATATAATACGTCTCGGTTCTATCCTCGCGAGAGGGACTCACTCGCTGTAAACGCAAAGAGGTATATTACGATTTCACGCGCGCTCTACCCTCGTCCGTCTTTCTCTGTCCCTCGCCGCGAGCTCGACGAATGGGAGAAAATAAATGTAAAAGATTAGTACGGAGGACGAGAGGAACGCGAATGACGAGAAGCGGACCGAGAGATGGTTTCGAGAGACGCGTGATGTCGACCTGGGTTTTGTCTTAACGTCCTCGACTATGACCTCGGTAACCCCGTGCGTGGCACGAAGGGCCTTCGCACTTTGTGCCCTTTGCTGTCGCTGTTCGTGTGTGTAAGGTTTACGCGTGAAGGTAGCTCCAATTTGTTCTTATTAGGAACAAGGTGCTCACTTCGCTCGCACTCGGAATTTTTTTTGAAGAGGTACCCCTTGCCGTTTTTTTGGCGAAAATTTTTTTTTCGATTTAACGAAGTTTTAAAACCCTATCCGATGGGAAATTTTCCGCTGATTCCAAATATGACCGGTTTTTGCCCGAAAAATAAAAAATTGTAGGAGAAAAGCGCGAAAAACGATTTTTTACTTTTTCTTAATTTTGGCACTTTACTAAAATCGGTGTCATTTTTCTTTGGATCAATATAATCGGGATTTTCTTTTTGCGTTCGAAAGAAAACTCTTCAACGAAGAGAATACCGCCAGGCGGAACGCGGTATCTCGATTTTTCGATTTTTTGCAGATTTTTAAAGTTGACCCTCAAAAATCGCAAATTTTTTGAAGGGGTACCCCTTGCCGTTTTTTTGGCGAAAATTTTTTTTTTCGATTTAACGAAGTTTTAAAACCCTATCCGATGGGAAATTTTCCGCTGATTCCAAATATGACCGGTTTTTGCCCGAAAAATAAAAAATTGTAGGAGAAAAGCGCGAAAAACGATTTTTTACTTTTTCTTAATTTTGGTACTTTACTAAAATCGGTGTCGTTTTTCTTTGGATCAATATAATCGGGATTTTCTTTTTGCGTTCGAAAGAAAACTCTTCAACGAAGAGAATGCTGGCAGGCGGAACGCGATATCTCGATTTTTCGATTTTTTGCAGATTTTTAAAGTTGACCCTCAAAAATCGCAAATTTTTAGAAGGGGTACCCCTTGCCATTTTTTGCAAAATTTGGCGAAAAAAAAATTTTCGATTCCGCAAAGTTTAAAAACCCTATCCGATGGCAAATTTTCCGCTGATTCCAAAAACGACAAGTATTTCCCCAAAAAATAAAAAATTCGAGGAGAAAAACGCGAAAAACGATTTTTTTCCCCTTACAAACTGCCAAGTTTCGCGATATTAAACATCAAACAGCTGCCGGTTTCCCAACAATCAATCAGATGCTGAATAAATCGACAACAGTGGTTGCTCACGAACTTTTTAATAGAGGATATAAATTCCCGTTGCTCTATGACGTCGCTCTCACTTCTCTCCCCGTCTCTCTCTCTCCCTCGTTACGTCTATTCCGGTCTATCTCCATCTCTCTCTTATTTTCACCGCGCGCCGCGTGCGGTCGCTCTAGCTGAGCCCGGAAAAACCATGACCAGTCTCAACGTTGATTCTATGAGCCGGTTTCACGGGAAGCCTCGCGGGTCATACGCGACTCTTAGGTAGGTAGGTAGTCGCGGGTACGGAGGTCGAGGCACATAGACGCGGCGCGGGTATAGGTGGCTCTCTGGCATTCGACCTTCGTTCCTGCACCGTGCACAACCAGCCACTCTCGTTTTTCTTCCGCTCGTCTGGGTATTTACTACGCTAGACTGGGCGAGCTGCTGCTGCTGCTACTGCCACTACTACTGCTATACACCGCTTATAAAAGGGCGCGCGATACCTGTTTTCATCCTCTTTCCCGAGCACAGGTTCCCCCGAAATTAATTCCGGGACTTGTTACCGAGCTCCGCGAGCGCGAAGAAAAGAGTCTGCAGGGACGAGTCGTGTTGCTTTATCATTTTGCAGGAAGCTCGGGGAAAGAGTTCACGTCGCATAAATAGTTTGGACATACTTAGGTCCATTATCGTATTCCGGGGGAGACGAAGAGGAAGAAGAAGAGGGAGAGAGAGAGGGAGAGGAAGAGGAAAACTGCTCGTGTATCGAGAGAATAGATCGCTGGGAATACAATGGTAGATTCATGAGCAGCAAGAAGTTATTTCTCAGTCCTCTGCAGAAGGAAAAGGGCATTGCTCTCGCTTCGTCTGTTTCTTTCGTCATTCTCTCTCTGTCTCTTTTTCTTGCTTTCTGCTACTTCTTCCTGGTTTATTCAACACGATCCCGACTCAATATCGCGAGCATCGCAGGGCTACGGAATTCTTTTGAGTACATCTAGACAAAATACGTTCACTGGAAAGATTACAAAAATCGACGTATTTTTTTTTTCATCGACAAAAACAGTTCTTTCATTTAGGTAATTTTTTTTGTATTTGTTTTGTTTTTTTCCTGTGTATTCGATGGATTGAAATAATTGGTTTTTTTGCTCAATTGCAGATTGGTACCTTTGCCTCCCGGAAATCCCTCGGGAAGAGCGCGGAGCGAAATGGAAATCACCGGGCCGGCCCGATATAGTCGGAACTCTGTGTCAGACACGTCGGAGCCGCTCCGGGCTAGAAGCCAGAGAGGTTAAGCGATTAGATAATGGCTCGCATCCAGAAAGGAGCCAGGTGCCTTGTACACGGCTCGGAACACAACGTCGCTGCGCGGGTCTTGTGATACCGCCGGATTGTTGTGCTTCCAGCGCCTAATTCGCCAGGAATCCGTGTAACGCAGGTATCATTTAATTTACTCGAATTTAGCAGCTTGGAAGAAAAATCCATTCCTCTTTTTTTTTTCAAACTCAAACGTTCATTGAATTTTATTCTGCCGCAGCCTTTTATTCTGCATCTTTCGTCGTCGTAATTCGCTTAATTCGCCGGAAATTCGTGTAACGCAGGTATCATTTAACCGAATTTACCAGCTTGGAGGAAAAACCCACTCTTTTTTTTGACAAACTCAAATGTTCAATGATTTTTATTCTCCCTTCTATTCTGCATCTCAGACAACTTGATGACGCAATGTCTATAGCTGCGATCCAATCCAACCGTCATTATCGTCGTCGTCGTCATCGTCGTCATCGTCGAAGGTACAGCCGACAGAATCACGACGAGGAACACGAGTCGGGACGAGCCTGCTTTTTTTTTTAAAGCAGCTTCAGGACGCAGCTACAACGTCGAAGCTGCACCGCCGCAGGCGCCCATAATTGCCCCAAGAGCAACGACAGACACAAGAGCCAACGTAGAGAGCTATGTCGGCTATAGTTCGTTCGCTCGCTTGCGAGTTAAGAAGGATGTGCGAGTTAAGTTTGCTCCAACGTTGTACGTGTTACATTATCGCGGATGAGCTCATTCCGCGGACTCGTTCGGGTTTCGGGCCGATCGCGACGTCGGACTCGCGAAGCGGTTCTCGCGGTTTTCATCTTTAACGTCTCATTTATTACCCAGCAGACGTCTGCGAGGCGAAATACACGAGCCACGATCCCAGAGCCCCGAAGCGATGCTATGTGCATCGGTGTGCGCGCGACTATCGTCGTCGTCTTCGTTGTCGTCATCATCATCATCATCATCCTGTCACGAACGTTCCCTCCGGGCGCGGTGATAAATTCACGAGGCTCTCGATCGGCGGAGGGAACTTGGTCGCTTGTCGATATTATACGCGAAGAGGGAAAGACGAGACGGATAAATCACCGGTCGCCGGGTTAACGCTCGCGCCTTTCGCTAATTTTCAAAGGGCTTCGATGAGAAACCAATCGCCAGAATTCCGGAATGTTTCTCAATTGCCATATAAATATAGTGATTTTTCCCATATTTTTTCTCTCCGTGTAAAATAAATAAATAAATAAATAAATAAATAAATAAATAAATAAATAAATAAATAAATAAATAAGCTGTCTATATATCTACGACTATGTATACATTTCTGTATCGCAGCAATGGTAGTATAAAGGGTACGTGGTATTGCAGTCGTAGGTGTACGCGAAAGACTTTGTCGGAGTTTAATGTAACGGTTAAACTCGTGTTCCCTGGGCAGAAACAGGATAGTAATCTCGGCGAGGCGCAGAGAGGGGGGGGGGGGGGGGGGGCAGAGCGTGCGGCCCGAGCGGTGCACGACTGAGTCACGAACATTGTCGGCGGGGCAGACGGGCTACGCGGTCACGAAAGTACAGCGACGACGAAACGGGGAGACTCCGAGGCGCTCGACTCGTCGCCGTCGGGTCGCCCCCGTTTATACGCTACGCGGTGCAGCAGCACAGGCACCGACACCGCCCGCCACCTCTCACAGCCGCCGAAGCCGTCGCCGTCGCCGTCGCCGCTCGTCGCCGCCGCCGCGTCGCGAATTCCTCTGCGCGCGGAATCGCAATCGAACGCAAGATTAACGCGAGCGATGATGAGTCTCGGACGTTTCAAGTGCATACAAACGGTTTCAGTATAACCTGACAACACCAAAGGGTCCATTTGTGACCATTTAGTGCACTAAAATAGTTGGGTTTCCATTTTCTCGCTTATGATGTCCAAAAAAGCGATCGTTATTGAATACTAATCTTACTGAATACTAAGCATTACGCCTGTAAAAGTTAGACTGATCATTGAAAAGCGTACTTTAAGAGTCTCATATGGCAACTACGTATGACCTTCCATTCGGTGTTATCAGGGATATATAGTCCTTTTCCTACCATTTTTTTTTTTTTTTTAACAAAACGATTTATCGATCACTTCGCTTCCATTCATTCCGCAGAAATCGTACCACTAGTTTTTCCTGTTCTCCCTCAATATTATCTTCTCACCCTTCCTGCCTCTTTTTTTATCCTTCCTCCTCGCCTATATCCTATAACGACAGTATAGAATTTACTCTCGCTCAGACCCCGGCGAAGCTTACGATGCAGCGAAACTTTCTCAAGACACAGATAAATACTTAAAACTTTCTTTATACCCCCTTCGTTTCTCTCCCTCCCGCTACATTCTCCGCGAGGTTTATAGATTATTTTCTCGACTCTCTTTTTCATTTTTTTTTCGTTCGTTCTTTCTTTCAATCTTCGCTGTACGGTCTTTCGGTGCAGGACCGCCAGGCAAACGGTGTTGAAACGAGCAGAATAATTTAGGAATAAAGCCTCTGTGTGTGTTGCGTATGCGAGTTGCTCCGACGTCAACGAGATGGAAGGAAACGTTCATTGGAAAAATAAAGAGAATAAGAGGAAACAGAGGAGGAAGTGTGGGATCGAAAAAGGAAGAAGCATCGACGGAAATCAAACCTCGTTCGGCTTCGGCGGTATTACTTTTGCTGCGCTTCGGTATTATTGCGCGGAGGGTAGTTGCACGATCAGCTCCCGGTCATCGGTGCCCAGTGGCCACCGACCATTGGGGGTAATTATTGTTGCTAGCTGAGGAAAAGGTCTCACGCTCACACCCCTTTGGCTGCTCGGTTACCCTCGTCGATGCGATCGCCGAAGCCTCGGGGCAGCAGTCATAGCTTCTCTCTCCCTTCCTCTCTCATCTCTCTTTCCTTTTCTTCCTTTCTTTTTCCAGTCTCTTCGCCTCGTCCTCCTCGCTCTCCTCCATTCTCTCCCTTTTCCCACTTCACTGGCCGCTCGTGCGGCTGCTGACCGGCAAGACCCTCAGAATACGCGAGCGGAGAAAGAGAGAAAGGGAGACACAGAGGAGGGAGAGGGTTGCACACGGACCGGTCACTTTTCTGCAGCGATCGCTGCTCTCTGCAAAATCTCGTCGAGGTCTCCGTCTCTCTTTCTCTCTCACCCTTCTGGCAATGCACATGGAGAGCCAGCGAGCCAGTCAGAGCGAAACAGCACGTCGGGGAACGCGCACTCTAGGATATACACACACCGGCCGCCGCGCCACTCTTCCTTCTCTCCATTACCCCCCTTTCGGTCCAGGGGACTTTGTTCGCGACAGAGAACGCGAGCTCCGACTCACACACACATACATGGTCACACTAATACGTAGAGACCCAAAGAGACGCATGGACGGTACACACACATCGTCACACTAATACGTAGAGACCCAAAGAGACGTATGGACAGTACACAGACATGGTCACACATAGATATAGGATGGTCAGGACCCATGCACCGCGAGTGCAGCACCAATACCAAACCCGGTTCGAACGGAGCTTTACTCACTTCGGATGCAGTCTCGATATAGTATACACACACGGGTAATAGTACTATATAGCGATGAATGGGGTCAATTGTGAAAGCGTCGAGAGCCACCACCACCACCATCACTTCGACAATGTGGGGTCGGAATCGTTGGTGGTGATGGTGGCGGCGGTGGCGACGGTGATGTCGGTGTACTCCGAGTGCTCGACACTCGCAGCCAATCGATTTTTCAGGATAAGGGGAGGGGGGGAGGGCATCTCTATGGCGCGAGATCGCACGAAAAACCGGAAACTCCTCTGATCGAGCACCCTGCATCGCCTACGCGATGACAATCCGACCGACAAACAAAGCTACGCGAACCGCGACTCGAAATATATATATATGTGTTCGAACGATTCGCGAACTTTGTAACCAAGTCGCGATTATCGACACGTTTGGAGTTTGGAGACTTGGTGGAGATGTTTGTCTCGAATTAAGGTAGAGCAGTGGAACCTAAAAGAAATTCCGAATCCCTAAGAAAAAGATATAAAAAAAAATTCGGTAGACCAAAATTCGCAAATATTTTGATTTTGCTCCCGATTAATTTGTTCGAATTACGGAAGATTTGTTTTTTTTGTGTGTCGACTAATGAACATTTCCGCTATCAGTCTGTGCCTATCTCTCTCTCTCTCTGTGTTCTCTGCCTTTATTTCCTCTACACCACTTTACTTCGAAACTACACGACGAAACTTTTCGTTTCGTTTGCCAAAAGTTTCGTTACGCCCAATCAGCGCGACGAGAGGAGATTGTCAACTCTCTCGGCGAGAGAGTGCGACGCCGTTGTAGTAGGCACGAAATGGCACTCGGTGCCATCGCTCGAGAGCCATTGTGTTACCACAGCGAGAGAAAGTAAAACGACGTGAAAAAAAAGCTAGTGAAGAGAACCTGACTTTGAGATGTTCGTCGTCAGCTCGTCCATTGGTAATTTCCTTGTATTAACCCTTTTCTCATCCAACCGGAGTAATATTCAATTACCCCACAAAAAAAAACGATTTTCAATTACTTCGCTGTTTAATACTATCCTTCGAAGCTCTCGCGACGAAACCAAATATATCCAAATATTTGTACCACATTCTTCAACCCCAAAAAAAAAGGCATCTGGGACGACGGAGTATCGTTGGTATTGGTCGCCGTGGATCAAGAGTGAAACAAAGCCTCCACGAGGAGAGTGTCCAACAATGACGCAGGGAGGGCCAAAAGAATGGAACGAGCGAAAAGGACGGAGCGAACGAAAAAGACTAAAAAAAAAACCGAGAGAGCGAGACGGAGAGTGGTCGTTACGGAGTGGTGGGCACCTGCCACTGGCCGTGCGCGCCGCAGGCTGCCAGGGCAGAGAAGTTAAAGCGCACAGGGCGGGAGGGAATACACCGAGGAAGTAGGGTAAAAGAAAAATAAAGAAAACCACCCTGCGTACGAGGCCCTTCCAAGATTGTGCCGAGACAATCCGCGCCGCCAGTGACGGCATCCACTGGCTCTGCTGCCAGTAGCATGAGGCCCACCGCCGCTGCTCTCCGCAGTCTCTACCCTTTTTTCGTTCTATCGTTTTAGTCTTATTCTCTCCTATTCCCTCTTTCACCTCTCTCCCCACCCTCTTTCCCATAGCTCTGTCTCTCTCTTTATCTTGGTTTATATCCTACACACTCTCGCAGCCAAGTCTTCTGTTCTGCCTCCCTCGCGCTTTAACCGACGCTATTCCTTTTGCTCTCCGCCACTCGTCCAACGCTACTTCGTCTTCTCCCCTCTTCTCCTTCTCCTTCGCAACTGCTGTTGCGCCGCCCGCGTTCAACGCGAGCGCGGAGCGCACACCAGATTGGACAGGTGCCACCGTTCCGCACGGTCTTCCGTTCGCGAATCCCGTGTACCCATTTTTTTTTTTTTTTTTTTTTGCTTTCGTTCACCGCTCTTCCCCCCTTCGAGTCGCAGCTCGCGACTCGAGGGGAGACGACCCTCTCTCTCACCGCTCCTTGGCTCTCCTTTTCTCATCTCGGCGCAGCCCAAAGTCTTCGGGGCTCTCTGTGTGTTCTCTCTCGCAGCTATGTCTATTTCTCTCTCGAGACAGAGAAATACTCCCCCGTCGAATCGCTATTCATAGCGTAAGTAACGGCGACGAGCTTGTCGAGAGACGAGCGAACAACTGGGACGGGAAATTGTGTGTGTGTGTGGGGCTGTTGAAATTCGCGTGTGTGATTTTTCCTGTCGTAGGAGGGACTCTTACGAGCGGCGCGAAAACGTCGCTAAACGTGGACAGATGTAGGAATTCGCCAATAAGCAAATGCGCTGTCATTGGTGAATGAAGGGACGATTTTTTTACGCATTCATTTTCGTTGTATATTCGATAGCAACTCGATCGTGAGGGAAAAATAAATAAAAATCGAATGTATGCAATTTTTGGCTTTTTTGTTCGGAAATCAAAACTAACAATATCGATGTTGCAAACCGCTGTTATTTTTTTTATTATTAATACTCTAAACATTTTCGTAACCAGCTCTCAAAATGGTTCACTCGCCTTTGCGTTTCACAGAGACGGAAAATCGCGTTCGGCGGAAGTCGCTTTTCGTCCGTCGTCGCAGGAATTCGAATAGGACGGTGGCAAATGTAAAATCGAACGGATGTCCACGCGTACTTCACTTCGGTTTTCGGCTTCCCGTAGCATCACCCAGCAGAGTGAGTGAGAGAGAGGTAGGATAAAGAGAGAGAGCACTATTGGAGCTGGCGACTTGGCGATTGTCCAGCATCGCGGAGCCAGCGTAGCTCTTGTCGTCGTCGCGCGCGGGAGACGTAGAGCGCGCGAGCTCGAATTTTAGGGGTTTCCGGGGAGAGAGCATCGCAGCAAACCAACGACTCTGGTTGCCTGCCTCGAGCGCCGCAGCAGCCGCGACGGACTCGAAAGCCCCGCTGGCTCGTACTTTATTAGCAGACGGGTCATTTTCGGGGCGAGCAGACGTCGATGAGGAAGTGGCTCGGGCGATAATCGGCCGGAGCGCCGCCGGCGACGGCGGCAGACGTCGACGGACGGCGTCGCCGTCGACGCCTCCACGAAACGTAACACACATCACAGCTCTCACAGAGAGTCCACTGTGTGTCGGCAATCTCTATGCAACGTTGTACTGTGCAAAGTCTCCACACATCGCGTAATTGAATTAAATTCTGACCTACATACAGCGGCGACCGGGGCGAAATGACACTCCGAGGCGAACACCGTCGCTGCTGGAAAGCTACCAAAATCATAAACCCAGAAACATCGAACGTGAATATTAAAAAGGAAATATAATAATAATTTTATTCCCTTCTATTTTTGGTAGTTCGAGACGTCGAACGAGTGTCTCGGCTCTAGTCCCGCACTGCGAGAGGTGGAATTCTCTTTCGAGGACGACCAAAGGGCGAGGATGGAATTTAAGGATAAAAGAAGAAAATGGACTGCTTCATCGAGGAGAGAAGGACGAGAGGAGACGGAGAGACAGAGTGATTCACGCGGACTCCAGCGGCGGAGCCGAAGTTCGGGGGGAGGGGGGGGAGGGGGGTTCGCGCCAGAAGATTGGCCAGCCGTAATATTAAACGAGCCGGGGAGAGCGCGTTCGCCGACTTATGCTGTGTGCATCTCTCGACGTTCTCGTGGCAGAGAGAAAGAGAGGAGCACGCGAAAAAAAAAAGAAAAAAAAAAGACAACGAAGGGGTCTCTTGAAAGGCTGAGTTTCGGGCTCGCCGCTTTTCATACGCTATATATACGTATATAGGTATCTCACGAGAGCCGTTCTCCTCCACTCCGCTTCTTTCTTCCTCGCTAACTGCGACCGAAGCATTTCCTCGAGGATCCTCTATTTTCACCCTCCGTCTCCGTTCGCTCTCGTCTTTCTTCGCGGGAGGCTCCTCGTCTGCCCGACTCGGACGTTATTCGCGCGAGAGAGAGAGAGATGAGAGAGAGAGAGAGAAGCCCCCTCCCCCACATTCACCCCCGAGCGTCGCCTCCCCCTCAATTCCCCCTCCCCCAGTTTTATATCTTTCGCATAGCTCGATAACAACTGCGATCACGATTCGCAGTTGTCAAAGGACACCAAACGCAAATGACGATTCGTGGGAGTAGATTGTGAAAACTGAATTGCCAATACGACTACGAATCGGGAATGGTGATACAGTGGCAGCGAGTTTCAATCATATCCCGAAGGATCGGATATAGGCGAGAGAGCGTCGACTGTGAGGAGGAAACTAATCGTATATCGACGAACACGGTGAGTCTATTATAGTCAGAGATTAAACCAGCAGCCGAATTTTCCTCCGAAACCATTGACGCTCTACGTATGTATGAGTATCCTAGTTTGACGGGAGAGGGAGGGGGGAGCAGCGTGGGGAGGGGAAGGAGAGGGGGGACAGGTGCCTCAAATCTAAATATCCGGTTGAACGAACGCGTTATTCACGATATATGCGTACGTGTGCTGCCATACGTACTTTTCGCACGTGCATATATCGCGCGCAGTGAGTTTATACACATCGACGCGTAACATAGTAATTCATAGCACACATTATAGTACTTTCCGGCATAGAGCGGTCGTAACGTGGGTTACTGTCTCGCTGACTGCGCCGCGAATCGTTCGGTCTCTCTCCTTCTCTCGCGGGAGAGACTGAACCGAACGATTGGGTTAGGTGGCGGGTTCTAACGATTTGTAAACGTACTTTACGGCGCCAGCCTAGTTCGGCCCTCGGCTATTTTCGCATCGGCGTCAATGGCCCAAGGAAAGTCTGGGCGACGGGCGACAGGAAAGGGAAAAGGGGCAGCAGCAGCAGCAGCAGCTCGAATCGTTCGTTTTGCTTCACCGTTTGCATTATATACCCGGTGGGTAATACTATCTTTAGGATAGAGCCAGAGCGTCTCTGTACCAATTGCGCGGAATACAACAGCTGGATTTATGTGCATTTGGAACGCGGAACCGTCGATCGATTCTCCCGAGCGGAGCATCTTTCGTAGCGATGATTATTTTTTTCGAAATATCGTCTTTCAACCTACTGCGATACCAAGATTTTTTTAATTTTTTGGGACATTTTTTTAATCAGTTTCTGATCTGGAACTATTGTTCCTAGCCAATCTCATTCGAGCAATTATATCATCTCTGAGCTCTTCCGCGTCTATTGCAACTTGATTCAGGTCGCTAGAATTTTTAGTTCTTTTTTGGCATAATTTTTTTTCAATTCTGGCATAATTTTTTCCTCATAGAGAACCCTTTCTTTTCGTGAAAAAAAAAAAAAAAAAAAAAAAAAAAAAAAAAAAAAAAAAATCGCCCCTGCTAAGTATTTTTTTTTTGCGGGGCACAATTCGGTCCGAAGATCGGTCCGAAGAAGCCGAAAAGTTTTTCGAGCCGCTCCTAACCCAAAGAAAAGGCGAATCCACGAGCGGTTATCGTATCGTTTGAATTATTCACGATCGCCGAGCGCCGCGAGGTCCTTCTCGCGGCGCGCTGAGAGGGTTTTGCTGTTGCGCCGGTTGCCGGCTGTGACGCTGTTGCCGCTCATCTGCTCGCGGATGGCGCTGCGGGACTATGACAGTCGCGCGCGCACGGCTGTCGGGTAATGAACGCCGACGATTCTCGCTTCTCTCTTTCCTCTCCTCCCCCCCCCCCCCCCCCACCCCTCCACCCCCCTGGCGTCGAGCGTGTCCTCCGCGCGAGTCACTCGAACAGACAATCGCTTCACACACTCGCGTGCGCTCGCGCGACTCGCGCGCTCGCGAAAACCGCAAAAATATGCCGCGCGAAACGCGTTTCTCATCGTCTCGCTCTGCTCGCTCTGCTCGATCCCCCTCTTCGCCCTTCTCCGCGTCGCCTCTTCTCTCCGCACTCGTTTCCTCGTCCTCCTCTCGCCGCTGGAACGTCGGGAATGCGAGTGACATTTCCACGCGGCGCGCGATCCCCAGGAACGTAGGAAGCAAATGTCTGTCTCGTTCCCCGTCTGCTTTTTCTCACTCTTTCCCCTCTTTCTCTCGGAGCTTTCTCGTTCTCTTCGTCAGAGGGGTAGTAGCAAGCCTCGGCAATACGTATCGTGCATATACACATACACGTATATACGTCATGCACACATATCTCATTTTCCTCTGACACGCCGGCGCACCGAGAGCAGTCAGAAACGAGACGACAAGTGAGGAATGTCCGCACGCTAGACCGATAATAAACGAGTCCGGACGTTAGGCATACGCACGTGCTGATGTCTCCTTTTTTTCTTACCAGCGGCTCTGACGTCTCGGCAAGCGTAACAGCGTTATCCGAGCCCCTCGTCTTCGGAGTTCGCGCGGAGGAGTCGTAAGAAGGGAAGAAGAAAAAAAAAAAAAGAAAAATAAGAAATTAGGCGCCACGATGAATCTGTACACTGAGAAAAAAATGGCTAAATCCAACAAAACGGTTGCGGGCGGCGAAATAAATATTTTGCAGATTGGACAAAATATTTGGCAATGCTAATCGAGATTTTTTTTAATTCTATCACCAATTGCTTCGATCAACGAAATATTTTGTCTAATGTGCAAAATATTTATTTCGCCGCCCGCAACCGCACATTTTTTTCAATTTAGCAATTTTTTTTTCAGGGTGGGTAACCGAGTCGCGTGGGCACCGCTGCTGGCAAACGTATGAGTGAAACCAGGAAAGTAGAAGAGCGTCAGATATCGACTGAGGAGGAGGAAGAAGAACAAGAAGAAGACGAGAAAGGAAAAAAGCGTGATACTCGGAAAGAGCGGAACGAAGGCGTCGTATGGGCCCCGCGAGGAGACTTTAAATGCCAATAGCCTTCGTGTGGAACAAGCGCGGGGCTTGCGAGTCGCAGGGAAAAGGGCCGAGCGCAGCGGAGCTTCCATAGAGCGAGGAAGGTGCGCGAGGGCTGCGAGGAGAGATGAATACCGAACGAGAAATTCAGCGGCACGATCGTATTTCGCGTTCGAAATACTATGGGGTGTGCGTTTTCGCTGGGCGCCCGTGCATCTCCCTCCGCTATATCTTCAGCGATATAATATATGTATATACATCTATAGATATACACACAGACATATATATGGCATAGTAGGGGCACCGCGTCGAGAATACTGCAAGCTCAGAACCGCCCCGTGCATTCCAGTTGGGTTTTTACGTCGCAGCTGCATCTTCTCGCTCTCAAACTCCGCCATCGTCCCACCTCTTTCTCTCTCTCTCTTTTTCCTTTTGTCTTTCTCTCTTTCTCCTCGAGCCGCTTAACTCTTTTCGCCAGATCCTTCGGTCTCCTCTCCGCTCATCCTTCGGCCCCCGGCTTTTTGTTTCCTACCGACTCGCCTGTATCGCCGTCGAGCTTATTCTCTTCGCCGTTCTGAGCAACGTCCACGTGTGCAACGTCCTTTTGTATATATCTATATATACCACATGCACAGCTATCGCGCGGAGAGAAAGACCAATGCGATCAAATAAATCTTTCGGCATTAAAGCCAGCGCAGCGTCTCCCCTTAACCCCCCTCCCCCTCCCTCTCCCTCTCCCTCGACGCCCCGCATCGGCAACAACGCGGAACTGCACTCCTCAAGGTCGATAAATTCGCGAACGACCTCGATCTTGATACCAAAGCGGCTATCAGGAGAATTTTCGAATCGCGAGACACTCGCAAATCCTGCGTTGATCTTTCGGGTTCACTCGGACGCAAATGTCGGGAATATAATAATCCGCGGCTTAACCCACACGCCGAGCAGCAGCGGCCATTTTTTTATTTTTTTTTATTCAGGCGGGCCTGAATAAAAAAATAAAAAAATTCAAACGTGGTTATCGCTGAGTTTTGATTCAGTGCGCAAGCGAATATGATACACGTCCGCTTCTTGTCGTCGCGTCGGCCGCGCTCGCTCGAACCGTCGACGTGATGTAACGCGTGTGCGCTGTGATTAAAATAGATCGGTACAGCCGAAGCTCTCCCCGCCTGTATGGATGGAGGATAACGATGACTGCAGCGAGACAGAGAGCCCAGGGTGAGAGACGGAGGGAGAGGAAGAGAGATGAATAGTCGTGGTGAAACGAACGTGAGAGGTGACATAGGTGATGGTGGTGGTGGTGGTGATGGTGGTGCGAGATACTCACAACGCTGCTGGGATACAGCTTCCAATTGGCAAGTGGCTGTATCGGTGCTCCGAGTGTTCGATGACATTTCGCGTGTAAGTGCAACTTGTACGTATGTACCTGGCGTCCGTCTGCGTTAGTCAAAGTGAGGTGCCACATATACAGGGTGATTCAGAATGTTTTTGTCAGCCTAGAAAAATAGTTGACATCTCGGGAAGAAAGAAAGCCGTTTTTCGTAATTCGCAATATTTATTTATATACAAGCATTGGAACAAAAAATGAACCAATAGGGAAAAATAAATGAATAAATATTTTAAAAATTCTATTTATTTATAGAATTTACAGTATTTCTTTAATATTCATTTATTTATGTTCCCACGTATTTATTTTTATTTATGTTGGTCTTGGTTTATTTATTTATTCATTTGTCCCATTGGTCTATTTTTTTTTAATTTTCAATAAATAAATATTACAAATTATAAAAAAGGGGTAACTTCGTTCCCGAGGTGCTGAACTATCATTCTTCAATGGCTGACAAAAGTATTCTGAATCAACCTGTATACACACAGACACACATACAGAGGATCGAGAGTGTCGCACGTACGCATTCGTCGATACGTGGGACGCCCACCGGTCTACCACTCAATAATAATTAATTCAGCATAATTCTAAGGATGATTGATGTTCGATTATCGAAGGTTGCGCGCCAGGACCGGCGTCGCGCGGTCCCTCTGCTGCTACTATACCACTGCTGCTGATGCTACTACTGCCACCCGCGCTTCGGTATATCCTTCAGCCTGGTAGAGAGGGACCGATGTGATTCGAATCCCGAATTCCGCAAAGCGATTCCACACCCGCGCAGACAGTCACAAATGGAATATATCGATCACAATGGTATCTCGATCGGCGTGCCCGAGTCACCGATGCTCATTGGCGGAATCCTCTCGACAAGCAAACCACTGCAACGTATTGTCTGAATTGAAAATAAAAAAATAGAATTAAAAAAATATATATCAATTTGGCCTAACGTTCGCATCGGCAACTCAGCCACTGTGTTTCGATTCATCGTCGGCGTAGTCACGTCATACGTCATATCCTGGGGGGGAGGGAAACGGTCGTCGCGAAAGACCCTCGAGTCAGCCCCAACTGTATATTGGACCTAATCAACCGCAGGGAATCTATCGATGAATGGCATTAATTATCAGAAATATGCAAATACGTTAGGGGAATAATCGGGAAACGTTGTTCGGTATAATACAACTCGGGCCTACAATCTAAAGCCGAATGAAATATCTCTCGGGAGATATTTTAATATGTCTCGGGACATATTAATATTTGATAAAAAAATGTCTCGTCCCAACTGTGACTGTCGGTCGGTCCAATTATTTTTTCGCGAAACATTTTTCCATGTTCCTCGGTCCTATTCACATGAATTGTTTTTCGTGCCCTCCGAAACAGCGGAGAAGCGAAGGAACGCAAAAAGCACCGTCGAAACCGCAACCGAGTCCTGCTCTTCGAGGTTTTCGAGGGATATTTTAAAGTAGCGTCCCGAGGGACGCAAACCCGAGTGGACGCTTCGCGAGTCTCTACGTACAAGGAACCGTATTCATGTGCAATAGCAGCAGCAGCTTCGTCGTCGCTTTCCCCTTCGTCGAGGGTCCCTGGACGCGAATTCCCTGCGAAAAATTTAGAGCCCCGCGACTCGATTTCCGAATGCACTTTGCGATGACTCATCAATTTTGTCGGTCTCCCTTATTTAACGTACGAGTTGGGTCCAAAAGCGAACTCGCCCCAAATGCGTCGTAACCCTGTCGACAATTACGCGATGATGTATTTAATTAAAAAATAAAAGATTAAAAAAAAAGTAGCGAGAGGCAACGACGTCCAGTGTCGTCCGAAGGAGCGAAGACAGCGACGACCGAGCGGATTAATTCGCCCCGCTAGACTCGTTTCCGTCCCTCCGAACGTTTTCACTATAAATGACGAAAAGCCTGTGCGGATGCTACTGAAACGCGGGGCTATATACGACGCTCGACGGCCGCTGCTGCCCCTTACGAGCCCTGAGAGGCCGCGCGGATAAACGAGTAGAGTCCTAGGCCCTCGTCGTTTTCGCTGTTACTCGCTCCGCGCGCGCGCGTCTCTCTAATGATATAAATAAAAGATGGCGAGGTTGTTTGAGGTAATGACACTGGCCGTGTGAGCCCCTCGTAGGAGTCTCTTAACCACCCCCCCCCCTCCCCCTCCCCTTTCCTCAACTCCTCGCACGACCTCTGCACATCGCTTTCCCTCACTCTTTCTCTCCCCTTTGCCTTTCACCGTCCGTCCGTCTGAATTTCTCCCTGTTTTCCCTCAGCCATTACTCTCCGTTTATAAAAGCAGTCGCTCGACGCACAATTCTCTTTTTTTTTCTGTCACGGTCTGATAAGTCAATTTGCCGTCACACGTCGCTTGTGCCATATTTTTTTTCAATTTGAGGGGTAGAACATTTCGGAGACAGAAATTGATATTTCGTATCTTTTGCCATTTAATTTTTATTTTTTTTTATTCGAGGATTCGGAGGACGAGAAAACTGACCGCGCCGAATGACCCCGGTCAGACGTGTCTGCTGCCTCAGTCGGAATTCAGTCCCCTTATTCCCATTCGATTTGGCACTCGGGGAACGCACGGAGAATGTGAGACTCGCGAGACAGGCGCAAAGTCGATTTTGCTGTATCACTTTTGGCCATTGCTCGTGGCATCGTTTGTCGCCCTCTTTGCCGCCTCTCGTCGGACACCTTCCACGCACATGGGACTCTCGTTCCCCGTCGCTCTGCTCCCCCTCCCCCTCCCTCCTCTCCTCGTCGTCATTGTTTTTGACCCCTCGGTCAGCTCCCACATCCCGTTTCCATTGCGAGCGTAAAAGGCGATTATGTTCCACGCGTATCGTCACCGGACTACATCACTGGTACCGAACGTTGGAGGCGGGATGGGGGAGGAGAGGTCCGTCCGTTCGATCCATGAAGGGTAAGGGGAGGGAAGGCAAAACCCAGTGGAAATCACACGGAGACGAGTGGATATACTCGCGGCGCGGGTCCATCGATCGCCAAAATGCGGTGGATAGGCATAGTCGAGCGCGCACCGAGAGCGCAATGCGTCGTACTCGTCACTCACGATTACACGTGACTCAATTCTCGGACCAAACGTGCGGGCCGCTTTTGCGCTAACGGCCGAAAATCCTCGGCTCACAATCCCCGTTTGCATATTTCGAGTGAAATACATTCGCCAGAAACAAAAATACAGGCGCGTGTATAGGTTAAGAGAGGGTGAATATGGCACCTCGATTATAGCAGGCAAATCAATGAAATACGGACGGATCCGTATTCGCCACTTTTGCCCTATGTATATCATAGTCAGGGGTCAGTCCGTTTGTCGGTCCTGCGAAAGCCGCGGAATATACATAGCAGATTTGTCGCGGTCTCCGACCAATCTCGATTCACCGACAGAATCTTATTTTTCCCCATACATGAATATTTTCAAGGGACTATGTTTTACATTACAATCTCCTTGTGCGACTGGTCAGAGAGGTCAATTCCCTTATCCTATCCAGTGTCCCCGTTGTGGTGGATGACGCGAGCGAGTCCGGCAAGAATATCCCTCCCCTCCCCCTCCTTCTCCTCTTCCTGCCGCCACTATATATCCAAATCCCGAAGGAGGACCTCAGAGGTCCCGACCAGGAAGTCTCCCAGCGAGCAATCAAGGCCTCCACCTTGAGGACTACTTACGACTTTCGTCCGCACGTTTCTTCCTCTTTTTCCTTTTTCCACCCTCCCTCTTCTCCTCTCTCTGTCACTCTTTCGGCGCTCATCTGTCGAGCATCCTATCCCATCTATTCCGGTTTATATCGAGGCATCCCCGGGACTTGGTTTGCACGAGCTGAGAGACACACAACCCACCACTCACGTTCCCTGTACAACATTCAGACAGCGGAGAGACGTAGGACGCTGCTGTAGTATCAGTCGTAGTCGTCGTTTTGGTCTTTGCCGTCTTCGTATACAAGTGGAATACCAGATTAACTTCGAATCAGCGCCTTTTCCCACCCGCTTCCCTCTCTCTCTTTCTCTCTCTTGGTACCTATACCCACACCTCGCACCTATCCCGAGCATTTCAAGCAAACTCGTTCGCACGCTTCGGGGAAGCAGCGCACCTCCCCTCCCCCCTTTCCAACCCCCTTTCAACCCCCTACCACCCACCCTGGTTTCCCGCTCTACGCTATTCTCTGCCTTCTCATCCCTCCACCACCTTTATCGTCGCAATATATCTCTCTGTCTCTCCCGAATGTTGCTACCACTGCTGCTGCTTCTGCTGCTGCTTCTGCTTCTGCTGTTGCTGCTGCTGCTGCTGCTTTTGCTTCTGCTGTTGCCTCCACCATTACAGATTCAGAATGTAACGCGCGCGGGGTAAGCAACTCAAAGACGGCGAGATAGACGATCGTCCTCGCCAACCTTCTTCTTCTTCTACTTCTTCTTCCTCCTTCCTCTTCTTCTTCGTCCTCCCAGCCTCATCTTCCCAGCTGCCTGTCCACGAAGCTTCCACCGTGAACACCTCCAACCCGCCCCTCCAATCCTCGACTTCCTCCCTTCCTCCCTTCTTCCCTTCCTACCTCGCAGCTTTTCCCGTGGGACGCCCAGAGGAAAATCCAACTTGCCGGCGACAATATACAAATTTATTCTATACGCGCGTGTCGCGTGCTCCATAGATATATATATATATGTGCACAGCGTGAAGAACCATATATACAGTCTTCTCGTTTCCTTGTCTGCAGCTTCAGGTGGTCCTTCTCGGTGTCCTCCTTTCTCGTCTCTTCGTCTCACTATCTCAGACTACGCAAGATTCCTTCTCGACTGCGCACGCTCCTTTATCTCACCTCTCCAGGCTATCGTTTCCGGTCCGCGCGCTTCCTGCTCGTCGTCCTTCGCGATGCTGCAATCGTTGTTTCGTCCTCCCTCTCCCCGTGCAGCTAACTTTCCGCTCGCGAGACTAATGATCGTCCGTCCAGCGGTGAATTGCCGTGAAAATTATTGACTAGTATTTTTTTCTTCCACATTTTTTATTTAAACGATCCTTTTTTCGACAAGCCGATCGCTTCTCGAGAAGTCAGTCGTCGTCGTGGCGAAGGCGCATCGGTGGAGTCTCAAGATGGAAACGAGAGAAGCAAATAAGCCGTGGCAGTGCAGCCGGAAAAGTTTTCCCTGCGCTTTCCCCCTCCCCCTCCCCCCCCCTCCCCCCCCCTCCCTCTCCTTTCCCCTACCCTCGGGTATCCTTACCTCATCATTCCCCCTCCACCGGCGTTGTAGCCTCTCATTCCAACGCGAAGTTACAACCTTGAGAGATTCTCGTGGGTGAACGATCAAAGTATGTAAACTATCCTCGGGGCACACGGGCTTCCCCCCCCCCTTCCCCCTCTCCCGTCGTGCGCCAGAGTTTGAAGCCGTTGCGATGCGCCCAGCAGCAGCGTCGGGCCGTACGTGCTGTATTCGCGCGCCTGTATCGCGTCCCGCGCGCGTTTGCCCCGAGATATCCCATCCTCGAGCGAGTCGCGCGAGCGCGCGAGTAGATCCTGCGGATCTACTCGCGCCGTATCTACCCTCGGCTCTCGGTGTAACCTCCGTCAACCCCGTATTATATACAATACTCGTGACACGCTGCGACTCCACGGGCCCTCCTCCCCTCCTCCCCTCTCTCCTCTCCTCTTCAACTCCCACTCTTTCGGCTTCCATCCCGAGCGAGTTGCCTCTTCTACCACCAACACCGTTACCACTACCACCGTCACCACTAGTTTCTGCCGCTGTTGCTGATGCCACTGCTGCTGCTGCTGCTGCTGCTGCTGCTGCTGGCGCTGGCTGTGCCGCCATAACGGGTGGGTAAGGAGGAGAGGACAGAGCAATTTTACGGGTCGGAATAACAAAGTTATTCATAGGCCGTAGAGCAAGCGCCAGGCGGCTCTCACTTGATTTATATCCGCGAGCGCGCTCTGCCTCGCTTATTCGTTTTCACTCCTCTCTCTCGTCTCACTCCCCCGCGCTCTTCACCCACACACCTCCCTCAGCCTCCGCTCCCCTCATCTCCCCCGAGCGGGACCCTCCCTATTCTCGCGCTCTATGAACCTTCCTACGTCCCTTCACTCTTCATTTCCTTCTCCCGCGAGCTTCGTAGCCCTCTCACTGGTTAGCCCCGTGTCCTGTCCTTCTGGGCGCGTGAATTCGCTTCTCGGGATCTGCGATATAACGAAACTGCGGCGTTGCCGGTTGCTGAAGAGACACCCGCGAATTTTTCCTCTCTCTGTGTCACTCAATTTCACTCCTTCTCTTTCTGTCCCTCGGTCCTCGTTTTCGTTCTCTCTCTCTCTCCTCATCCTCGTTCTCTCTCTCTCATCTTGCCACGAGTACTTTCCGGCAGTTCGGTTCAGTCCACTCCGTATTCGGAGATCAAATATTCAGCCCGGTATCGGAACGGAAAGCGCCGGAACTACTTTGCCACCCGGACAACCCCGCGAAGAAATCCTCGGAGCTTACCGAGTGAGCCTCCGGTCTTCGAGGGAGAGCTACTCTTCTCGCTCTCGTGCTCCGTTCACCTCCATTTTCGCCTTCCTCTCCTCATTCCCACCCCCTCCTCCTTCTCTCGCTGTTTCTCTGTACGTACCGACCTGCTATACATAACTCTTATCCTACAGCCTCGCGCCGCGAGAGAACTCAGTACGCGATGCCGAACCTACCCAGAAAAGCTCGTTCCCCTCTTTTTCGTTCGGTAACGCCGCGCGAGGGCCTTCGGGACTTCTTAATCCCGTTCCAGCTGGGTCACGGGGAATCGTTCCAAGCGCGAGAGTTGCATCGAAATGTTTCGGTACACGCCAACGATTTTTCCCTCCCTGCGAAACCTTTGTCGCCCTCCACGGGTCACATTGGGTTCCCCCCTCCGAAATTCGAACAGATTGCGGAAATGTTTGTCCTCTCTATCTTTCTCGATGTGCGAGTCCCGAAGGACGATAAAGCGCCGGCTTATTATTTTTCTCATTCTTACTGAGAGAGGTTTTGCGCTGCCGCCCTACGAAAAGTATACCACTCGATTCGTTTCTCACCCGGCGCCTCTTTTTCTCGGTGCGCGCAGTGGTTTGAATTCGCAAGCAGCCGATGCAAGCTCCGTATTTATCGTCGTACGTGAAGTCGTTTTTTTTTTTTTTTTCGCCGTTGGGAAACCGAGTTGCGTAAGCGCGGCTGAGTCATTCGCAGGGGGGGGGGGGGGGGGGGGGGCACAGGGGGCGAGAGTAGAAAAAAAGGAAAATATTGGGAGGGCGATGAGGCAGCGCCGTTGTTTTATACAACCGCGCGAGGACCGAAAAGTGGTTTCCGCGAGTCGTCCGGGAACCCAATTTTCGCATCTGGGGATACAACGCGCGAGAATTCGCTCCGCTCTCGAGCGACGATAACTAAGCGGCGTGCGTGGAATTTCCAAGCCGCGAGATATCGTTTTCGCGCTCAGAATTGTACATTTTTCACGAGGTCCCAAAAAAAAAAAAAAATACCGCAGGAAGACAGAGATTCGGCGACGTACGGTGAAATTTATGAGAGTAAATTGAACAATTATTGAATTATTAGAAACCAGATTTATGGCAATAATGAAAACGGTACGCGCAATATTCGTGGTTAGAAAATAAAACTGACCGTGCATCGCCTTTTGATCTAAACGAGATGAAAACCTGGTAACGATAATAAAAGACAAAAGCGGTCGATTAACTCGATTTTTATTCGTCGATTATTCGAATCGGCGAAAAAAAATGTACTACGGATCTGCGAATGCGAAATGGAAGAAAATGAGCATCGAAGGATCGTTGCGTAAGCGTTGTCGCGAGTAACGAGGAATCGCCATTCCCCAGTATCTGAACTCACGGCCGACCTTTAACGCTCTCGATATATACAAGCGAGCAAGAGAGAGAGGGAGAGAGGAGAGAGCCAACGGCTATTCAATTGTACTTACGTGGGCATCGCCTCAACGTCCCGAGCAAGATTCTGAACTTCATTGGCCCGAGACTATTGGGCCAATGACGTAACGCGCACTCCGTTAGCTGTGCGAGCAGTAATCTGCAGCGACGGACGGGAAGTCTGTATGCGTGTCTTATATATATACAGTACAGCCTACGTAATATAATCTACAGTGCAAACGTTCGAGACTCACGACTCGAGTCGTCCCTCCTTTCCTCCCACGCGATTTATTCCAACCGCGACGAAGAAAGATTTTTTTTATTTTTTATAATTCATTTTCATCCTCAACTCTTTTAATTACAAACAATCAAGGTTAAACGAGTAAAATTGTTCGATGCAGGTGCGGAGTCACGGTCGGCGATCGTGACTGCAGGCAACGGGCGAAAATATATGTCGATAATGCAGCTTTCGTGTAATTAACTAATTGCATTTCTGGAAATACCACGTGACTCTCTCTACAACTCTGCCCTTGCGGAACTCGCTGGAAATGTATGCCGAGAGAGTCCCAAAGAGGGAGAGAGAGTGTGACAGAGAGAGTGGGGGTAGAGGGCAGAGGGAGAGAGAGAGAGAAAGAGAAATGTCTGGCTTTCGATGTGCAGTAAGCGAACGAGTATACAGCGAATCCTCGCGGATTCGTGCGGTGGAATTCATGAGGCGAGGGGAGAGGGGGGGGGGGGGGGCAGCTCGCAGGACGCAAGAGAAAAACTTTGCGTGTCGGTAAAGCATCGGGGGTAGCTATATAGGATAGGGTAGTTAATATCACCGACGAGTCACCCATCCGACCCCTGCGCTCGTTTCCCGCTCCTGAAACGCGAGCGGGACACAATTTACAGCTGGAATTTCGCCCCGGCGATGGAAAAAGGCAAGATCGCCGCGCGCGCCGCCCTCGAGCGCGAGCAAAAACGCTGGAAAACTCCGGCCAATGTTTTTCTGTCTGTGTGCTCGCCCATGTTTCCCCCTCTTCCCTTTTTTACTTCTTTTTCTACTGACGAAAAATATTCGCGATACCGGCGGGGGGTGCATATCGCGTGAGAAGGGAATTAAATTATAATAACGGAGACGATAGAGATCTTTAATACCGACGTCGCGTGTTTCGGCTCGAGACAATTGCAGGTTGAAATTCGCCATTGACAATGCGGAGCATTTTAATTTTTTTTTTTTTTTTTCAATTTTTTGTTTTGCTTTTAAGGGATCGTCACAGTGTGACCCTCCGAAAAATCAATGATTTTCGCGATTTTTTTTTGTTAAGTTGTAATGAACTAATTGGTTTGGGTTTTTTTAAATAAATAAGTACATTCTTAAAGAATACGAAATGATTTTTTCGTATTCGAAAAAATCATTTCGATCGACTTTTTTTTTATTTCACACTGTGACGATCCCTTAACTGACCAGCAAAATACTTTATTCGTTTATCTCGCGCGTTGCCCTCAGTGCGCGGATTATAAATGGCTATTCGAACACGCGTTTTGCATTTTATTTTCTCGTTCGCAAAATTCCCCGGCGCGAAACGTAAGCCGTAGATTCATCGCCGCGGCTCCAGGATGGCAACTCCACGCCCACTCTCGTCACCGCACGATGAAGCACAACTCGTATACAGTCTGCGCGACACTCTCATTTATCGTTCCCCTCCGCCCCTGCGTTTCACACACATATACATACACACATATATAAATATATGTTGGGTACGTAGGTGCAGACGCACAACGACATACTTCGGTGTATGCCGCCACTGTCGATCTCGCGTACCGCTGCTCATCTCGCACTCGTTCCATATCCTCCTCTCGTTCTCGCCCCCATTCATCTCACCCACCGCCACAGCGTGTCATCTCTTTTTAGCCCGCAGCCTCCTTCCTCCTCCGCTCTATGGCTTTTCCGTTTCCAGCTCTCGCGCGACGGCAGAGGGAAGAGAAGCGTGGAACGAGTCGTCGCGCGAACCGCGTTGAAAGTTCCACAGACAGACAGAGAGATGAGGGAGAGAGAAAGAGAGAGAGAGGAAGCGCGAGAACGAAAAGAACGAGAAGAGGACGCAAAGTCCGAGGAAGGGAAAACTGCGTGAAAACTGCAACGGGATTTCTGCAATTTTTCTCGCCACCGCTAACGTTAACGCGCGCGACATTTTCTCATTATTTACGCGCGTAAATGGTTAACAATTATTTTTTCGAATTGGAATTACTTTTTTTTTTTCATGTCACTTTTATTCTACTTGGAATATTTTCGTTTTTACATTTTTCGCTTAAATGGTAAACAATTATTTTTTCGAATTGGAATGACCTGTATTTTTTTTTCTTGTCACTTTTATTCTACTTGGAATATTTTCGCTTTTACATTTTTCGCGTAAATGGTAAACAATTATTTTTTCCAATTGGAATGACCTGTGCTTTTTTTTCATGTCACTTTTATTCTACTTGGAATATTTTCGTTTTTACATTTTTCGCGTAAATCCTAAACAATAATTTTTTCGAATTGGAATGACCTGTATTTTTTTTTTTCATGTCACTTTTATTCTACTTGGAATATTTTCGTTTTTACATTTTTCGCTCGAGCAGACAATTTTTTTTTTTTCACAGTCGCACCTAACTTCTGTCAGGTTAGTAATAGAGACGTAATACAGAACCGGTGCATTAAGCTACATTTTGGCTCGCAGGGGGCGGGGCAGAAGGGGGGGGGGGGGGGATAAGTCCGGTTGCAAGTTGCTGTGACGAGGGTTGACGCACGAGGGCCTCGCGAGTTTCCAGCCCGCGTGACTGCATCGCTCGCGACAGTGCGACGGCAATATCGCTCCACGCTGCTGACTCAATCAACTCCGTGTCTCTCTCTTTTTTTTTACATCGCTCTCGTGCGACACGCGGAATCCGCGGAGCGAACAAATCTCCCGGATCAACGAGCGAGTAAATTATAGACGAAAATGCACGATTTAAATTCCAGTCACTGAAGTGGCGATCGTCGGATACCCAACGGTCTTTGACGGGGATCTTTGCAGGTTACGATATAATAACAGTGAAGTTAGTGCAGTCATCAAAGGCAAAAAGCTGTTTAAGAAAAAAAAAAAAAAAAAAAAAAAAAAAAAAAAAAAAAAAGAAGCATCGCAGAGCGATTCTCTTAATCGCCACCATTTCGCGGAATATCTTCATCGCTCCTAATATCCGCGAGCCTCGTTTTGCGTCACTGCGGCGCACGACTTTGTATATCGCAAGTATTGTCGTAACGTTGTACGACCCGTCGAGCGAGCTAACATCGCGCGCGGAGCGTATACAGCGAGGCCAAAGCTGCCGGGCGATCTTATGGGCGAAGCGCGCATCGGCGTCGTTAATCTCTGTAGGGGGATAAAAATATGTCAGTGCGGAGGAGAGCCTCGGCGCCCACGCTCTCCGGTCGCATATATAACTAAGCCCCGGAGGGTACGTCCCGCGATATATCGACGCCTGCACCGAGCAGCGTACTTCAAACGCTGCGGAGAATAATTTAATATTAATTTTTTTTTTCTTCACTCTCACTTGATAACAAAATTTAATCTCAACATTTTTTTATGACTGCTCAATTTTGTTTTTACCCGCACTAATTTGTCTTTTTTTTTTTTTTTTTTTTTTCCGCTAAAGAAGGTGGAAGAGCGGAGGATGAGAAGAAGACCGCTGGGTACAGTGAAGAACCCACCTTCGTCGGACATATTGTGGGTGTGTGTGTGAGAGAGGCAACGAATGGGGAGTGGGCTTCTCTCGTCCACTTCGGTCCGCCGGTCGAGCAGGAAAGTCGCTGTCGGGACCGCAATATACCTGCCGACGTATTCCACAGGTGACCTTTTTTTTACCTTCTTATCCAGACCCAATCTTCGTTATGGCGAAAATTCCTGATTGCCTTGATAGCGTATGACAATATATCGCCTGGTAATTCGATATCGCGAATAAAGACGATTTTCTTGAAACATGCTTTGGTTAAAACGTTCAACGCTGAGAGTGCAGCATCGTGGCGAATAATTTTTATCAAGATAAAGATATATTGACAAAAAATAAAAAAAAATGGCAAATAAAAATTGGCAAATAATTTTTATCATTTTCAGGGCTGACTCTCAGCATTTTTCAGGCAGCTATACAACCAGCGTCGAATGTGTGAGACGGAGTTTCGTCCGCGACTTAATAATGAAGCGAACTCGGTGCTGCTGCTGCTGCTGCTGCTGCTGCTGCGGCGGCCGCTGTCTCGCGACCGCGACCACTTGTTGTAACTCGAGATTCGACGCGAAGGTCGAGCCTCGCTCTCGCGGCGACGGCGGCAAACTCCGAGTTCTCCTCCTACACCTCTCTCGCGTCGGTCCGCACTCGCACAGCCGCGACCACTGCCCCAACTTTCCGAGGGACCGCGCTCGGCGAGGCCCAGCAGCGACCGTACTCAACTCGCCGGCGTCGTCGTCGTCTCGACGACGACGAATATCTCTCGAGTCTCCTCGAGTCTCCTCGGCACATTCGTCCGCTCGTCTGGCACCGCGAATCTTTATCGCTCTATCTCTGTCCCTCACTTTCCGTCCGTCTCTCTTCGCGCTCACTCCGCCCGCGGATAAATAAGTCTCCGTCTGTGTTCCAGGAACGGGCAGCGCGATTATGTAAAAGGTTGCGCAAACGTAGCAGTCGCTGCATCGCTGAGCGCGCGAATGGGGCGCGCGTCTTTACGACGCCTATGCATACGAGAACGCGCGGCCTATCTGAGATGTTCTTGAGCGTCCGAGACCGTCCGAGGACGTCGGTTACCCGGGCTTATCGCTCGCGGTTTGCGAAGAATAAAACGCGGCTTTATGTGCGTTTGCATCAGAGCTCTTCTTGCGCGATAATTGCGCGACACGCGGGCAACGTTTCTGCGTCGTGGCTGAGAAAATTGAGACGATTTAGCGCTGGATGTGAACTGTTAGAGCTGACATCAGAGGTTTGGTCTAATACAGGAAAATTCTTTTGGGGTGAAAGCGGTGAATGTGGACTGAACTGATTTATACGGATCTTCATCTTCACCTGTTTTGTCCTGTACAAAAAAATTATGAAAATTCTACTCTAATGCAGTAGAAGTCTATTATGTTACTAATTAATCGATGCTGAATTTTACAAAACTCAACCCAAAAATACAGATAACAAATATTTACTGCACTGAACTGGATTTTAAATAAACTTTTACGCACAATAAATTCCTACTGTGTCTGACCTGATTTTTTTACAGGACCTCTGAAAAGTCCGTAAATAGTACAGAATCAAAGTGCGTTGTACTTTCAGGTGAACCATATCGATATATATTTATCATCGATACATATGGCTCATTTTTTTTTTCCTGACAAGGGTGGAAATCAACGGCTTCGGGAATTCGGCGAAGAATCTTGCTTCGCACTCTCCAACGGGCAATTGACTCGAGTGGCGCGGATGTGGCTGAGCTTTTACGAGGCGAGCGTATTTCCGTCTTCCTGCGGGATATCGCAAGCCATGGCGGTCCTTATATTAGCAGTAGAAGCGGCGTCGCCGTGATAGTTGTTCACTGTACTCTCTCCCTCTCTGTCTCCGTCTCCCTCTCTCTCTTTCTCTCTCTCTCTCTCTCTCTCTCGTCGTATAGTCGCGGACGAACCTATGGTGCGCGCGCGGCGAGAGCGGTCGTTAACGAAGTCGTTAAGCTTTGTGGCAACTCCATCGCAATCAGCGCCGACGCGGCGCGGCAGGCAGAGAGAGAGACAGAGATGCCAGAGAGAGAAAGAGAGAGAGAGGCAGCGGAGGCAGAGTGGCACAGTCGAGCCGCGGCCTCGTAGAGTAGTCTCGTGTTTATTTCATTATGAGAGAGGAGTAAGAATGATTGGAGAAAGCGAGTCTCAGCCTCTCGGCTAACCCTGTATCCACGTTTCATCCTGCTTTCGCCCTTCGCGCCTCAGTAACTCACCCCTACCGCCATTCCCTCTGTCTCTCTCCTTCACTCTCCTTTCGCTCCACTCGCTCGCTCACTTTTTTCCACCCGCGCCGCGCTCCTTCTTTCCGCTGTTCCGGAACTCGCGCTCACCTCTTTCCTCGCCACTTTTCGTCTAATTTCCTTCGCAGCGGGGGGCGAAAAATACAGAGTGAAAGAGAAAGAGAGAGAAAGCAGTGCGAAAACTCGCTGCTCTGTTTCGCTGCCGTCGAGCGAAGCTCGAGGAGCTCGTATCGCAGAGCCGAGCTGTAAGCGGCGCAGCGAGCGCCGAGCATTGGTATTCCGTGGAAAGAAATACGATTAGCTCTCCTTTCTCCACCGGTGGCAGCAGGGAGCGCGGGCTGCCTGTATATACACGGCCAGCAGGGCATTCTCGTAGCTCGTGCAACGCGTCCAATCGACGCTGCTCACCCTCCGGTTTCGCTGCCACCCTCCCGCCGTGTCGAACTGTCGAACGGGAACGGCTCTGCGGAAAAATCTACAATCCGAGGCGCGCGAGGCGGCTTACACGGGACCACCCTTTAGGCGGCCCCGGCGACGGATTAAATTACCGGGGGCCAACTGTGCTCGCCGCGTGTACTCACCCGGATATATATACTCCGGTGCAACGATCGGGACGCGCGTCTTCCTGCGGGATCTCGATTGCCAATTTCGTTACTAATTACGTCGTCTCGTGTCGCTTCGTGATTTATCCCACGTGAAAAAAAAAAATAAGTGTGGTAAAAAATATCCTGAAAAAAAAGAAGTGTGAAAAAAAATATCCTGAAAAAAAGAAGTGTGAAAAAAAATCCTGAAAAAACAAAGTGTGAAAAAAAAAAATCCTTGACACTGCTTACGCAGTAAATGGAAAGTAAATGCAAGTAAACACAGACAGAAAAAAATAAGGGGGGAGGTTGGGAATATACCTAACATAGTTGACGTCGAACCGAGCGCGAAGAGGTATTACAGGAGTCGACTCGAGGGTAAAGTAGATAGCAGCGTCGCGATAACGGAGCCAAGCGAAGCGGCAAAGAGAAGCCAAGCCTTTCGAAATTAAGTAGCTCGGTCGACAGGTGAATTTGAGTTCTCGAGGCAGCAACTCCTAAGGGTGGGGGAAGCGTTGGGTGGAGGGTGGGGAGGGGAGGGGAGGGGAAGGGGGGGGGGTGGTCGAACTTTTGCGCTTGGGGGTGCGCGCTCGCGGCACCCTCGTCGTCGTCCACCTACCCGGAAAGTAGGATTATCAATTTGCGTTGATTACCTCAGTTTAATCCACTCAGAGCAGCTGGGCCGCTCACCTAGCCGCTTGGCGAGCCGCTCGACGAGTCTGCCGCCGCTTCGACGCTCTTCTATCGCGACTATACCGGTCCCGGGTTATCCGTGCTACACTCCCACGCGCCGAGAGGCTACAGTGGCACTCGCACACGACATTGCGCAGCTTTCGGAGCGACTATGACCGCTATGTATATCGTCAGCTCCGAGCACATTAGTATATAGTCACGTGGGTATATATATATATGTACTCTACGCAGGCCTTTTCATTCGATTACTTTTATTAATTAACCGGGAGGAGAAGGGGAGATGGAAAGGGAGAACTGGGAAAGGGGGGGGGGGGGGGAGGGGGGCTCACTGCCAAATGAACAAATTAAATTATGCTCATTCTTTTGAATCCATCGAAAGCCTCCGGTTCCTCGGTCCTCTCCGCTTCGCCCACCCTTCGATATTGCGGTCGGTGTATTTTTTCGACCCCGAATCGACGAGGGCGAAAAACCACCCTGAACAGTGTTTTTTTTTTGCCCCTATTACACGAAAGTGAGATACATGAGCGAGAGAGAGAGAGCGAGCGAAAAAGAGACGGGGAGCTTGGGTTCTTTTTCCACTAACTAATCGATAATTCGTCGACTCTGATACTTTTTTCGCAAACGTTTACAGCCTCGACGCTCTCTCGACTCCCCTATTCGCCCTTCCCTACCCCTCTCACTCGTCCCTCAACTCAAACACGCGAGTTCCTCCGGCCACCGAGAATTCTGCCGGCCCGTTAGTTGAGAAATTTCCTTCGAACGCTTCGAGTTCATTTGCCAAAAGCTTCCGCAATCATCTCGCGTTGGTTTCAGTTATATTAAATTAGAACTCGTGAAGTGAAAAAAAAAAAAAAGGAAAAAATGTTACTGGGTTTGGAGTTTGGATTAACCTTGACACGTCGCGGCCAGAATTCAGTTACTAATTCAGTGGGAATATAATTTTACCGAACGAAACGTCGAATCGTCCGTGAAAAAATAATATAATAATAACAATAATCGTATCTTTTTTCTGGAAGGAGAAAATCGGGCAGAGTCGTTCGAGATCGACGATCGAACGTTTCATGTCGATCGGAGTTTGGAGCTTCGCGAGCCTAGAGCCCTGAGGGTCTTCCATGCAAATAAAGTGCGCGCGCACACGGGACGAGAGCAGAGAGGAAGCGGACGGTAATGTGACAAGTGCAAATCGACGCGGCGGACCCTCCTCGCTCGTCTCTGAGACTCCCGAGCGTTTCGTCTAAACTGCCGAGTATATACCCGGCGGTACGTAACCTGGTCATCCAAGCCGCCGAGGGTTGAGAAGAGGTGACGGGGTTGGACGAGCGGAGCCGGTATAACCTTTCGCATGCGCGTTTCCCTTCGACGAACAGGGCTTTGCACTTACGCCACGCTGAGAGAGAGACGGACCGAGAAAGAGGAAGGAACGAGGAGCGAGAGGCAACTTCGATTAAAGTCGCCGGAGCGGCGTTGAGCGCTCGGACGTCGTCGTACTTCTCCTTCGTACTCCGCAGCTATTCGTCCCACTATTTACCTACAGACTTAAAAAAAAAATTGTAATCGTTTTGAAAGGCTGAAGGATAATCTACAATTGTAGTGCAATGGAAACATGTTTCATTAATATTTGTCTCTTATGCTACACTTAATTTTTTTTTTTTTTTTCTTGAGCCTAAAGGATATAATATAAAAAAGGAAAATTTAGGACAATAAAGGACAATTGTAGTGTAAGGGAAATGTGTTTCAATGATATCTTTCTTTGCGCACTTTTGCTCATTTTCAGTCGCCGGAAGATCGAGACGACGTTCGACCTCCCTGCGAATATTTTTTCGCATCACACCCTATTTTTTCACACCAAAAGCGCAACTCTACTCTTTGTATGCATTTTTTTTCCACTTGCGCATCCAGTTTTGCCGAAGGCTCCTCTGACCGCCGCAATCTCCGCGTCTCGGGATCGAGACGACGTCTCGTCGTGAATATCCGACATTTAGGGATCGTGCTCGTCGGTACTCGTCCGTGCGCGGAGTTTGAAACAAAGAGGAATAAGAACGAGAAGAAAGAGAGAGAGGATGGCGCGCAGGAGGTGGAAGATGAGGAGGAAGGGAGGAAAGAAGAAGACGAAAAAAAAGGAGACGAGAAAAAGCACAGCTCGGCGAGAAAGAGGTATAAAAGTAGAAATAATGGAGATAACGATCACAGGGCCGGCGGCGGCTACGATATCCACGTTGCTGCTGCGGCTGCTGCTGCTGCTGCTGCTGCTGCTGCTGGCGCTGCTGTTGCCTCGTGTTCCGCCTGTGCAGCGGTGGACGAGCCGGGATCCTAACAGCCGAGTGTAGAACCCGCCGACGAAGAGGAGCCTAGAGAACGATGAGAGCGAGAGAGACAGAGACAGAACGATGAGAGCGAGAGAGAAAGCGAGAGAGACAGGAGAGACTGAACGAGAGAGAGGTGGAAGAGGGCTCTACGCGCGGAGATACTCGCGAGATACCAATTCCGCACGGAAATCCCCGAGGGCCCGGGGCGTCGCGTCGGTGAGTTCGAATCGTAATCCAATGGCGTGCGAAATCGAGGTGGCGCATTGTCTCTGCCGCCGCTGCCGTTCGCCGTTGCCGACGACGCCTCTCGCGCGCTTCGCTCTCATTCTCCCCTCGTTTTCCTCTTTCCACCGCCGCGCCGCGCTCTTCCTCTTCCTTCCCCTGTCGCAGGATGTTTCGTACGTCGTTGCTCGCCGCTCGCGTTTCCGCCGCGGTATCCACCGAGACCTCCCCCCCCCTACCCTCCCCTCTCCCTCCGCTCCCTCCTCTTGCTCCCGCAGCGCTCAACCACTATCAAACAGCTCGGCTAATTTCATTTTATTACGCGAGGAGAGTCCCCGTGAACTTGCCGCTGCGTTCTTCACTTGCGAAATTCTCGCCGAGAGAAAATTTCGTGCGAGAATATCGTCGAAACCGATTCTCACACGAAAACGTATGCATTGAATAGGGTAGATGCACCGGTGGCCATTGTACCAGTTGTGGACCATTTTTATACTATAATTTATTTGAAATTTTTTTTTTCCTGCATTTTGATGTTGGAATTTGAAAAGAGTATTCATACAAATTAACATTAACCATAGAATTTGGTTTCGTTTTAACAAAACAATTAATTTTTTCGAAGTCGGACCTTTGGTCTGAAGATCGAATTTTCAGACCAAAGGTGGCCAAAATCGGTACTTCTACCCTATTGTTTATTTTTGCAATTACACTTCCGTTTTCGTTTTAGGGTTTTTTTCTTATCGCTGTTACTGTCGTTTCGTTTATGTTTTATTGTTCTGGTGTATAGAGTCAGGGACGAGTAGCCACGGAGAATACACAAAGAAAGTGGCGCGCGGAGAATATGTATGAAACGAGGCGATGAAGTGGCTGATGGATGCAGAGAGGGCGCGAGCGAGTGAAAGGAAGTAAGAAAATTGGTGGAGAATTTCATTGTTGTCTGGGACCTCGCGCGCCGCGCGGGCCCCGCGTGCGTTTCGTTACGCTCGGCGAGCCGTGACTCGATCGCATTATCGGATCTGCACCGCGGAGAGCGCGAGCGGGTTTCATAGCCGTGTAATTATCGCTGCGATGTTACTGCGCCGACGGCTCGAGTGTGTATCGCTTCGTCCTCGTCGCTTCTCGAATGGCAATGACTCGCAGGTCTCGCGACGATTGAGTCCTCAAACTCGCGGATTGAGACAAACGCAAGATGCTGCGTAGGGTAGATGTACCTTTAGTGGCCACTGTACCCATTGTGGCCATTTTTATTAATTTATTCTTGAAATTATTTTATACCCACAAAAAAGTGTCGACGTTTCGAACAAATTCATACAAATTCACCGATTGACCTACTCGATGTTTTTTTTTATGCCATTAAATGTGTTTTATTCCTTTAAATGAGATGGCCACTGTACCTATTGTGACCATTTTTATTAATTTATTCTTGAAATCATTTTTTACCCACAAAAAAGTGTTGACGTTTCGAACAAATTCATACAAATTCACCGATTGACCTACTCAATATTTTTTTTATGCCATTAAATGGGTTGTTTTATTCCTTTATTAAATGTGATGCCCACAATCGACCCTAAAGTGGCCAAAAACGTCTACCCTATTCGACGTCTGTATAACGAAACGTCTGTTGGGAACTTCGGTCGCCTATCAGCCAAATAAGAACTTTCCTGTTGGGCTACACGCGACTCAAGGCGTAAGAAAACGAGATTGATCGAAGTCCGGTCCGGCACTTGATCGCTGGCAACGAGGATATTTCGCGAGCTGAGCGAGGAGCAGCGCAGCAAAACCGCGATGAGGCGTCTGGCGCCCAACGCGCGCGCGGGGGGCTTAACACTTGCCGGTTGATGCGATAACTCATGGCCGCGTATAATATCCGCGCTTCGGTGAAAGAAAGAGGAGCCGTGAAGGTATAGCCACGTCCTCAGGGAGGAAGAGGGAGGCAAAGCCAGATTAATGACGAAGAAGAGCGCGAAGACCTCAGAGCGCGCGGACTCCTTGCCAAAACCGCAACTCCGCACAGCGCTAGGAATATGTTTTGCGAAAAGCAAACTCTGTCTCTTTCTCTGTGTGTTCGTTCGGATCCAGAGTACGAAATAAACATCTCTTTCTCTGTCTGTCTGTTCTCCTTCTGTGTATTCGTGGGGGTTAAGGAGTAAGCAAAAAGTTCGCAAGTTCCGTGACTGAAGAAAATGTGACCCGAAGAAATGTGCTGAACGAAGACGAAGAGATTTTCGTGAAACATATCCTTGGCCGCGTTGCGTTCGATTGTTTTCACTGACGTAGGATACAAGACTCGCGTTTAATCTTTCATTTCGCGAGCCTTGCTCACTGCGCTCGAAACTACTTACCAGACGCTCAGGCAAACCCCAACGAAGAGCCCCAGCGATGACTGTCGACGAATTTCGAAATTACTTTGTTTCAAATACAAGCAACAATTTTCGACTTGTGATTGTTTCAAGAAGCGAGCGGCGGCGTCGGAGGCGGCTTCGTGGATTCGGCGCTGTGCTGCCGAGTGCCGCACGGAGCAGCTGCTACGCCGACTCAGAGGCGTGCTGCCGAAGTTATTATACAGCAGAAGGAAGGAACTGCAAATTATACGGAAGGCAACGTCGAGGGAGGAAGAAGCTTATACGGAGAAGCAGAGAGAATCGAGAGAGAGAGAGAGAGAGGAAGAGAGGGGAGAGGAGAGAGCGAAGGGAGAGAGAGGAAGAGAGGAAAGAGGGAGAGAGAGGAAGAGAGGGAAGAGGGAGAAAGAGG
Source organism: Itoplectis maculator (assembly GCA_964034905.1). NCBI lineage: Eukaryota > Metazoa > Arthropoda > Insecta > Hymenoptera > Ichneumonidae > Itoplectis > Itoplectis maculator. Next base: position 8,287,548 of record OZ035857.1, on the reverse strand, counting down.
AAGAGGAGAGAGCGAAGGAAGATAGAGGAAGAGAGGAAAGTGGGAGAGGGAAGAAGAGAGGGAAGAGGGGAGAGCGGAAGTGAGAGAAACAGAGGAAAGAGGGAGAGAGAGGTAGAAAGGAAAGAGGGAGAGGGCGGAGAGTACGGTTCACCGATACCACAGCCGAAGAAGCTGCGGCGAAGACGAAGGGAAAGAGGAAGAGGCCGCGTCTAAGCTTTCTCGGAAATGGTCCGACACGCTAGACAATCCGTCTGGCTGGTTTCTGCCGCTCGGCGGCGGCTGCGTCGCGGTGCGGTAGAGACGCGAGAGACACGTCGGCGGGTAGCGCGCGAAACGAGACCGACGACTCTGCGGCAACACGTGGTTCTCCGCTTCGAAGTTAGACCTACCCACTTATCCATCAGGCGCAATATGAGAAAAGCCAGCAGCAGGCAGTCGTCTCCCCTCGAGTGCAACGCACACACACGCCTCGCGGCGACTGGCGAGCACGGATTTTTACTCCTCCCGTAATTTCGGGATTTCAATTTCTCGCATAAAAAAAAACCCCTCGGACATTTATGAATCTCAGCAGTGAAAAACCCAGGAAAAAAACCTTTAAATCTCGTAAAATCAAATACCCGAGCAAATACCCCAGAAAAAAAAAACATATATTTCCCGGTTTTTTAATCAAATAAATTCTTCCCGTTACGTAAATCAGCTGACAATTTACGAGACCCGAGCAGTACGTTAAACCAACGCAAAACAAAAAACGTAGAGAGAGGAGGCAAAATAAAAGAGAGCTAGACTCGAGAGTTCGCTGGCTCGCGAATCAAGCTCCTCTCGGGTGAATGCGATGAGCGGCAGCGGCGAAGAGGACGGAGAGAGAGAGGCGAGAGCAGCAGAGTGAAGGGGTCGTAATTTTCGCGACTGTTTTTCCGCGCAATAAAGCCCGGGCTACGATCGCGGGGAGTTAGCGCGCGAAAGGTGAGAGGGTGGCGAGCGAGCAGAGCGAGCGCCGCTCGAAGGGAACGGTGCGGTCTCTCGGGGCTTTCGTCTGGCGTCGTGCACACTGCGCACGAGACCCGTTGGAGGGGGGGGGGGGGGGGGGGGGGGAGGATGAGGGGCACGAAGGCGGCGCAGGTGTGGGAGAAAGACGGCGAGAAACGAGTGTACGGGAATTTGCATAGCAGTAGCTGTCGGTGTTGGCGTCGTTGGTGGGTGCAACAACTCCGTCTCGACTGCTATGAGGTACGAAGCACGTCTGTCTCTAACTTGTCGGTGGCTCGTAACGAAACGGAGCTTCCGGACTTGGCCTCTCCCGCAAACTTTTGCCCCCTCCTCCTCCCCCTCCCTCCTCCACCTCGTTCCCTTCACCTCCCTTCCCTCTTCGCGGCGCTTCCTCATCTCGTCGCAGAGTCGTCGCAGCGTCGAGCGCGGTCGTGTCATTAGGTGCAGACGAGGCGCAGCAACAGAAACAGCAGCGGCGTCGACGGAGCGACGACGCTGCGACGACGGCGGATATAGGAGCGGGAGTTTGCATGTCGGCGGGTTTTGCCGCCGCTATGGCCGCGGCCAGAACTGCAGAAAGGGCGCAAGGGTGGAAGTGGAGAAGGTCCTCATGGTTCTGGTCCTGCGCGATGCTTCTACTCGGCACCACTTTCACGATATACGGAAATGCTCGAGGTATATGGGACCGGAACGCCAGTCGACGTTTTCATCGGTGAAACGTGCGGAAGAGCGAGAAGGGGAGTGGAGTGAAGGATCGTAGAGGAAGAGAGAGAGAGAGAGAGGGGTATAGGAGAGGAGCATCAGGAAGGAGGGAAATGTCGCTGGAAAGCGCGGACTGTAAGGGATGCCGCGGGTTACGAAAGTTTTACATCCCGGCGTGTCGGCTGGGCTCGATGCCAAGTGCGATGTGCGCGCTCCTCTCGACGTTATAACGCTGGTGACTGGAGAGGATCTCTCTCTCTAGCGAACCCAACGTTACTCCCGAGGTACCGAGAAGTGAGCGAGAGAGAGAGAGAGGAGAGAGACGAGAGCGAGTCTAACGCTCTCTATGGACTCTCTGTCATGTTTGCTCTTGGTTTCTCTGGATACCTTGCAAGCTATATGTATATGTACCCATACTGTATATATATATTTATATATTCCGGAGTAGTACAAGACTCGTCGGTCTTATACGGCTCATAACATCCTCAAATATCTCGATCACTCTGTCTCTTTCTTTTTTTTTTTTTTTTGCGATAAGCCCTTTTTAATTCAAGTCTTTTTAATTCGACGAGTGTTCAACAGAGGAGATATAAATCCGCCGAAAATGCGTCGAGGTGTGCAGCGACGAGAAGTCAAAGGTGGAAAAGTTGCGGTAAGAAGAAAATATTTTTGCGATTCAGGAGGCAAAAGAGTTTGAAGCCGCGCGCGAAATCTGCAGAATTTTCGCGGAGGTGGAGGCGGATGGGTCGTGTGTAGGCGAGAGGGCCTAGAAAGATGGAGAGAGAGAAGAGGAGGCTGATTCGTTCCGTCGTGCAGCTCTCTCGCCTCGTTTTCCCTCGAATTTGGTCTCGTGCGCCCGTGAAACGTGCAATCGCGCACTGGCAGTCTCGGCGGCCCGCCAGGCCCGCTGCCAAGTGGGAGCTTCCCGCGACCTCGGTGACCTCGGCGTCTCGCGGGCCGACGCAGGCACCGGGAAGAAGCGTGCGAGCGGTGAAGTTACGCGCCGCGCGCGCTGCTCTCGTGCCGTGCTCGCCGGGATAATTGGTCGTGTGACGGGCGCGCCGGATCCTTGGTACGGGGCCAACGCGAACTGCAGTCTTCTTCGTTTGTACCTCCACGAGACGCTTCCTCTTCGCGTATTATCGCTCGCTACGCTTATATAGATATATGTATGTACAGCCTTATACCTGCGGTAAATCTGCCTGCGAAAAAGTGGCACCATGAGCATCGTGTGGGATGATGGGGGGCGGGGGGGGGGGGGGGGGAGAGAGGCAGGGGGGGGGGTGGTTACCTCGATACTTTGAGTAATTGGCTCGACGGAAGAGCCAACGAACTTTGCGCTAAATATATAAAATATTCGCCACACTGGTAAATGCAACGAAGTTGTCGCAACGAAGTCGATTTTTCGCGAGGGAAGAAAATATTCTCTTATCGGTCGGCAGGACACGTCAGCTGAGAGCAGCAGCAACACCGAATGCTGAAGCTCATTTCGGGGTCCGCGAGAATGTGTCAGAGAAAAATGCAAACAGCGTTATCGCTGATTCTGCTCCTTCGCTCCTCGATTTCTTCCCTCTCTTTCCTTCTCATCTCACTCTTCGTATCCTTCTCTGTCTCTGTCTCTCTTTCTCACTTTCCCCCCTTCTTTTTACCGTACAGTGCGATACACATCGTGAGAAATCGAGATATCGTCTCGCCGCCCGTTTCACTCCCCGGAGGCGACGCGAGCCTCGCTGTACACGCTCCGTTCGAATGGATTCAGCGCTCGGGCTGCTTTCAGGTCGGAGCAGTGCGCGCACGGTGTATATGCGCTGCTGCAACGGGTGTGTATACATTGAGTTCGGGAATCAAGATTAATGACGGAGACGCGTACGTGTTTTCCGGTGTGCCACGGGTGCACCGGGGGTCCCGAAGGAACGAGCCGGAGGGACTCGCGAGAGGGGGTAGGGGGGGGGGGGGCGGGGGTGGCGGCGCGTCTCGAGCCAAGACGTGGTAATCGTGTCGGGGGGCCTCGACGAGCACATTCTACCTCCGCGACAGTCAGCCCGGAGACCTATGACCGAGTACAAGGTACACCCTTGCTACACTTGCTACACCAGAGCGAAGGATCTGGTAATGAATACCACACTTAAGGAAGCAAACTCGGCCTATTCCATTGCGATTCAACGATTTTTTTAACCCATGATATTCTTGTCATTGTTTGGCACACGATTTTTTTTGTTTTACTAGAAAAATGTACAGACTCCCAGAATAAAACTGGATGATGTTTAATATCGCGAAATTTGGCAGTTTGGCGGAAAAAAAAATCGTTTTTCGCGTTTTTCTCCTCGAATTTTTTATTTTTCGGGGAAATACCTGTCGTTTTTGGAATCAGCGGGAAATTTCCCATCGGATAGGGTTTTTAAAGTTTGCGAAATCGAAAATTTTTTTTTCGGCCAATTTTGCGAAAAATGGCAAGGGGTACCCCTTCTAAAATTTTGCGATTTTTGAGGGTCAACTTTAAAAATCTGAAAAAAATCGAAAAATCGAGATATCGCGTTCCGCCTGGTGGCGTTCTCTTCGTTGAAGAGTTTTCTTTCGAATGCAAAAAGAAAATCCCGATTATATTGATCCAAAGAAAAATTACACCGATTTTAGTAAGGTGCCAAAATATGGAAAAAGTGAAAAATCGTTTTTCGCATTTTTCTCCTCGAAATTTTTATTTTTCGGGTAAATACCGGTCATATTTGGAATCAGCGGAAAATTTCCCATCGGATAGGGTTTTAAAACTTCGTTAAATCGAAAAAAATGTTTTTCGCCCAAAAACCGGCAAGGGGTACCCCTTGCGAAAAATTTCAATTCATGAGGGTCAACTTTAAAAATCTGCAAAAAATTAAGGAATCGCGATATCGCGTTCTGCCTGGCGGCGTTCTCTTCCTTGATGAGTTATCTTTCAAATGGAAAAAGAAAATCTAGATTCCATTCATCCAAATAAAAATTACATCGATTCTAGTGAAGCGTTAAAATTCGACAAAAAGTGAAGAACATTTTTCGCATTTTTCTCCTCGAAATTTTTATTTCTCGGGCAAAAACCGGTCATATTTGGAATCAGCGGAAAATTTCCCATCGGATAGGGATTTAAAACTTCGTTAAACCGCAAATTTTTTTTTTCGCCAAAAATCGTAAGGTCCTACACTAGCTAACCTCCGACCGCGCGTGTCATTCCTTCCTACTAACACAAAAAACCCATAGCACGAAGTTAAAAAAAAAATCCTGCAGATTCTAGTTTCACAGCCAAAGAAACCAACGTCGACAAATTGAAGTCGGAGTTCTCTAATCCGCGAATATATTTTCTCCGCAACGGCCACGCCGCTTCCGGACCGCAGTTATCATTCTCGCGAGTGGTCCTCAAGTTTGGCTCCCGCTTCTCGAAGTTGCCGCCGGCCAAGTTCTCGCCAAGACGGAGATAATGCCGAGTACAGCGAGGAAAACGAGTAGTAGTACGAATATCACGACGGAGGAGGAGGGTTAAGAAGGAGTCGTTGGAGTAGGAGAACCAGCAGCAGCAGCAGCAGCAGCAGCAGCAGTAGCAGTAGCAGAGATTCGCAACTGTATGATGGTCATTTTGATATCACATGGCGCGCGCGGAGAGTAGTCGACGGCGAAGGTAGAGAGAAGGGAGAGGGTAACATCGCCCGCGCGCATCGTCCCTGTGAATCGTCCTTGTCACGGCGGCGCGCGTGTTCACGACTCCGAGTCGCGTCCCTTCGCGTCCCTTCGCTCGCGCCGCGTCCTCCTCCGCCTCTTGCCAGCCTCGCTAAAGTCGAGTCAGATAGGCAAATGCGCCTATTAAACCGGCGTAGCGGCGTGTATATCCGGCCATGGCGATGCGGTAGTTCCCGAGTCGCTGTTGCTGCGCTGTCGCTGCTGCTGCTGCTACCGTTGCCACCGCTGCGCGTATCTGCCATTGCAACAACGGACTGTAGCATCGTATACACGTTGTGTCGACTCCGGAGAGCCCGAGCAGCCACTTCTGCATAGGAAGCTACAGTCACCGCGAAGCCGCCGCACCTACTGCACGCGCTGCACACAACTCTGTGTGCACAAATTGTATCGCGGTGTATACATATATGTATATATGCATATACAGGGTGATCCAGAATCCTTTACTGGCTGGCACACTTATTTTTGCTGCGTCTTTAATTTTTTTGGCGATGACAAGCGTGCTTAGTCTCAGCGATCCCAACGTTTGCTTTTTCGCCTTAACAACGTCCTTGAAAAAAAGGATGCTGTTTTTCTTGAACACCCGCAAGAAAAAAGTTGAGAGTATGTTAAGGGAGAACTTACTCTAAACTTGCTCCTAATTCGAGCTCAACTTACTCGTAACTTGAGTACAAATTAAGATATTTGCCCTCTCAGCTTGAGGGCGAATCAACAGAAAGTTGAGAGTAGGTTGAGGACGAATTGAGAAAGTTGAGATTGGCTGTCATAAATCAGCTCTCATTAAATAAACTACCGGGAATAAAAGTCTCAAATTTTGCACACATCTTGCATTCCTGCCATTTCGAGCTTCCTGCAGTCCTTTGGTGCGGGGATTCTGGATCACCCTGTATATATATATACGTAGCAGCCGCAATTCTGTACCTATAGGTATAGCCTCCCTCCCAGTGAATCGGTGTGCGCGACACACATACCGATTCGCACGCGCGGGCCGAGCTCTCCCACTGAAAGCAGCGCGGGCACTGACACTACTCTGGCAGATCTGCAGAGACGAGTAACAGTCGCTCCTGCAACACTGTATAAACTCTCTGTGTGTCGGCGCGTCCGCGCGATCGTCGGTGTGCTGCCTGCTGAGCGTACATCGGGCTTAAACACCGGGACGGTAATCAGGTCCGCTTGGCAACCAGGTCCTCTCCCACGCCACTTTATTTTACCCGTGGCGTTATTTATTGTATCCTAGGCTTCTCTCCGCCGCTCAGTGCTGTATAACGCTAGCAAAGCGACGTTCTGCGTTTTATTCGACTCTGGTGTGCTATATATATTTTTGTCGCTTGTATATTTATATGTGTGTATAGGTATGTCGTTTATATAGTGGCCCTCGCGGGCGGTAACGATTCTCTCTGCCAGGTCGCTTCGAGAGGATCACCCGACTATCGTTCTCTCTCTCAATCTGTTTCTCGTTCTCTCTGTCTCTGTATTTTCCTCTTTCTCTTTCTCTCGTGGTATGGATGCTGTTTTCCTACCGTTGCTCGCTTCGCGTTTTCCCTCGTGTATACAGCACCTCGAGCGTTTATAACAATGCGCACGGTGTTCCCCTGTTTCGGTTTAAATATACCGTACAACGTGTGTGCACGCACGAGGAGAGTGGGTGGGGGGAGGGAGAGGGAGAGGGAAGGAGGGGGGTTCGATAACGAGGCGCCCGATTGAAGTATAACGAACGCTCGTGTTGGCACAGCGACACAGGTCCGGCTTGAGAATCGCACTTCGAGCATCGAGTTTGCCTTCGGTGAAAATTGCTACAAGAAATGCAAATGCCAAACGGGTATAAAAGCAGAAAAATTACGATCCACTCCGCTGGGGAGATATTTATCGGACGATAATATTTTTATTATCGCGTGTGGATAACATTCGCTGCTGGGAATTTTCGATTGGCTCGCCGCAAAGTGACTGCTCTTTGCTTCGTGAAATTTACATTTTTCGGGATTCTGACGTTCGCCTCGTCGATGGCTGAATTTTGTGAAGGTTGACATTCACTCGTCGAGCGATGACGAAAGGGTGATGACGAACTTTTTCGCCGGAGCGACGAGTTTGGGAATTGGGTGTTGGATGTTTCCAGTAAGACGTATAATGTACGACTGTGTTTGTGGTGGCAGAGTGCATTTCGAGACTCTAAATCTCACTCACAGAATCTGCACCGTACGTAAGGGACGAAGGGGGGAAGGAAGGGGGCTGCAGATCTGTTTTGCGCCGAGTCTCTTGCAGCGTCGCCAGTCGAAGGGGATCCCTAGACACCCGAAAGCGCGAATTCGTCGAGGCCACCGGTTCGCTCGCGGGACGCACACGTTCGGTTGTATAGTTCGAAAAGTTGTTTTCGCGCGCGGCACTTCGTCCAAGTTTCCGGAGAGCGGCGAGAGCAAGACAGACGCCGAGAGGTAAAATGTCGAAATGTTAAGGCCGAAGTTTACAGCGCGCGTACCACTCGAAATGGAAGACGCGAAACAACATTTCACACGCAGGGCAGGTAGAACGAAATTTTCTTGGAATACACGATCAAGGTCTGGATTTTAGTGCTCGGTAACCCTCTACACAAACCCCGCAGAGCAGAAAACGAAAGTTCACGCCGAAGTTTGTCGCTGATTCGATGAATTTGGACAGTTACCGGAAAAATAATTATCTAATCGCTGTGAGCAAATAAAACAGGCGCAGCTGTCGACTGATCGGTTCGCAGAGCTGATCCAGTTCGGAACGTCAAACTATCGGAGAGTGACGATTCATTTTATCGATGTACGGTAATCGGGTCATCCAAATGTCGTGTAAAATTTTCGAGGGAATTAAGGTTACCCGCGTGCGAGCTTTTCCCTCCCAATTTCGCGCCGCGTGTACGTTAAAAGTACACTACATAAAAATATAGTATATACCAAAAGCACAGTTAGGAAGACTCGGAGTGAGAGAGTGAAATCAGTAGAGAGTAGAGCGACAGAGAGAGAGAGAAAAAGGACGACGCCGTCGACGACGACTAATCAACGTAGTCTCGTCGCGTAGTCGGCAGTGAATTTTCTCGTTTCGCAATTGGACGTGAACGAGGGGCGAGCGCCGTGTGGAAGCTCGAAGCGGGCGCGCGGCGCGAGTGAGAGGGTGGAGGAGGGTGGAGGAGGGGAAGGACGCAGGGAAGGAGGTGGAGGAGAAGGAGGAACTGCCTCGGAGAGACCGAAGAGAGAGAAGGAAAAGAGAGGCCAAGTTAAAACGGCGTTATCAGCCGTGGGCACCGGGACGGTTCGCTATATATACAAGCAAAGCGCATACTCGACTCTGGTATACACAACGCGAACCTGTATCTGTATTGCACAGCCACGAGGCAGCTCTCCTCGCGGGCTGTGCAATACAGAGTCTCGGTGTACACGAACGAAGGAAGCCCAGAAACTCGTAATTTTGCATATTACACCGTTCGTTATTTATTTAGCAACAATATTTCAGCCGAACGACTCTCACACGCGTTGCCCTCCCTCTCTCCCTTCCCCCTCCCCCTTCCCTCACCTCTCGGGTTCCGCTGCCGGTTCCTCTCATTGCGCAGCGTGTACCTCGCGACTAGCGCGACGGTACACGCTTGGGGAGAGGGTGGAACGGAGCAGAAGGGTGGCAGGGAGGGAGGGAGGAGGGAGGAGGGGAGGAGAGGCCAGGGCCACCGTTACACCGAGTATAACGTCGTGAACGACCCGGACGGCGACGGCGACTACGACAACGGCGTCTTCGTATTTGCATCTTATACACGATGGAGCGGCGACGCCGCCATGTATATATGGAGGGGGGAGGGGGAGGGAGGGGGAGGGGGTGGCTGGCCAGGGCGCTCCGGGTTTCTCGGAGAAAAGCTCGCGAGCGAGGGACGAAGCAGCGGCGAAGGTAACGCTACGCTCCCTCCGTTCTCTTTCCCTCTCCCTCTCCCTCTCCCTCTCCCTCTCCCTCTCCCTCTCTCTCTCGTTCCCTCCTGCGTCTCCAGGCGGGGGGGGAGGAAGGGACGATAGCGCGAGGAGAGCCGCGTGAGAGGGACAGGCTCGAGGGTTGATTTAGTGGCATTTTCCCGGGGAATACTAGCGCGATAATTCAGGAGGACGCGCCGCGAATACTTACCACCTCCCTCCTCTCCCTCTCCATGGCCGCGCAGCGAGCGAGCCAGAGCGTCGGGCTCTGGCTCTCGCCGGCTGTATCTGTAGCTCCCCGTGTAAGCCGCCTCTGGCGCGCCATTGCCTAGCTGCAGGAGCTTCTCCGCTAGAGAGAAGTAACGCAGAGAGAGAGAGAAAGAGGGAGAGAGGGAAAGAGAGAAGATCCTTCGCTCCTATTTTCCCCCTCACCGTAATCTACGTTCCGCGCACGGGGAAGAAAACCCAGGGTGGAGATCCCCTCAGCGCCAATAACAGTAAAACTGCTTTGTTGATTTTCTAACGCTTTATATACGTCTCTAATATTGTTTCGTCGCAATAAAATTTAATAGGACACACACACACCTCCCTCTCGGGCTCTCTCTCGCTTCTTCGTCCCGCGCGCTCCCTCACCCTTGGTTCGCGATGCCGCTCCTTCGTCCCGCGCTCCCTCACCCTTGGTTCGCGATGTGGCTCCTTCGTCCTTTTTTCGCCTCTAATACGCGAGAGGGAAATGGTTATTTGCTACAGCATGTTTCAAGTATGACACAGACACACTCATACATGTGGGGCGTATATTTGCCGTAGGGCATATTTAACCGTTGGCTGTTGGACGTAGAATTTAATAACTTTTTCTCGTGTAATATGCAGCCTCTTTTCTCCTCGCGCGCGGCATCTGTGAGTGATGAACAATGCGCGGGATGAGGGAAATCGTGAGTTGGGAGAGGCCAACGACGAACGTTCGAAAAAGAACTTGAGAAAAAAAAAATCATTTTCACTATTTCTCCAATTAATTAATTGACCAATTGTCGTTTTCCTTCAAAATTTCTTCGAAGGCAAATCTCAAAATCCCGCAGCGTCTCTTCTGCATCTGATCCTCCTCCGGTTCCTTCGCTGCTGAAGCTGGTAACCGACGCTACAATTGAGAGCGGCTCGTTACGAATATATAGCTTGGACGTCGCGGGAGTGAAATTTCGTCGAGAGGAGGAAAGTCAACTCGCGAACGATAGTCGCGGGTTGCGCCGCTCTCCTTTGATGCGCCCTCCCCCTCTCCTCAAAGCCACCCTCTCCTCCCCGCATCTACGAGGCCAGTCCAAGGCGAATATATAGGCTCTATGGGCGCGCACACTGCGGGCCGCCCATACGCGACTTCGGCGCGCGAGGGTTTTACGAGAACCACAGAGTAATCCTCTTAGAAACGGAGAGAGGGCCGTCGCGGTAGAGCGCAGCGCGCGGCGGCCCACCGCACGGGCCCCTCAGACAAGCAGGTTGCTCCTCTCCCCGCTGCTGCTGCTGCTGCTGCTGCTGCTGCTGCTGCTGCTGCTGCTTTATTCGCGTCGTTGCTGCAGTTCAGCCGGACGACCAACAAGCCAACGGCTCGCTTGCAGCTTGAGTCGCCGTCCACCGTCCACCGTCCACCGTCCACTCCCTGCAGCCGGGTTATAGGGGCAGCCGACCAACCGGCAGCAATGTATATTCGGTGCCTCCGCTTGCCCGCGAAACCCGCGGGCACACTCACTGCGCGCCATTGTGCTTCAGTGCTAACACACACAAACACATATTCACTGACACACTGAGGAATTTTCAACGACTCCTGAACGTCTTCTTCTTTTTACCGACGCTTTGAATTTGACCTCTCGTGGGTAAAGATTACCGAGAATGAACGGGACACAAGAAAGTCCATTGTCGAGAGAAAAATTGCTCGGAGAAAAATATTAGGTGCTCGGCATGGGCAATTTTTGAAGGAGGCTGAGGAGAGGCGATTCGGGGGATTATTTTGCTGGTCGGGTGAAACGAAATAATTGTCGAGCCGAAAAAAAAAATTGTTTTATTATTTGCATCGCTTGTTTCGAGCTATGGGTGTATTTGAGTCACGTGACGTCTGCGACCTGCGGTCCGACCACACGAGACTCTATCCACTGTCGCTGTTGCTGCATCTGCGACTGCTGCTTCTGTCCTCTGCTGTCACCGGTGAATTCTTACAGAGAGAAGCGAGCGAGTTCTTGGCGCGTACGGCATTCCGGGGTCGCGACCCAAGTCGCGGTCCAAAGGTCGGCATTGTCGAGTCCCGCTGAAGCCGCGCCAGAGCCTCTCTCGGATCACACACGGGTTACATACTCGGCCTGAAGACTGAGCAGCAGCCCAATTGCTGCAACGCCTTCGCTAATACGATCGACGGTGACATACAGCGCTGGTTTCTCTTCGCTGACAAAATGCGCAAACGGCGCGAATGGGCAAACGACTTGTTGATCGCGGTGTGTATCGCGAAAAGTTTCTGACGATTCTTGGCTAACATTTTTGCGGCTCTGAAGAACTTTGGCAGTGATATCCGCTTCATTGTGGACCTGCTTATCTTTTGGACACAATTTTCACTCCAGTCTACTGTTCTCACCGGACTGACATTTTTTAAAATTTTAATATCAATATACACCGAGGAAATTAATCAGATTTTGTCCTAAAAAATTCAGAGTGATTTTTAAGTTTCAGAAATTTCGGTGTAATTTCGGAGTAATTTCGTAATTCAAAAAATGTCACAGTACCTTCGAAGATTGTAAAGTTTCGGAGTTATTATTAAATTTCTGAAGATTTCTGAGTGATTTTTTAGTTTAATTTTCTAAATAACGACTCACAATCAGTTTATAAAAATTCTGATTAATTTCCTTGTTTATAAAATGTGTGGAATCTTAGTGTAGGTCGACGGATGACAGACGGTTAATAATCGCAGTTGCAAAAGATGTGTCATATCACCTTTAGGAAACAGGTCGCGAATAGGCGACTACGTGGCGAACGATATTCCGCGAGCGTTAAATACCATTTAGTAACGTGGGCGATACCAGCACCGATCGGTGCCGTCTATACGTACACGACGCAGTACAGAACAGCAGAGTCACGTGTCTGTGTGTTTTGTGTGTGCAATGTGTGTATGCAATGAGTTACGCGCCATTGCGCAACGCGGTCGCGAACATTCCCGCGCGGCCGGACGGATCGAGAAACGAGTCGTATACCCCCTTGACAAACACACGGGGCATATATAGCCCCCGCGTCGTGTGTGTTTACTCATATGTAGATTATGTATAACACGAATAAATTTGCATAAACGTGTGTTCGGTCGACTGACGAGCAATGACCCCGAAAATCGACTTCGCATTGTCACGAGTCTCGCGCATGGATCGGCTTGTCTACATTTTTTGTTTTTTTTTTTTTTTTCGATGGGTTTTTCGCTCGTCGCTCGTTCATCCCGTTGGCGATAATAATTGACGTGAGAATAAAAACTCGTCAATAGATTTTCGTTAAAAAACACTTTTTTTTTAACCGAAGAGAATTACAAAAAAATACTACTATCACTTTTTGATGCTCGATCAATTTTTTAGTCGGGGTTTAATAAATATTTGTTTTGTTTTGAGACGGAAATCAAAATCGAAAAGCGGAGAGAATTTCCTAGTTCATTGGGATTTCTAGGCTGACAATATCCGTCGGCGAATCCGCATCAGAACTCGTCGTCGTCGTCGTCGTAGCAGTCGCCGCGATGGACCCGCGCGGCGGGCGCACGTGCCATATGGCAGTCGGCCAAGTGGTATCGAATTTCGGATTCAGACTCGAATTCTCATTCGGATTTGACGTTATTTCCGCGGTCTCTGTCTCGCGCGAAGGGACACGTAGCTTTCGCCGGCTGCAGTGTCGTCAGAGCGTTCGCTATACACTAAAACTGAGAGAGACTGAGTGGTGAGTGGTTGGCGTTTGAGTTATTACAAATTGTATATTTCTAATTTCACTGCATTATAGATTTTTTTTTAACACGAGATATTGAGATATTTTTATTACATAGAAATGACTCAAAAATATTTATAAAATAAATTTATGTATCGAAAGTTTTATCGCAAATATAGTATTTAAAGTTCCATTTGATATAAAAATATTCGATAAGATTCCCACAATTAACAACCGCTGCTTTCATAAAGTCTTCAGTGCTCTGTACATTAAATTCACATCATATTCGTACATCAAATTTTAAATACGCAGTGTCAGCAAAAAAAGCTTCCTGCAATGTTTATTAATTTCCATAGAAAAAAATGTCTAACCATGTATATATAATATGCTCGCAAAGTTCTACTTTTTCATCGCTGTACTAAGCCATGACGTTCCCGACTACGACGACGACGTCGGCGACGGTAACCCGCACGACGCGACTCGCCTGTTGGAAGCGCGCGACAGTTTTTCCGGATAATAAACCCGAAACAGACAATTTTCCGAAGCGTTTTATAATGCGAGAGCATATTTCCCGGGTAAGCGCGTCTTCGCGTTTCTCCGCAGCTACGCTCCAGTTTTTTCTCGCACCATTCTTCACGTCACTCGGATGCCTCGCTTGTGCCTCTCGCGAGATACAGCTTCGGTCTCCGACGGAGAGAGAGAAAGAGACAGAGGTTGTAGACGAAGACGGGGAAAGAGAGGAGCTTGCAAATGCGGCGAATGGAGCGAGAGAGCTGCGTTGGTACACCGGAGACTCGCCGAAGACGAGAGGCGCGAGGGCTGAGTGAGAGCGCCGCGCGACTCTCGCGTGTTCCTCTCCTCGCATCTTCCTCTCTTATCCTGCCGAGGCTGCTGGGAATCTGGCCAAGTGGGTTGCACACCCAACCGGCGACACCGACGGTTTCCCCTTCCGCGCGATTTCATATCATTTCCCAAGGACACGCTCATCCTCGTATATACCTATATATATATACGCGTATACTATACATCGACTGCCGCGCGTATAGTAAGTCGCTCGAGCGTCGCGCGCGGCTTAATGCGAATTACGCGACTACGTTACGCGCATTCATCGATGCTAATGCGACGCGTCGCACGATTAGATCGGGAAAGACCGGGGCCAAATGGGACAGGCCGAAAAATTGTATCGATATCGTTTGTTGCGAAAAATAATTAAATCGAGACCAGCGTTTTTTGCTGCTAAAATTCTGGTCGAGCTTTTTTGCTAAAATTCTCGTCGAGCTTTATTGCTAAAATTCTCGTCGAGCTTTATTGCTAAAATTCTCGTCGAACTTTTTTGCTAAAATTGTCGTCGAGCGTTTTTGCTAAAATTCTGAGAGAGAGACCGAGAATTTTCCTGACGCAATTTCACCGGTGCCTCGAGATATAAGCGTTCCTCTCTCTCGAGGGGCCAAAGGGCAAAATAATGAAAAGCGATTTTCATCACTCAGTTAGCCCGAGTGGTAACACACTCGGAGCCCGGAGTTTATAAGACAACACGGTAAAGTAGAGAAGGTCGCGCGGGACGGGAGGAGCCCGAGGAACGGCGACTCGCGGGGGGAGGGGGGAGGGACGCGAGGAGCACAGTCACTCGAATTCCAACCGGGAATACCATTCGCCGAGCGCAAGAGCGAAATTAAGTGAATTCCCGTGGGTACGAGTTCTCGCCTCTTCTCGGTATAAGTGTACCCACCGTCACCACCAACACCAAAGGCTGCACCACCATCGCCATCTATAGGCACGATACTCACGAATGAATGTGTTGTACACCGTCGTTATTTCTCCGTCCCCGCTTATATCTTCTCAGCTTTTCTTCAACCCCAACCTCTGCTCGCTGGACATTTCGGAAGTTCTCTCTGTTGTCCTCTGCGCCATTTTGAGACATTTTGACGCTTCGTCCATAAATGCCCCCCCCCCCCCCCCCCCCCTCTGATCCCTTTTTCCACTGCTGCAGAACGGTGAGAAAATACCCGCGAATTCCGCCAATACCCAACTCGCGTTCCGGCGGCGAAATTGTCCCAGTTCGAAGGGACAGTCCCTCACCCGATACCAAAACTCCGGTGAACGAGGAAAAAGTAAAGAGAGAGTCGTTCGAAGAGCGAAAAAGAAAAAAAGACAATAAAATAAAGGTATTGCTGGAAAGAAGGGGTTTGCAAAAGTGAACATATCGGAGTGCAGGGCGAACGTGTCTACTCTGTGGAAATCGGTGATTTGTCCTACCCCCTTCGACCTCCTCTTCCTATGTACTTTACGTGTGTGTGTATCCTATATACGAGTGATTCGTGGACATATATAGTATATATATTGTACGTATATGTATATAAACGTAGAGGACATTTGCTGTCAGTTGATCCAATTTATATCCCGGTTCTCAGTGGACCTCTCGTGCGGACCTCTCTCGTATGGAGCGCGCGGCGCGCGTTGCACCATCCCCAGCTGCGCATATCCCTCTCTGGTGTCCCGCCTCTCTCTCTTTCTCTCCTCTCTCTGTCCCTCGCGTGCTCCATCGGTCCGGAAATACGCC
Organism: Itoplectis maculator; assembly: GCA_964034905.1. Classification (NCBI taxonomy): domain Eukaryota; kingdom Metazoa; phylum Arthropoda; class Insecta; order Hymenoptera; family Ichneumonidae; genus Itoplectis; species Itoplectis maculator. The sequence goes on along the minus strand of OZ035857.1, from coordinate 8,271,762 downwards.
GAAAGAGCGAGATAACCGTGAACGGACCGTACCCGAAGGCAAGAGGGTAGCCCGCGCGCGATGTACGAGGGAGGCGAGATCGTAATGGGCGCGATCTGGAGCCAAATACAAGCGTACGTATACACCTACCGACCCTATAACCATTGTCAAAGGACGCGCGCGCGAGCGCCACACCTGCAATGCCGTGGCTATCTGTCTCCGTGGCTACGGTATTTTACGTCAAAAGCTCGCGTAGCGAATTCGCTAGTGTCACGCCGAGTGTCCCAATGAAAAATATTAATTGCGCGGAATTTGTATGTCGGCGTTGAGATGACAAATGTTATTTTACGTCGAGGCTTGACGGCTTTTCAATTCATGAAACTGCTTCATTTTTTTTTCCAGGCTGTCTTTTTTTTGGATCGAGTCTTGACGGCTTTTCAATTCATGAAACTGCTTCTTTTTAATTTTTTTTTCCATGTCTTTTTTGATTTGGGTGAAAAAAAAGGCTGGAAATATGTGTCCCGTGAGGCGATTTTGCTTCCGCGGTCGCACTGACGAAGAGTCAGGGATTTCTAGCCCCGTCATCGTGGTCATCGGTTAATTTTCAACGAATCCGTCATCGCGATCGAGGCCAATGGACTTGTCGAGCGCTGCTGGCGAAAATTCTCGGTGGACGTTGCCGTCGATCGGAGCATCCGTCGCGCCGGGCAAATGGGAATTTTGGTTCGGTGTGTGTGAGTGTGTATACGTTGCAACTGAGTGGACGATGCGCTAATGGAGCCCGAGGATCGTGATTCGCGAGAGAGGAAACGCTCGAGTCACTGTGGACGTATTAATTATGAGGTACTTCGACGGTCCGAAGTCTGAGCCGACGGCTGAGTGGAATGGAAACGTTATTCGTGGGCATCGCTGAGACGCAGCGCCGAAGAAAGTCAGTCACTTCATGAATAATGTTCCTGACGAATTTTCCTCGGCATGAATCGCCTCTGTGTATTTTGCTCACCATTTTCGTTCCATTCACAATATTCAGCTGGTGACGTCGATGCAGCTCGTTGCACCGGAAATGGGTAACCTTGCGTCTCACTCGTTACGATAATTATGATAATGTCTTGTTTGCAATAAAACACGAAATACCCTTTTATTTTCTCATAGCGGGACAATTAATTCTATTCACTCTATTCACATCGCAGTCTTTATACGTATCTATATACAGTTATAATATGTATATATACAGAAGCTTCGGTTTCCCGAGCGCGCAGTCGGTGCTAACTGCCCCCAACCCTCTGACTGGCGAGGCTTCCACTGTTCCGCTGGGTTTCATACAGTATCACACGCCTAGTCTGTCTATATAATATGCATACACCCGCCGTCTCTTGAATAACGAAACGTGATGCGAGTACTCATCCGCGGCGGTGCGGCTCCAGCCATGGTCGACACAGAGCCGAGAGAAGCAGCGCCCTGTGTGCTCGATTCATGTGTGTTGTGTCTGTGTATCTGTATATGCCTGTATGTGTAGCACACGAAACGCCAGTCGTGTTCCAAACGATATAAAGTCGTTAGCTCGGTTGCATTCCACAAGAAGCTTTGTGTTACTCGAATAAAACAATGAGTGGCCAAGGAGAGCTGTAGTTGCATACAAAAAAAAATAAAAATAAAAATAAAAAAATAAAAATAAAAATAAAAACACTAAAAATAAATAAGGGAAAAAAAGCGACAACGCGGAACAGAAGGAAAAACGGAGAAGCGAAGGGGAAAAAGGAAGGAACAAAAAACATCGGCGAGAGTGCGTAATTAAAGCAATTAAGCCGAAGTTAACACCGGAGAGCCAGTGGATCGCTGCTGGTGTAGCCTCTGCGCCAGGGCCCTTCGCCTGTGCTACCCGCGAGGAAAATAAAGAGGATTCGCGAGGGTCATGCAAAACGGGGCAAAGACGAAAGGGAGAATGCGAATGGGGAGGAACACGAAGGTGGGTTGGATGCGCGAAGAGGGAGGGGGAGGACATCGTTGAGGTGCGACTGAGAAACGACTACGAAAAGGGCGAAGGGAGAGAGCGAGAAGGAAGCAGAATTTTCGAAGGTGTGCAACGTGCATATATATAGGTATACGTAACTGTACCACATATATACGTATATACGTGCAGGGGACCAGGGCTGAGATATAAATTCCCTAAACGAGGCTGAAGTTTGGTAGTTACCGAACTTTTTATTGCACGAAATACTATTTAGAAAAATAATGTCGAAAAGTTCGGGTCCTCGGCGTGTGCGCAGGTCTCCTGGTGGGATTTATCACTCTCCGCACGGTTTGCAAAGGTTCCCGGCTAAGAATTTTCGCCACTCCACGTGCGCAAAAAAATTTCGCGTGAATTCGCTTTTCCTGCGCGACGAAAATGTACAGTGAGAAAAATTAGTAATTGCGATTACCAATTATTGGTTCGATCTATCAAAATATTGGTCACAGTTACTAAAATATTGGTAGCTCTGAATCACAACTATTAATTTTTTTCAGTGTATACTAATCACCGACGACAATCAAGGGCATACGATTTTTTTTCGTGTACAACCAATTTATGTTCTTTTTATTTTTCGAGGTTCCCCATTTTCGCGATTTTGTCGTCAGTCTCGTCCGGCGGTCGGGCCAATCGCCGGCGAGGACGAATAAAACGACACAATGGATATCGTGACACGAGCTTTTTTACGGCGGGCACCGAATCTACCAGCGCTTCGTGGATTTCTATCCTGTAAATACGTGTTTGGCGGTGCAGAGAGGTTCCTAACGCCTTTCCCATGAACTCGAGAGGAGATTGCGGTCGGCGGGGGCGCCTCTCTCGATCACACGTCGATCTTGATAACGTCCGTGTGGCTCGACGCTGCTACTGCTGCTGAACCAGCTGAAATTCGCCGGCGGAGGTACCCCTCCCAGGAATTTTACGAGCTGCTAGCAGCAAACCCTCCGGGGTCGTGCGCGGAGGGCGCGGCGAGAGTCGAAACGTAACCGAGGTACGAATTAAGGCGCACACGATCGGCACGGAAATTTGTTCGGCGTTAAACGAATCTAAATCTCAGCGGCTGGCAAGTTGGATGCGGTCGAGGCACGACTGCGGCAAGAGAGAGAAAAAAAAAAAAAAAAAAAAAATTCCACGGAGACGGAATGAGAGGGAACAGTGAAAAAAAAAAAAGATAAATCATATCGCGTGTCCGCTGTGATATCCTCGGGCGTATGCGGCTAAAAATTAGTCCGATCCGGTAAACTTTTACGGCAAACCCACCAATGGCGCGCGGCGAACAGCGACGAATGAGGAGAAAGCTGCGAGCGACGAAGCTGCGGTGGAAGCGAGACGGAGTGATTACGGAAACCGCGCGTTTGCGAGCTCGTAGACCAGCGAACTTTTAATCGACTCGAGCACGACGTGACCCCGTTATATTCTTTATTTCTCGTTTGCTCTCTCCCTCTCTCTCTTTCTCTGCTTTTGCGCTCCTTCTCGTCCCGCGACGTCGTCGTCGCGTAATATATAGCTCGGCGAGCGCAGTCCCAATCGTCGTCGTCGTCGTCGTCAGAAGCACTGCCAGTTTCGGCGCTGCGGAACGAACCGAACCCGAAGGGCCGCTCGAAGGGCCGATCACGAGCCGATTCTTTTTCCCTCCAGACCGGCACGAGTTTATAATCGAGAGAAAGAAAAATTCACACCGCGGCCAACCATTAATCACCGAGCAGCCGACGCAGAATCGAATAATTTGGTTGAGTGTGACTGGAAATCTCGAAGAAATAATGGGTTTTCCCGGAGCAGCCATTGCACCAGCCTCTCCGATTCTTCTCGTTCCTCCTCTTCGCTCTCTTCGTCCTCGTCTATACTTTACTCTTTACCTTGCGCGAATCGAGCTCCTCCGGTTTATCGGCGAAACGAACGAGAACGGACGCAGCGTCGTCGGAGACTTCGCTTTCTTCGTAGTCGTCGGTGAGTGCAGTGGTCTCTCCCTCCTCGACTCCTTCCTCGATTTTCTCCCCAGGTTCTTCTTCTCATTTTTATTTTTATTTTATTTTTTTCCCCCTTTTTACATTTTTTTCCCGCTCCTTCGGATATTTGCAGCCGTTTCTTCTCCGCGTTCACCGCGAGCTCCTTTTTTCGCCGACGAGAAACGGAGCTCTCTGCGGTGGCTTCGCCGCTGCCGACGTCGCCGCTGCCGCTGCGTTCGCCTCTCGCGGTTTGGACTTCTCTCTCCTGCCTCCCGGATGCGCCTGCACGTCGTCGTCCCGGTGGCGCGCAACGCGAGAGCCCCGAGGTACACTCTTCGAGGTGTAGACCTCGTCCGCCGCCGCCGCGGCGCTGCTCTCGTTCCACGCCGGTTAACGAGCTACCGGGATTTATTTAAAAAGTAAATTAGCTCCGCCAGCGCGCAGCCTCGATAATAACTTGGGCTGCAGTCGCGAGCGGCGCTCCTCTCTCTCGTCTTCTCCTCGCTTACACAGCTTTCTCTGCCTCTCCACCAACCCTCGCGAAAATCTGAAGTCACGTTTTTCCCTCTCTCTTCCTCCTCTGCACTTTCTTCCTCTTGACGGTTTTTTTATTTTTTTGCCCATTCCCTCCCCCCGGGGAAATTGGATTATCCCGAATCTCTCTCGCGTTTCTTCGGGCTAATGTCTCGTGCCAGAAGAATCATAATCTGTTTTGCATTTTATCTCTCCAGGAAAGAGAGACAGGGGGAAGGTATGGGTGTCGTACACTGAGAAAAATTAGTAATTGGGATTACCAATCATTGGTACACCGAGAGGAAAATATGGGAATAATCTCTATACTGCTTGGTAAAGTAAAGTAAAGTAAAGCAAAGTAAAGTAAAGTAAAGCAAAGTAAAGCAAAGTAAAGCAAAGTAAAGCAAAGTAAAGCAAAGTAAAGCAAAGCAAAGCAAAGTAAAGCAAAGTAAAGCAAAGTAAAGGTAAAGTAAAGCAAAGTAAAGTAAAGTAAAGCAAAGTAAAGCAAAGTAAAGCAAAGTAAAGCAAAGTAAAGCAAAGTAAAGCAAAATAAAGTAATGTAAAGCAAAGTAAAACAAAGTAAAGCAAAGTAAAGCAAAGTAAAGCAAAGTAAAGTAAAGTAAAGTAAAGTAAAGTAAAGTAGGGTAAAAGTAGGGTAAAACTCGATTATCCTACACGGCGGCGGCGGCGACGGCGGCGGCGGCGGCGGCGGCGGCGGCGGCGGCGGCGAAATCTTTTTGTAATATAGAGAGAAGAGATATCCACGAGTATGGGAAAAAACGCCAAAATTCCGGAATGTTTCTCAATTGCTACACAAGTATGGTGATTTTTCCCATATTTTTCTCTCCGTGTACGATCTACCAAAATATTGGTTGCAGTTACTATTGGTAGTTGTGACCAACGATTGGTATTCACAACTATTAATTATTTTCAGTGATACGACGCATTTACCGCGGGTCAATCGCTTCATTGTACTACTTTTATTTCATCCATTTCAGTCAACGTCCACCGTTCATCCAAAAGCCAGGATCTAAAGGCGGACAGCCACAGCTGCCGCGGAACAGTGGATGAAACTAAACTCGAGCAGCAGAACGAAGGACGCGAGATAACGACGAAAGCTTTTGGCTTTGAGAGGTCTCCGGCTCGTCGTTTGTACTCCCGCGGCATCAGCATCGGCGGAAGTGTGTGCAGAGAGGCACCGCTCGCGCGAAGGGCGGCGCTCTCCTCGCTCCGCGGCAAATGAAGACGAGAGGTGAAGGAAGGGAAAAGGTTTAGCCGCGGCGGTCTCTCGCGGTGCGGGCAAATGGGCGCGAAGCGGACAGGGGAGAAATGTGTGAGGCACCCATCGCCGGGGAATCCCAACTCGAAGTTGACTCGAGCGTAATGAACAAGTTGCAACTGCGGAGCCAAAGCCGCGCGACGCGCGGTGAATGTGTATACCCTATATCTATATACAATACCTACACACATCTATACCTATATATCCACATCTATATAGCTATAGTGACTGTACCGAGAGTCTCGCGGTGCGCGGCTGCTTCTGCCCGTTATAATAATTGTGTGTCCCGGCATGTCTCTCGCCGAGTCCGTGCCTGTTAGCGCAATATATTATCTCCGTCCTTGTCTCGTCCTCTATCTCACGCCCTCCCTGTCTTCGCCCCTCCCCCTCCTCCCCCACCTCCTCCTACACCTCTCCCCGTCCCATCTGCCGTCATTTCTCGGGAGCAGCGGCAGCATCGTCTTCCCTCGCGTCCCACGAACGAGCTTAAGTACTCGCGTGCATATATGCAGAACAGGGAGGGGGTGGAGGTGGGGGAGGAGGGAGGGGGGAGAAAGGAATAGGAGGTGAAGTGCGGTGAATCCGTCTGGCGCATCATCGTCCTCGTTCCCCGGCGTCGAGACGTCTCCGCGGCCCGCGAAGCACCCGGTAGACACTCATGCCTCCCCCCCCCCCTCCTTCCCCCTCTCCACCCTGACTCCTTCTTCCTCCTCAGCGCCTCCTCCCCACCGCCGCTGCCGCGGCTAAGGTGCTTTCGTACTTTGCCGGGCTTTAACCACGTACTATTGACACGAAGTCGAGAGTTGTGTTGCTCCTCCTGGCTACGACGGCGGCCTCTCGCTCGTTTTCGTTTTCGCTCTCTCGCTCGCGAACTCGTTCTCTCTCGCTCTCTCGACTCTGAGAGTCTCCTGACTCTTGCTCCTTCAGTAAACACGAGTGTTCAATTTGCTCCATACAACGCGCGCGCGCGCACGTTCCGCTTTCTAGTGGCGAATCGCTCTCTTCAACGAGCGCATAGACAGACTGTGGTTAGTATATAAATCTGGATTGACATTTCTTATTCCGGTCCTGCAAAGTATTCGCTGTGCCAATTATTAATTTTTTTTTGGGGTAAATAAGTCGTTAAGGAAAAATAAGAAAATTCGCGTATTCCTTTTTATTTTTTTTCTGGGCTTAATAACTCGTTGAAAAAAAATAAGAAATCGAATTTCGAATTGTCTCTACAATGGATTTTTTTGCAAAGTATTCGCTGTGCCTTTTTATTAATTTTTTCTGGGGTAAATAACTCGTCGAGAAAAAATAAGAAATCGGATTTAGAATTGTCTCTACATTGGATTTTTTTCCCCTAAAGATTCGCGAATTTTTGTCGTCTGTCGCGACAAAGGCAACCCGCAGAATATTCCCTTTCGAAACTACGTTGGCTTTTTTTTCTCGTTCCTTCCCTCCGCGTTGTCTTTTGTCTTTTGTGCTTCAGGTTTGCGACCCTCGTCCTGGCCGAGTCCGCAATAACCCCCGAGGCTGCGTCTCGGTGTACCCCCCGCGCGAGCCGCATTTGTACATGCGGAACCGCACGCGCGACGAGCGAGTCCCTCGAACGGGTCGAGAGACGGTCCTCCGTTCGTACAACGGCGCCGAACGTATTTTAGGGACGTAAGAGCCAATTGCATCCCCCGGCTGCTTGTGGTCGTGCGCGCCTCGTGTCTCTCTCTCTCTTCCTCCTCTCTCACCATGTACATATGTCTTCTCGCTTTGGCTTTCGCCCGTCAGCGTCGCACCGGCAGCGGAATCGGGACCGCCCGAGAGGAGCCTCTCGCTCTCGGAACTCCTACCCTCGGTTCCGCGCGATCCCTCCACCGAATCCTCCGTCGTGCACACGCGCACAGCGGGGTGAACCGTCGGACGGGAAGAGGAGGCAGAGGAGTGAGGAAGGCAGGAAAGGGAGTGGAGGAAGGGGTGGGCAGGGAGGCTGCGAGGGGTGAAGCGTCAAGGAGGGTGAGTCGTGCAAATAGTGTAGATTACCTTGATTAGTTTGCGCTACCCGTACTCCAACGTACCCTTTGTCCGAGCGAGAGAGACAGACGGTATAGCCTCGCTGAGGGTGACGAGAAAGAGAGGTGGCGCCACCACTATATATATATAGGTATAGGACTCCGAGGACGATGTATACAGATATATACAGAAGGCACGTGTATGTAGGTGTGTATATACCTATAGACTGCAGCGGCAGGAGGGTAGAGTGAGCGCCAGCGAGCGTGCAGAGTTGAGGGGGTAGGGGGGGGGGGGGGGGGGGGGCAGGAACCGAGGAAGGGAGAGGAAACGCGGAAAGCAGGGCTCTGGACCAACTACGGGGATTGGATGTTTACGGAAGATTTTTCCACGAAATTCGTCGACTGCGAAGCGCAGTTTCCACCCCTCGGCCTTGCCCAGATTCGCCTCTGCGGGCCGCGCAATCCTACATAGGTGACTCCTGGGTACACACCGGGTTCGTATAGTAGTGTGCAGGGTGTGTATACATACACACACATATATATTGTCTCATCGGCGATCTCGTTTACCGAGGAAATCATTCTGGATGCAGTCGTTCAATTGTCATTTTATAGACTGGAGGAATTATAAGACGGGGCTTCTTTGTAATGACGTTCGTTGCGAGTGGACTCGAATTGTGGACTCTCCGCAGTGACGAAGGGAACAGGGGCCAACTGCGGGGATTGGATGTTTACGAAAGATGTTTCTGCTGAAATTTCGTCGAAGTCGAGCAGAGGTCGAGGTGATTTGGTACATAATTACATATAGCAAGTATACTGCCCAGTTGAGGGACTTATTTGCGAAAGGACGAATCTTGGACGCAGTGATCCGTCGTTTTGTTGATTGGAAGACTTATAAAAAAAAATCAGATCTCTTGATTAAAATCAGCTTTCTAAATTAAAGGTCTCTGAAAATATCTACGAAACATAAGCATCCTCTTCAGAAATATTGTTCCAATCGACGGTAGTCCGTCCATATATGTTTTATCGCTGCAACCGTTTGTCTGATCACAGCTGACCGTATCCACTTAGCTGTACATATTTGCGCGTTGACGTTAATAGTAGTAACGGATGTCCGTCCATATAACTCCTTTTATCCCTGCAACGTTTGTCTGATCGGGACTCACCGTATCCACTTACCGACAGAGATGCGTTTCGAGGTAGTAGTGGTAACGGTCGATCGCGTTCAGACCGCGTCACCGGGGAGATTTCGCTCGTCTGAGTGGCAGACGAGCGATCTTCCTCACGGGATTTCGCGGTTGGAAAGCTCGTTAGGCGTGAGAGGTGGGAGGATCAGGGTGGACGGTGAAGGGGGAGGGAAGGGGGTGCACCGCGAAGGGCGTTCACGTACGCAAGTCGGACTCCGATCCGGACGTCCGAAGAAGAAGATACTGGCGCGGCGGGAGAGAATCGCAAGGCCGCGTGGCCGCTCGTCCGTCTCGCACCGCGAAAACCCCACCACACATCCCCCACGTCCCACTGGCGCGCACATAAGTTCGTTAGGGCGCCCCGCGCGTTTTTCTCTCTCTCTCTCTCTCACTCCCAATTTTCACTTTAGCAAAATTTACGAGCTCCTAAAAGGCCACGTCAGTCGTAGCTTACGCGCTGCTCGCGCGGTCCGTTCCGGCTATCGCAATTTCCTTCCTTCTATTTTCCTCCCCTCTCCCCCCCTCCTCTCCCCTCTCGCGCTTCGCTTCTTCGTTTCACGGCGCGGCTCCGCAGAGCCCTCGTGTCTGCTCTGGGGCTCGTGAAAATAGAAGAATAAAAATGTAAAAATAAAAGAAAATGGTACAGAACTCGAAGAAGTTTCTAACTGCGAGCTCTCTTCGCCCTCCCCCCTCCCTCTCCCCCTTCCCCTTCTGCCCCGAAGAGTGAGACGTAATTTTATTCACGTTTGAATATCACGGACGAATGGGTCTTAGCCTCGCAGAAAAAAAAAGCCCCGAAACTTTTCATCGTCGTGTTATATCGTGACGAAAAAAAAAAAAAAAAAAAAAAAAAAAATTCTCCGCGCATAGCGGAGCACAAACAATGAAGAGAAAGGGAAAACTCGATGCAATAAAGTGGAGCAAAGAAATAAAGCGAGGAAACTCGGTTCGCCGATCATTCGGGTTTTTTTTCTTTTTCTTTCATTCGAGAAGATTCTCATTTCAGAAAAATCATCGTACCTTCGGAGAGGTTCGGAGAGGGGGTCAGAAAGGGAGACAACCCGAGGGTAGTCCGAACAGTATCCGAATTTTCGGGTTAAGCCTCGGCGATTATCTCAGTATTCGTGCGTACAAACTTGAAGGTGAGATTATCGGAAAGCGAAGGAGGAGATCGATCGATCTCGTCGATCGACAGATCGGCGATCGATCGCAGAACCAACGACGGCTACGTGCGCGAGCGGACGCTGCTCGGCTCGGCCTTCGCTTCCGGACGACGGAGGCGCCTGTTGTGTGTAACAACAGCCGGAACATACGTCGTAGGGCACGTATCGTTGTGTTTGTCGAGTAATTTATACACGCGTAGACGGTCGGAGGGTCGATGGGCGGCGGCGACGGCGACGGTGACGGCGCCGCTCGCTACACACGATATACATCGCGCACGGTGAGAGACAGAGAGAGGCCAGAGCAAGAGACACGAGGATCGTGTCGCAGAGTGTCGCCCGCCTCGTGTGTGCGGCGCTGTGGACACTGTATTAGCGGTATCGGCGATGCAAATATCGGAAATCGGATGCAAACGCCCGGTAGGTCTTACCGCGTTCTGCAATGTCAAGAGCCTCCTGCCCAATGCCACCGGTGTCGGTCGTACGGGGGGTTGCACGATCGAGAATAGCGACGTGCATGTCGAGAGAGGGGTGAGTAAGAGGGACATCGAAGCTGAGAGAGAGGTGGGAGGACATTGAAGGTACAGAGAGAGAGAGGGAAACATCGCCGGTACAGAGAGGAAGAGAGAGAGAGAAGCATCGAGGGTACAGATGAGAGAGAGAGAGAGAGAAACATTGAAGGTACAGAGAGGGAGAGAGAGAAACACACATCGAGGGGACAGAGAAGGACAGAGAGAGAGAGAGAGAAGCATCGAGGGTACAGAGAGGGAAAGAGGAGGGGAGGACAGAGAGGGAGAGAGGAGGGGAGGACAGAGAGGGAGAGAGGAGGGGAGGACAGAGGTGGGAATCGTGGAAGTGCGCGCGTTCCGAGGTCGGAGTAACCATTGGACTATCCTGATAGCTCCAGGTAATCCCGGGTACGGCGACGATACATTGGCATGGCGTAAACCCTCTCGGGATCTCTTGTCCCGGCGGCAGCAGCGCGCCCCGAGGCTCCGAGCCGTCGAATGCCACATCCAGCGCAGGAACGTACAACGCTACAAGCGCTCGCGCGAACGGCAGCAGCAGCAGAAGCACCAGCAGCAGCAGCAGCGCCGGTTGTGCGAGTTGTACGCTGACAAAATGTTGTCATTCGCGGCTTATCTCGACTGCGTTCGGGGATTCCGGAGGCTCGCCCCCCGCGCGCCTCTCCAGCGCTGGCCGCTCGTGTCCGCTCGTTGCGACCCCCCCGGAGCCATCACCCCTCACCCCGAGCACCCCCACCCCCCTCGCCCACAGTGCTTCAACGTACACACGCAAACTTCTCGTGACGTTCTGGGCACGTCTCTCCGACGAGAGTTACACATTCCACTGCAGTGCCCCGCACTCTCTATGCGGTTAAGTGACTCGATCGATCATACACTCCGCTCGCGCGACGACGACCTATTGCCGAACCCGCTCCGCCCGTCTCCGGTGTACCTCCATTGTCGCGGCGCCGGCCGCTCTTTCCAATAACTCACAATGCAATCATTCCAAAACCGTTTGTACGCTCGAGTCTGCAGGAACAAGAGGAAGAGGGGGAGGGGGGGGGGCAATTGTGTTGACGAAAAGTTACGAAAGGTACCACGAGAGGGAGAGAGAGAGGCCACTGTCGATCTCCCGGAGCGATACGTCACACGGGTTTTTTTTTTTTTTTTTTTTTTCTGGAAGGACAGGGAAATCTTTGAGCGCTGTAAATCAGGTGTCTATAAATAGAAGGTCACCGGGATGGTAAGCGAGAGAGACGGGAAGAGTGATAGGAGGAGACAGAGAGCTTCGAGCTGATATAACCTCGGAGATATCTGCGTCTCTCGTGCTCAATGTATTTTTTTTTTTTTTTTTTTCTTTTGCGACATTGTTCCGGCACGATAAGTATCCTACTTACAGGACGTTCACCGAGTGGGGACTGAGGGAATGACGGAGGATCGAGGGTCGTCGGTCGGTGCGACTACGGAGCACTCGAGGACAGTGCGACGAGAAAGCCGGAGTACGATGAGAGGACACGACTTCTCTCGTAGACGCAAATGGCGAGTTCGGGTTGGGTGGGTGTGTATATTCCTCTATCTCCCTCCCTCTCCTCTCTCCCTCTGTCGCCTCTCTCCCGCGTTCCATCTGTTCTCTTTTGCCATTGTCGGCAGGAGGCACAACCCGCGAGCGTCTCTACCTTTCCTCTCTCTCTCCTCACTTTTTCTCTTCCCACTTTACTGACCCCTCGCCCGAAGATAGGGATAATTCAGGATCCTCTCCGGAGCGCCGAGGAAGCAGGGAAAGGACGAGAGACGACGAGGAACGGCGAGAAAGCGAATGGGTTGAGACACAGCCGAGTGCCGGATATATATAGGCGCTCTACGTACACGTCCTATATAATATATATCTATATATGTGCGAAGAGTGCACGGCCGTTTCGGAGTCTTCGTAGCGTGGCAGCAGCGCCGCAGCCATAGCTAACCCAGAACTCAACGACGAAGAACGAGCGACTACGACGACGACTGTAATGTTCTGCGTTGCTTCACCCGCGAGCGTCGTTTATCATCCCAAGAGAATGGAGGGCCTCCCCATACCCAACCCTCCCCTCCCTCCTATCCCCCCTACTCCGCCTTTACTCCTCAGACTGCGCCAAGAGGATGAGTAACGATAGATAGAAACTGTTGCTCACCAAGACTGCACTCTCCTCGCGTTTCTCGGCCACCATATCGTCCTTACCCACGTCCATGGTCATCGTGCCCATCTCGTCGCGACCTTCGGACCTCACAGGTATGTAACATGAAGATTTTACTGCCTCCGCACTGACGTCGAGTAATTTTCATCAATACGACATACGTGTAAAATTATATATATTTACAAACATATGTATTCATTATTTTATTTATTTTTGTATGTATTCATTATTTTATTTTTTTTTTTGTATGTATTCATTATTTTTATTTTTTTTTTATGTATTTATTATTTGTTCACTTTGCCATTCAGGACAAAGGCGCGGCAACTCGATACACCAGACCCGATAAACGTCTGAGACGGAGGCTGCGAGAGAAATAATTTCCGCGAAGCTCTTCTGTCGGGCGACTCGAGTGAAATCAATCTGTGCTTCTCGTTCGACTATTTTCCCACACGACTATCCGCTCTCCCTATTTACGATCGTTTGCATGACGTGCCTCTCGTCGCACTGTAGGGATAATACGCCTACTTCAGAACTGCCGGAGAGCCTTAAGCCCTCGACTAGACGACGACGACGACGACGACGACGACGACGACGTTGTCGTCGTCGTCGTCGTCGGGCAGGAGGAAAGGTTTTTAACACCGAGTACGTACTGCACAGTTACTGCCGCTATACACGGAAGTGTTTACCAGTGTACTCGCGAGATACGAAAGCCACTGTTGGCATTAAGAAGAAGGCCGAGAAAGAGAAGAGCTCTCGTCGTGTTCAGGCGACAGCCGAACGCCCTGCAACGACGTAGCCGACGACTACGACGCAGCAGCAGCAGCAGCATCGCATAGTCGGGTTTGAAGGCGATTATCTCTGGCTTAGCGAAGTGACTCGATCGACGCTCCAGATCTCTCCGGTTCCGGGCTACCTCTATCCGTAGTCGCCGTTGAGCCAAGTCGATATGCTGCTACAGCCGCTGCTGCTGCTGCTGCTGCTTCGGTGCTGGGCTAAAGCTTCGCCAAGAAGGATAGCGAGGATGGAGAAAAACGTCGACTTTGACCAAACATACGGAGCACCTCAGAAAGTATTGCAGACGTTGACCCGGGTCAACGTCTGCAATACGCGTGCAGGACAAATAGACGTTAATACGGACGATTTAGCGCACGCCGAATTTTTTTCTCAATGAAAATATCTGAGCTTGCACGACTTTCAGTATCCGAGAAGAGCGCTCAGAATTTTCCTCGAGTTCCATCCGAAGTCGAAAGAGCGAGAAAAAACGCTTTTCCCGAAAAAAAAAATTGCGTACACGCCGAGCAGTTAGGTAAAATAGTACAAACTGCGCGTGAAACTCAGCGACAGCTGAAACGTGCGGGAGCAGCGAGAAAAAAAGAGGCGAAAACCTCGGAGGCCGCTCCCGGTGCATAATAAAAAATGTATCCGGACAGGTTGGACAGAGGCGAAGCGAGCGAGCGAGAGCGAGAGAGATTCTAACACCGCGCGCGAAATTGCGAGCAGTGCGGAGAGGGAGAAGAGAGTCTCTACCTGACGAGCTCGGGCCGGAGACCCTTGGCGGAGTTGCCACTGCGCCGCGGAAGTGGTCGGGGCGGAATTTGAATTAATTACGGGGGAAAGTGAACAAGCCGAGAACGGGGCCGCGGATCGCGCGGCGGCAGAGGCGGCGCACGGCCAAAGCTGCGGGCGGAGGGAAAATAGCGAGAGGGGCCTTTGGAAGGGGACGAAGAGAGAGTGAGAAAGAGGGAGAGAGGGGGGAAGGAAGGGCGAAGTGGAGGAGCTGCAACGAAGCATTGGGAAGCACGAGAAAGCGAGCATGATGGAGTCGCGAAGCTTTCACTGAGGAGGAAGACAACTTCCGAGAGAGGGAGGAAGATGCAAGAGAGGGAAAGAGGGAGGGAGAGAGAGAGAGAGGGGGAAACTCGAGGGTCGAACGAAGATGAGAAACGCGAGGGGATGAAACGGAGACACGGAAAGAGGGAAAGGGGAAACGGGGAGCAGAGGGAGCGAATGAGAGGGAGAGAGAGAGAGAGAGAGGGAGAGAGAGGGAGTGAGAGAGGTGGAACGACGGGGGCGGATGTTGTGAAATTGTTCTTCCGTTACCAAGTTAGACGCCTCCAACTTCACACCTCAAGTACCTTGAGGTGAACACGAAACTAATTCGGAATTCCGGCTTGAGTGGCTCCTTATTTCGCGGCCGAGTCGTGTTTATGGGCAAATCTTATACGGATGCGAGGCGCGAGAGGTGCGGGCTGCGTGACGGAGAAAGAGCGATGAGAGCGGTGCGAGGGTATAGACGCAGCTTGGTTAGGTGCGCGCGAGCTCTCTGTTCATTGCGGGGTTACGCGCGCCGCACTTGGGAGTGCGACGCGCGTTGTGCGGTAGACGCGCACCGAGAGGATTCAGACCTTGAGCAACGGCCCCTGCCGGGTTTTTGGGCGAAAAAAAAAAATTTCGATTTAACGAAGTTTTAAAACCCTATCCGATGGGAAATTGTCCGCTGATTCCAAATATGACCGGTTTTTGCCCGAGAAATGAAAATTTCGAGAAGAAAAATACGAAAAACGGTTTTTCACTTTTTCCCAATTTTGGCACTTTACTAAAATCGGTATAATTTTTCATTGGATCAACATAATCGGGATTTTCTTTTTGCATTCGAAAGAAAACTCTTCAACAAAGAGAATGCTGCCAGGCGGAACGCGATATCTCGATTTTTCGATTTTTTGCAGATTTTCAAAGTTGACCCTCAAAAATCGCAAATTTTTAGAAGGGGTACCCCTTGCCATTTTTCGCAAAACTTGCCAAAAAAAAAATTTTCGATTTCGCCAAGTTTAAAAACCCTATCCGATGGAAAATTTTCCGCTGATTCCAAAAACGACAAGTATTTCCCCGAAAAATAAAAAATTCGAGGAGAAAAAAGCGAAAAACGATTTTTTTCCCTGCCAAACTGCCAAATTTCGCGATATTAAACATCAAACCGCTGCCGGTCGCCCAACAACCAATCAGATGCTGAATAAATCGACAACAATGCTTCCTCACGAACTTTTTAATACAGGATTTTCGGGCAAGACACTTACCGTCCCCGTTTCAGTCACAGTTGCCGCTCTCCGGGGAAAGTGCGAGTGGTGACGGAGTTTTCGGGCTGATGGTTACGTTCGCTGCGGAAAAGCGCCTCATCAGCGAACCCGAGCAGCATCGTAGCGAGCAGCGTTAAAGGCGAAGCCGGAAACGAGTGGGCGCGGCGGCCGATCGCGCTCGGTAACCGGCAGGTATATCCACTAGTGGCAAAACGAGAGACACAGGAGAGCGCAGCGACAACAGCAGCGACAACAGCATCACCGACAACAGCGGCCCCCCACAACAACTTCTATTAGCATAAAGTCTCGGGAGGCTCCAGACGCGACAACTACTCGCAGCTTTCCCCGTGTACCCCGCGCCCTCTGACCCCTCTGCCTCTCCCTCCTCTCTCCCTCCTCTGCCATGGTCGACCCATCCAACTAAACCATCAACTTTATTGGTCCAGCTCGGAGTCTCGTATATAGTCGCTATACCTTTACGCTTGGTGCGCACGGACCATGGGAGAAGGGCTATGGGGTGAGCAGGGGGGGGGCGAGCTGGGGGGGAAGCAAGGGGAACTGAAGGGCCGTTTGCATGCCTGTTTCCTCGCACATTACACTAGACGCGATCGTGAAGGTCCTCCCACTTGGACGCCTCATCTCCAGGCCATCGCCTAAAGACCCAACGACTTTACGGTGCAAAACTCCGCAGTAACATTTAAGCCGTGTAGAAAGAAAGAGAGAGAAGGAGGCAACGTTCGAACAGCCCGGAAACACACAAGTGAAATGTAGAACAGCCGTAAGGTCGAATGTGAGTACCGAACACAGCGTGTATCCCCGGGTGGATGCAGAAAGTACCGTCGAGAGGAGGAGAGGGGGCCTCGGAGGGCTCGAGCGAAAGTTTTCGGGTGTAAGAGGAGGAAGAAGATTGCCGAAACAAAAATCGAGTTCGGGCGAGAGGAAAACCGAGGAAAACCGAGGAAAACCGAGAGGGTAAAGAATACGAGGATGAGCGCTGAGAGCTCGCCTGGAAAGTAGATATACGTATATACACATATACCCTGGGTTCCAACCATACACAGAGAGAGAAGGAGGAAGGAAAACGCGGGGAAAGGCTCCTAAGGGAAGAAAGAGAGAGAGAGAAGAGAGCGGCGAACAGCGGAGGCCGCAACCTGCTCATTCTCTACGCTCGTTCGCCGCGACCCAAGAACGTCGAGGGGTAGTTTTGCCCTCTGGTATATAGGTCCGGTGTTGTACTATAGCCCGAAGCTCTTGGGTGGAAAGCTTCGCTGCTGGGTAGGAATGGGACGGTGGAAGAGAGACGGAGAAACGAGAAGAGAAAAAGACGGAGAGAGAGGGAGAGAGGGAGAGGGAGAGGGTGGAAGGGGGTGGAAGCTCGACCGGGCTGGCAGTTGGTGCACTTACCGGCATATTACCGTGCCTTCCATCCTCGTCCCCTTTCCTCACTCTCCGTCCTCGTTCCCCCCCCCCCCCCCCCCCCCTCTCCCCCCTCCCCCAGCCACCCTTGCACCGGTCTCTGGTCCCGCAGAAGCACAGCTACGGTGCCACCTTCAAACTCCACATCCACCCTGTATAAACTATAACTATACCTAACCCCACTGCGAGCATAGAGCGTCTCGTATACGACCCTACGTACCCGTTATACAGCCCCGTATACCGAGGTGACTGTCGTACCACCTCGCACCCCCCTCCCCCTCCTGCCCCCTACGTCGTATCTGTATATGGGGTGGCGCGCAGGACGCCAAAAGGGTTTGGGACGTTTACCGCCGCCAAAACTAACCTCGCGCGCGGCAAGTGTCCCGACTACAACCCAGGGATAGGGTACCCCCCGCGTGCGGATATGTATAGGGGGTGGGAGAGGGGTTGGGGGAGGGGGGAGGGGTATGTGGTGCGGTAAGTAGCGGACTCTCGTGACAGACACATTCGCGTGAGGCGCAAGGCACAACTCCGGAATCCTCGCGGCTCTGCTGCTGAATATACACCGCGTGTCCACGATGGGAGCTTGCAAGCTCCGTCTCTCTCCCTCTCTCACTTTATCTCTCTCTGTATCACTGTCTCTCTGTCCTTTTGGTCCTCCCTTCTCCTTCGCAGTACGAGACTGGTATACCACTGAGCTCGTTACGTGATACAGTCAAACATAGGCGGACGAGACGCGTTAGTAGGTGGACGTCGGTATCGCTTCGAAATCCTCCCTCCCTCCGAGCTTTCGTTTCCTCATCTCCCTTCAACCCTATCTCTGGTCGCCGTTGCCCCTCTCTTTCTCTTCTCAACTTGTTCGTACTACAGAGCTCAGTGCGCCTCTGCCTCTGTATTCTCGTCCAGCTTCGTCGTCACCGTCGTCGTCGTCGTCCGCACACCAATTCACACAGCACACACACAATAGTACCACACTCGTGGCAGCACATTAACACTACGCGATTACCCTCCGGGCGAATGGAAGAAAGTCGAGCGGGACGACGGCGGCGAACGTTCGGCGAATACGTTTTGCCGCCGCGGCGAGAGAGGATTTTCCGAAGTGGGTACGTTGTGCAAAATGTGTGCAGCTATATGGGTGGGAGTTGTACCATAGGTGGGAGGAGGAAAACGTTCTTCGACGCTCTCACCTCGTACACATTTACGATTACAACGTTCTCGACAACATCCCGCGACCGTTCGGGCTACTTCATATACCTTTACCCCTACTACAGTCCCCCCTTCCCCCCCCCCCCTTCACCCCTCCGACCGCTCCACTGTCGTAGTCCGGTTCCCCCGAGGTCGTGAAAAGGTCGACGCTTGTCCGTTCGCCTCCCCCGTAGCGCGAGACAGCATTCGCAGCTCCGGGGGACACACCGAGAGCACCAACTCTTGGGCTTTTTGCGAAATCAATTTCTCTCTCCGCAACATCGCAGCAGCAGCAGCAGCTGAAGCAGTGGTAGCAGCGGCAGTCGTCGTCGTCTGGCCAGCCAGACCAGTCGTTAAGTTTTGTTGGCGACATTTTAGCGCGGCGCAGCCAACGCGCGTGCGAGCCAACCGGGCAATGTGGCAGCGATGGTATTTACGTCCTCTCGACCGTTCGGTGGACTCTCTATGATAATGATGTTGACAAAAAAGGGATAAAAAATAAAAAATAGATTTTAAAGCGATATGGGGAATACACTTGGGTAGAAAAATGCGAAACGTCATTTTCATCCGCATTGCGGAATAAAATCACAACGAAATGTGTGCGATTCGATCGCCGCTCTATCTGAGCTATTTTTTGAAGTGCAGAGGTGGAAAGCGCGAAATTCATCGTAAATTGCGCTGAGAAAAATCACTTTTTGCTCGTCCAAAGCGCGGTGCGAGGTTTTCCTCCTGGAAAGAGAGGAGCCACCGAGCCGTAAAGGCTAATATCGGACTTGTATCGACGGCACCTCGAGTGCACTTACATATTTTCATTTCGTCTCTGACCTTAACGCATCGCGGAGCTCGCGGAGCGGATATATATCGACGTGCGCCACATGGCGCACACGGCGCTCGCGCATCGACGATCTCAACCCACCGGTAACGTTGCGAGGGGGGAGAGGTGGGTTCGAGATCGAATCGGCAAGTCGAAAGTTCGCCAATGTCCTCGTATAATACATCGCAGAGAATTCCGTTATTTTCCCCAGATTTTTCCGAACCGAACGACCCTAGATCGGTCAATGCGATATATCGATCGAACAGCTCCTCGATTTTCCCGAATGCTTTTCTCTCTCTCATTTTTCCGCTGGAATCGCGAAGACCTATTAATACGATCCGTAGTATGAACAATAGATGCCGGAAATCCGACAAGTGGAATAACCACGATTTTCCGGAGAGAGAGATAGGTATACCTATATATACATGTATATACCTATATATAACCCGAGAAAAACTTGAAGGGCGGAGACGAGCTGGATAATCCGGCTTCATAAATTCCTCCGACTGTGATAATAATTTTATCAGGACGACCAGCAGCAGAAGCAGCGATGGTATTCCGGACTTTTGGGCGCTCCTCTAATGGCGGCGACGCTGTGGCTCGTCCGAAAAATAACCTTCGACGTTATCAGGACGGTAGTTCTGGCCCCGCAATTCCGGGGCGCCTGGTGATCCTTCCGCGGCGGCATGAATCATATTATAATACGGTCGACGTATGTCCCTCCGACTCGCTTCTCATATGCGGCACCGGAATCTCGGTCGAAGCGACGACGGCGGTTCAGTCGCACGTGCCACGGTCTTCGACCCGAATTCGAACTCATTCTCGCGTCTATATCGCTCGGTCGTTCAACTGTATACTCGTGCTGGATTTTCGCAGGCCTCGCGTGGTCCGCGACGATATAGCCGCGGAGCGAGGCAGCCGAGCGGCTTTCTCTCTTGGCGGGACTAAAACGAGCTATTAACGTTGCGAGAGAGAAAGAGAGAGGGAGGGAGATGGGGGAGTGAGAGGGATAGGGAGCAAAGAAGTATCGAATAACAGCAGAGGACAGAGGACACTGAGATGAATCGGTGGAAACCGGTTCACTCTTCGTACCTGTCCGAATTTTGCCTTATTTATTATAAAGGCAAGTAACCTTCACTGAAAAAAAATCAGTAGCGGCTACCAATCATTGTTGACATCTACCAAAAAATTGGTTGCAGTTACTAAAATATTGGTAGCTCTGAGCAACGATTGGTAATCACTATTAATTTTTTTCACTGCTTCCAAATGAGCTGAGCAAAAGGTACGAATTAAAAAAGAAGAGCTAACGAATCTAATAGGACTTCGGCGCGCAGTTGAAATCTCTGCTATAGACGACGGCGTAGCCGACATAAATATGTGTGTACACGACGACCCAGAGCGCAGCCCTCGTTATCTCCGGTTACGACTTTATGAGGCTCTCGCGATGCCATTTCATCCTCGAAACTCGCTCCTTAGCGCCCCCTCTGCGCTCTCGGTGGATTATCGATGATTTGGCGCGCTACGAGCGTCGCAAGGACGTGTCGTCTCACACCTCTCTTTCTCTCTCTCTCTCTGTCTCTGTTACTCCTCAGGCTATCTCTCTCACATACTCCCTCTCGTTCGTGTCCCCCTCAGTACAGTCGCCGCGTAGACGGAAGACACGATAAGGCACGAGGCTTTCGGTCGTATAGCCCGAGCTGCTTCACGGCTCCATAATTTCGTGTCCTTGTTGGCCCGCCAGCAGCTCGCACGTGTCCTTTCCGCGAAAGCATAGAAAAGACCTGCTTTGGCCCTTCCAAGGCTACCACCATTCGAGCCACCGACACTCATCGTCTATCCCTTGACGAGCTATCGTTCCACATTTACACTAAAAATAAAAATAAAAAACGAAGAAGAGAAAACCGCATTAAGCTTTTATTAACCAGCTTCGTTAGTCTCTCATATTTCGACCCTAAGATTTTTTTTTATTTTTTCCCTTTACGACAAATTACACAGCAACCCTCGTCGCACGGTTGGAGAGTACGTGGCGTTAAAAAAAAAGGGGGGAAGAAAAAAAAAACGAGAATAGAGTTAGAATTGGTCAACTGTCCCGCACGCTCGCTTGGTCCGCTCGCTCGCTCACTCTCGCTGTGTATTTCTGCAGCTCGTGTACTTTCGTGCGTTTGGCGCATTTTTTATTTCCTTCTCCGTGCTCCGCTGCCTCGTTCTGTCTCTGTCTCTCGCTTTTTCTCTCGCTCTATCCCGAGGTATACGCGCTTTATCACCAGCGAGGACCTCCGTCCTCTCCACGCTCAGCTTCTCTTTCTCTTTCTCTTCCCTTCTCCCCCTCTCTCTCCCTCTCTCTCTCTCTCATTGCTGCACCTCGTTCTACCGGCTAAAACCAACCCTCTCGGTTTGCTCTCACTCTCGCTTTCGCAGCCACCAGACTCACTCCAGCGGCGTAGCTGGAGTGTGAGTCCGGAGTGTGGGGCGTGAGGGGGAGGAGGGATAGTAGGAAGGTGGGGGGAGGAGAGGGAGAGAGGCAGGGGGGAGGGTTTGGCGTTCCGCTGGCGCTGGTGGTGCTGCCGCTGGTCGTTCGCGATACACACGAACGCGTACGCCCGGTAATATGTCATTCGGCCCGTTTGTCCCGTTCAAGCTCAAGCGGACTGTTCATTACACGAGCCGCCGCTTCGTCAGCCAGCAGCGGCGCACGAGAGCACGAGAGCAGCACCCACCAACGCGCAGAACGCGCCCCACACATATAGACACACACGCATACACAGATACACAGATACAGACACAGAGACGCACACCGAATAAAAGGTGCGACGGTGGAAAGTACGAGTGGAGACTATTAAAACACCGATCTCGAATGCCAGTAACGACCGTATAGGGACGAGTAGGGGGGAAGAGGGGGTGAAGGGGGGAGGAAGGAGGGGGTGCGAATCCCGCACCCGAATCTCATTGATCACAAGCTACGGCATAACGGGAATTTAACGCTCACGGATACCATCTACAACATAGGTGTCTGCACGATACTGCACCATTCTACTTTTTTTATATCCTTGGATGCATTTTATTCAAAGCGCGTCGAATTCTTTCCTGCTCGATGTACATCTTGTCGCAAAGGTGTCGATGAGTTTCGACGGTAATTCACTGTACTCGAATGTATAAAAAAAAAAAAAAAAAAAAAAAATGAGACCCATTATATGGTCTATGAGAAAAAAAACAGAGTCCAGCTGTTCTCGAGTTAAACGAGTAAACGTGCGGCTCGGCTTTATTCAATTTTTGTCGAGAAAAGGGATAAAGCGGGGTGCGAGTTGCCAGGTGAGGAGCCAGGAGTTAGGAGGGGAGGGGAGGGGGGAAGAGGGGTTGGTAGGGGGTGGAAAAGGGGACAAACCGGCGTCTCGTGGCCATTCTTTTTCGCGGATTTAATACCTGGCGACCGTAAGTCGGGAGCGCAGTGCGCCGTAGTTGGGTGGCGTGGTGGGGGGCTGTCCCGGTAGCCGGGCCACCGGCGAGCCAACGACCGGCGGACACGCGAGCCACACGGAGCGCTCCGCTCGTGGAAGGATCGCGTAATCCCCGACAATCGTCCCCAGGGATATTTTACAGGGTGTTCGTCTCCCTCCCTCCCACCTACCCCCCCTCCCCCCTTCCCCCCGGTCCCAAATACCCTACCAACGGTCCGCTACTTTGTCAAGTCGGCTTCGAGCGCCACACACGTGCGGAACAAGCGTGTAACACACTTTATGTCCACGATCCACCTTCTCCCTCTCCTCCTATATACCAACTGTTCGTCTATATATCCCCATTTTCCATACGTATCGCGTACGCAGTCTGAAGATCGCTCAGCTGCGTCTTTGCCTCTCGCAGAGGAGATTCCGACGTCAAAGGTGCGAAGAGGAGCGTCCAGAACGTAGAGATCAAGCTCTGGATCAAAGCCCTGTCGATCCTTTTTAAGGAACGTTCGTAGGACGCTCCTTAAGGGAGTCCGACTGCATTTCATCCGATCGTGCGTTCCCTCTTTACACGCCTCGCGAATACGTGGATTCTGAGATCTCTGAAGCCCTTTTCGGAGGAGCTACGGATTTCAGAAGCGTCTCGCTTTGATAAGATTTTCCGCTTCAACGTTTCTTATCTTTCGGGCACAGACGAGAATCTCTCTCGCGTGCTCAAATGTCGCTCGCTAATGATCTCATGTTTTTAATTACCATCTGGTTTTGTGTGTAAGGTCCTTTCGGTGCTTTCCAATGGTCGGCTGTCCTTTCTCCTGCTATTTGCGTAGATATATATGAAAAAATCCCGGAAAAAATACTCCTAGAAAAATACCCCTGGACAAATTTTTTCCAGGGGTATTTTTTCCGGGATCCTTTCATATTCTTTTCAGGGGTAAAATTACCACTGGACAAATTTTTTCCGGGGGTATTTTTTCTAGGGGGTATTTTATCGGGGGTATTTTTTCCGGCTACCATATGAAACGGCGGACCAGCTCGCGGGGTTCAATAGCGCTTGATCCGCCGGGCACATTGGGAGGGCTGCTGCTGCCACTGTTGCTGCTGCTGCTGCTGCTGCTGCTGCTGCTGCTGCCACTGTTGCTGCTACCACTGCTGTTGCTGCTGCTGCTGCCGGCGGCCCGAGCGATGTCCCCCGAGATTCGAACCACGCACAGCGATGGCCCCCGTGATAGTTGGTACATATAGCTGGTGGCGCCCGCTATACGTGTATGGAGGTGGGGGGGGGGGGGGGGAGGGAGGGTACCGTACGTACGTATATAGCCGGGTAACGACACACGCGGTGCCGCTCGCGGCGGCCGGTGTACCCGCCGAAGAAAAGAGCGAAAGACCAAAAGCGATAAACCACAATAAGCCGAGTTATATTGGACGGTGTAATGCGCCGCTGTCTGCCCGCTCGCCCGGCTGCCGCGCTTCCTCCGCTCCCTCGCCTCGCCTCTCGCTTGCCGCGTCCGAACGCTGAACCTCGGCAAAGTGCTCTAATAACTTCCTCCCGCGCTGCCTCCCAGACGCTACGCCGCCGCTCATTCTCTTTCTTTCACCCTCCTCCCTCTCTCCTCTCTCCTCTCGACCCGCACCCCCAGTCGCACCTCCCCCCCCCGCGTCTCCCTTCCCCTCGTACCCCTCTTTGTCCCGTTTTTACTTTTTTTTCTATCCTTGCCTTATTCTCCGCTTACCACTGTTGGTTCTCTATGTGAGCTGCTATTTTCCTTTTCTTGGCTTTCTACTCTTTCATTCGATACCTTCGCGCCCTCTGTTCTTCGGTCTTTCGTTTCCTTCTTCGCAGAGAGATCGCCAAGAAGATACGCGTTACTTACTATTTTTATTTTTATTTTTATTTTTATTTTTTTTTAATTCGTATACATAATCACAGGTTTTTTTTATCAATGCTTATCATGGAAATTGAACGGTCCGATTTTCCGGGGGAGGGGGGGGGGGGGGGGGGAGTGACACTCCCGTGCGTCGATAATTCACAGCTGAGTCGCCGAAAGACACTGACGCATCCGAGTGGCTTACCCACTGATCCTCCAATGTCATTTGTCGCAGATTGCGACACAGAGAGAGAGAAACACACAAGGGGAGAATCACGAGCAGCGAGAAAACCGAGACTCTCCTCCGCACACAAAGAAAACGCTCGCGTGGCCCATTTGCGCGCGCGAGACCGCAGGAAAAAAAAGCGTGTCTCCTCGTCGGTTGCGGGAAAAGGGAAAAAAAACGAGAGATCAAGTGCGGCGACGGGGAAACAGAGGCGCCGGGCTTTCTCCGTCTCAAAGACGTTCTTTATAGAAAATTCACGCTACGCGAATTGAATTTTTTTTTTTCGTCTCTCGTCCCGTTCTTGTATTCCCGGTGTCTCTCGTTGACGTTGGGAGCCACGTATGTAGGGTGGAAGGTAAACGGTCTGGCGCACTGGCTTTCGGGAGCGGACGGTGCCCCCTCCCCCCCCCAACCCCCTCAGGTTGGGTCTCTTCGGGTGTATGGCCAACATAAAGAGACATATATATTGTAACGAATGTAGCTGACTACTACTTATGAGACACTCGTTATGACAATAGACAAACGAATAGATGACCGACTTCACATCACGAGTGACAGTCGACAGTCTTGGCTAGAGATTGACAGCGCGCGGACGTGTCAAGGATCGCGATCGGGAAATAGAAAGCATTTGTAATTAATAATATCCGCCCCAACAACAAAGATCCCGTGTAGTCATTTCGGCCATCCGTAACATTGGTGTCAGAAGTGTTTGACGAATTCACGTAGGATATTTTTCGCGAGTGATAGTGAAATAAAGAAGCAACATTAAATTGAGACCTCGATGGCTCACACTGCGAAGAAACGATGTCAAAATTGAGAACCTCGACGGCTCTCACTGGGGAACGGAGTAATGAGAAAATTGAAGTCTCGATGACTTCCGAATGGAAATAAAGGAAATAGAAAATTGCGATCTCGATGACGCTCCGTGATGACGAAATAAGAAGTCAACTCTGGATCGATGGAAGGACGGATTGAGATGCAAAGGACTCTAACAGGCAAATCGAAATTACGTATTGTTTTTTTCATTCGAGATATTTGTGAAGGTATTGAGTAATTTGTGAGTGATTCTTCTCTCTCGGGTAGATGATATCGTAGAGTCGAGTTGTAGTTCGGGTAGAATATAATTTTTTTGGAACCTTGGACGACTTTTTGGTGAAAAGCGTCCTAGAGGGTTGCCGGAGAATTGTGTTGATGTGGTAACTGCTGGGTAACGAAGGGCCAGAGTTACGGATCGGGGGACTGTTGGCCTGTGAGAGGTTTCGAACAGTGACCGATGATTAGTGTTGTTTTATTGTAGATCATTCGGGTGAATTGATTTTAAGGTCGAAAATGTCGACGAGAGAATAAAAAAGGGAGAGAATAATCATTGAGGTTGTATTGTCCCAAGTTTGGCTAGTGATTGCGGAAGTCTACGCGATTAATTTGTATTTCACAGGTATCGTTGAAGATACTGTGAAGTGGTCAGAATCCTTCCTGCTCAAATCCTTCCAACTGCCAGAAAGAAATGGTGAAAGAAAGAAATGAAAACAGAGAAGAATAATGAATACCACGAAAGAACAATGAATTGAATGAAATATTTAATGATTGATAAGAAATGGACTTAGTATAAGATAATATGGAATTATTTAGCTCGGACTTGACAGAATAAGACTGGTATAGGAAGAAATGAAACTATATAGAATTGTAAACACTGTTCTTCCCAAGGTTTTTGGCCATGGTTTTCCTTGAGGACTGGGACGAATGTCAGAACAGTGTAGGCTATTGAATATTGGACTGATATTAGGATGATGGACCGTGGCACATCTTAGGGTGGTTTAGGAGTTGCCGGGGCGGCAACTCAAAGGGAGGGGAGTAGTGTAACGAATGTAGCTGACTACTACTTATGAGACACTCGTTATGACAATAGACAAACGAATAGATGACCGACTTCACATCACGAGTGACAGTCGACAGTCTTGGCTAGAGATTGACAGCGCGCGGACGTGTCAAGGATCGCGATCGGGAAATAGAAAGCATTTGTAATTAATAATATCCGCCCCAACAACAAAGATCCCGTGTAGTCATTTCGGCCATCCGTAACAATATATATGTACGCCATCTAGGACCGTGTAAAAGTGACAGTCGGGTCGAAAGGAGCGAGAGAAGCTTGAGAAGGTCTCCTCTTCGTCGCCTCCTCTGTGCTTTTCTTCTTCGCGCTTCGCACTCGGCGACGTTACCGTGTTTTCCTTCTGCTAGTGTTTGGTACACTATAACCGGGCTACCATTCTCTGTGTGTGTTACGGTGTATATACAAGTGTGCGTTTATATACGTATATGTCCGACCATATATACAGTACAACACTAAGGGCTGTAGTGTAGCAGAATATCCTGCAGTTGGGTATGTGGTATGTGCGGAGGGTCGGACGTCGTACGAGGGACTCCATTGCTCGCGCATGAGGCGAGCTTACGTTCCCTCGGTACCATTACCGACCCTCCCGCATAAAAATAAAGTCTGGAGAGCGAGAACGAGAAGGACGGAAGAAGGTAGAGAGAGAAAGAGAGAGAAAGAGAGAGAGGAGAGGGGTGGAGGGGTGGAGGGGTGGAGGGAAGGGGAGAGAGGGCACGAAATGGCAAAGAGAAGTCGGGGACGTCTAATTTGGGGGATAAGGCGTCGAGTTATTGGTCATTCGGCTAGGCACGCTCCGAGGGCGGACTACAGGACGTAAATGGACGGAAGAATAAAGGACGCGGGGTTGGAGATATATATCGCGGGCGCGCAGTACATTCGCGGCCGTGGAAAACCTCTGCTCGCCGCCTCTCGCGTTTCTTCCCTGCAGTGGGGGGAAGGGAGGGGGGAAGGGGGGCACCGACCAAGTACCCTCTTACTTCTCTTCGGGGTTTCTCGTCATTTTACCGTAGTTACAAGCTTTCCGGCTTCGGCGTTGCGAGCACGTCTCTTTATATCCGTGTGTGTGTGTGTGTCGTATCAAATTATTATACCTAACAATATATGCCGCAGCTCTGTATACCGAAACAAATATATATCAGAATCCTGTGTATTGGGGGATGACGTATGTGTCAAGAGACGCCAATTGGACAAAAAATAGAGCGAAAGAGAGGAGAAAATCACCAATACGACTGAAGAGGGGCTGCTTACTAATTGTGAGGGGCATTGACCAAGTACCTTTTTACTTCTCTTCGGGGTTTTTCAGTATTTTATCGTAGTTATCAAGCTCCACGATTTTTTTATTTATTTATTTAGCAACCACGACATTTTATTTATGCCTGTGTGTGTAGTATCGAATTATTATACCTGACAATATGTACCGAAACAAATATATATCACAATCCTGTGTATAGAGGGATAAAGTGTATCAAGGGACGTCAGTTGGACGAACAATGAAGGGTGATCGGACTTGGCCGATGATCGGCCCAATCTCGGTGCCGAGATTGCCAACATTGGGATATGATATTGGCCCGATCATCGGCCCGAGTCTCGGATGATAAGTCCGGCTCGATATTGGCAACAATAGTTGGCCGAGTATCGCGTGCGAGGATCGGCCGAGGATCGGCCGAGTATCGGCCGGGTATCGGCCGAGTATCGGTCTTTTTGTCGGCCAACATTATCGGCCGTATAAATTTTATCAAAAAATAATTAATTGTACTTATTTAATCAAGTTATCCTGCACTTTTAATTACATATTCCGTCTCTGATGCATTTTAATCGCTGAAAAATGTTTAATTTTTTTTACATTGTCAGGAATCGAACCTGGGACCTTTGGGTTGTTGCGCTGCGCCTTAGCTCACTCGGCCATTGCGATCATGTCATTATACATTTCTTTTTGTCTATTTGATCGACTAATGTAAAGTATCAATTTGATGTACTATGTACAGTACTTAGAGAATTATATGACTGCGTCTGAAGCGGTATAAATAAATCACATTCAATAATCTTTCACGGAAATCAACAATTAGTGAGTCAATACTTGGCCGAGCATTGGCCTAATATCGGCAAGCCAACAATTGGCGAGTCAATACTTGGCCGAGCATTGGCCTAATATCGGCAAGCCAACAATTGGCGAGTCAATACTTGGCCGAGCATTGGCCTAATATCGGCAAGCCAACAATTGGCGAGTCAATACTTGGCCTAGCATTGGCTTAATATCGACAAGCCAACAATTGGCGAGTCTATACTTGGCCGAGCATTGGCCTAATATCGGCAAGCCAACAATTGGCGAGTCAATACTTGGCCAAGCATTGGCCTAATATCGACAAGCCAACCATTGACGGGTCAATACTTGGCCGAGCATTGGCCCAATGTTGCAAAGTCGATAATCGTCACCCCAACATTGGCCCGAGTATTGGTCGTTTCAGCTTTATCGGCAGAACCTACATGGGAAGGGCGAAATCGCGGGAGAGAAAAAAATTCACTAATGCGATTGAAGGAAAGCAATACGTCCAGTCTGAGATTTTCCTTTTTGACGTACATACATACGTACATATATACATACATACACCTACACATGTGTAGGTGCAGGTATATGTGTCTCTCTATCGGTTCGTCCTTGGACCGCGATCTTCAATCCGACAGACTCGAGGTCTTCTGGCCGCTCTCCGCTTCTATCTTGACGTAGCGGACCGTCAGGCTTGCTGAAGGGGTGAGAAGGGGGTAACCGAAAGTGCAGTACACTGGTAAACGGATTGATTTCACTCATGTACACCAACGTTACGCGTTGGAAACCGCGTCTTCCTGTCCGAAATAAGATCGACGACGATGGGATGTTGAACCCCTCTCGAGAGGTCTCGGCGGAGAGTCAACTTGCTGCTGTTGGGCCAACCAACCCAACCAACCCAACCAACCAACCAGGCGTTAAAAGGATTGTATGCGTCGATAGGGCCGAAAGACGTCTGGAGTCGCCATCAAGACTGTCTCCTTTCCATTTCCTGTCTTGTCTGGCCGAACGAGACTCGTGTCCATCGTTCACAGCAGGCGACTCGGGTGAATGTGCACACGACACACGATACCTGACCAAAAGTCAAGGGTATTTAGTATCAGCAACAAAAAAAAAAGTGATTCTTACAAAAAACTGAATCAGTAATCGTGATACACGTGAATAAATACACAAAAAAGGGGCAACGAAAAAAAATCGTTCTCTTCCCAAAAAAAAAAAAAAAAAAACCCACAGCCCCTCGACTTTCTCATTAGACCAGATCGACTCGTCGGTGTCCTGCGGGAATTGCGGAAAAATATAACACGCAGAGGTCGCGAGGCGATCGTAACTCCATCGCGTCAGTCACTTAAATTGGCCACATTTCATCCTTTTGTCGTTTTGTTTTTACAGTTCCTATACAGAGCGTATACCGACATATCCGTCGACGTTTACGCGTATTTCTTCGGGGAGAGCGGACCCCGAAGATCGCCTCCTCCGTCGCTTATACATTTACATGATACGCTCTTGAGGGACGCGGACTTCGCGTGCTGCCGCCTTCGAAGCTGGCGCTGCTGGTGGAACAGTAAAATTTATGTACGTCTCGTTTTTCCTGGTCCGCCTTGGCCTTCTTCTTATCCCAGTTACCTTCAGCGCCCCTCTCCCTCCCCCCCCCCCCCCCCCCACCCACTCGGGTATAAGTACAAGCCCCGGCATTTCTCTCCGCTGCGGCTCTCTGTCATATGCACAGTTCATGTGTAGCCTGACTGTATCGCCGTGGCAAATGCAGCGAAGAGAGCGAAGAGCGAGCGACGAGAAAGGGAAGATAGTGAAAAAAGGAGCGAGCGATCGGGAGTGAAAATAAACTGGCGTCGGGGTCGCTCGCCGTAACATCCTCAGAGGTGCCGCACGCGGAGAGTACCCAACGGCACCGCCGCACCTCAGGAGAGCTTTTACGACCCTCGGCACGCTGCACAGGGTGCTCCGTATTTTTTTTCCACAGCTCTCGCGAAACTCGTAATGTGCATAACGGAGCGCGGAAAATATATCCCTCGCGATACGCGTCTCGCGGAATCCCAGTGAAAATGAATACCGCAACTCCTGCTCTCTCATCCTTCGAGTGCGCGAAACTTTACTCGCCTCCGCGTCCGAGTTTGAGAATAAATTATCTGTTTATATTTTTTTGTATTTTTTTTTTTCGCTCGCTGAAGAACTTTAATAACGAATTATGCGAGAGCATCGCTGGACATGAAGTCGGAATGGCAGTGGAGGGGAGAAGCGAGCTGCGAATTTATTTACAAGCCTGCTTGACTTGCGACAAGCTGAGGGTCTTGGCGCCGTTCTGAGTCCCGTTTGGCCCGCGAGACGTGTGCAGTAGCATCAGGTAAACCATACCCACACCTTTGGTACTCGCACTCGAGTCTCGCACCTCGACCCTGGTAAACCGGTGGTGCGCCTGGCGTTGGGCGTCCGCGCGTGGAAGACACGAAGGACAGGAGTGTGAAAACGAAGAAGATGCTCCGGGAAGCCGTATAAACGGAGTTTAGACCTCGGCCCTCATCCTCCTCTCTCTCTCTCGGCGAAGTGGCGACCAACCACCGCCGCCACCAACAGCATCGCTCCGGCATCGTTGCCTTCGCCCGCAGTCGGCCATTCGCCACGCGCGCGGCCAGTAGCAGTAGCTACGGCAGTACATGACCGGACGCGCAGCGATAAAGCTGCATTATTTAGCGCTCCGCGGGTTGCGCCGGCCAGAACCCGAGTATGTGCCTACACATTGTAGACTAGAGTCGGCGGGAGGAGTGGGACGCTACAATTTTTATTTGCACCTCTGCGTGCAACGAGACTCTCACTCTGGCGGCGGAAAAAATAAAATAAAATAAAAAGAGAAGAAGAAAAAAAGAAAGAACGAGGAGGAAACAGTTGCGCTCGTGGAGGGAGAGGGGAGTGAGCGTGAGGAGGAGGGGGAGGAGTGGGGAGGGGGAGCAGGACGGCGCGTTACAACCGAGGCCGCGCCTGCTTCCATTTGCTATGCATTGAATTGAATTCCGTCGGAGCGTACGGGCGTTCCGTGCGGCAACACACACACACATACACAGACGTCGCTATACATACCCATACACACACATAGATACCAATACTAATACCGACAGAGCCGACAACGTTGCTACGTTCCTCTCTTCTCTGGGCTTTGGGTACAGGTATAGTATCTATATATGTTTATACACAATATATATGTGTGTATAGTAACTATACAGCTCTATACACACGTATAGAGGTCGCGCAGTAAAGAACGTACCGGGTTCTCGTTCTCCAGGTTCGTGTGCGGCGTATAACGTTACGACTTCGACGTACGTAAAGCCCAGTGTTGGTTATACGACCGCGCCGAGTTTCCCCGGACGTGGTACCGCACGAATTACGAATTAGAGAGTGAAACCGGAGGCTGAACATCGCGCGCGGTCTGCTCTCCTACGGCCGCGAGATGTTGTTCGCCGATGTATGGGGGCCGAGGGGAAGGGGCGAAAGGGTGTTCTCGCGCTTCTTTGAAATTAACCGAGAGCCCCCGTTCGGGGGTGTTGTGTATGCAAAAGCAGTGCACACATACGTCGGGGCATCGACAGAAGTGACGCTACGTGACGCGTAATGAATGGCAGGGGTAATTATGATACGGGTGGGAGGAGCGGAAGGGGTGGTTTGTCACGTCGAGGTGCGACGGGAAGACGATGAAGGGGCGCGCACGGTTTTTTTTATACGTCGAGAGGGCACTAGGTGCAACGAAGGCCAAACAGGAGAGGTGAGACGCGGGTCACGGAGGGATGATCACACACGTGACGATGCATCCATCACACGTGGCGGTTACTCTCTGACACGATTCATAATTGTGCAGTCTGCGCGACGTGGTGTTATTGTTATTATTTTTTATCGTTACTGTTACGAATCGAATGAGATTTGGAAGTTTGGTGGGTTTTGATACTCGCGAACTATGGAAATACACTGAGAAATAATTTCTTGAAATTTAATGTATATGTACTGAAAGTTTTTATTCATAAACTGGTATAGCAAAATTTTCTATACAAGTGCGAGGTCAAATTTCTTTTTGGTACAGTAATTTTTATAATTTGCTTTAATTTTACTGTAAAAGTACTTTTATTTTTTTAATTTACTCTAATTTCATTGCAAAGGTCGTAATTTTTTGTCACAATTGAACATTAAATTTACTTGACGAGTTTATGGATTCAAACATCCAGTCTTTTTTGATAGTGTAGAAGTTCTAAACTGATTTATTAATATTGGAATATATGGACAGGACGTAGTTACGTTTTTTTTGCATGTGAGATTTTTTATTCGTTCCGGTTTTGGTAGCCATTTCGGTGAACGACTTTTGACGATGCATAGCGATACAGACACGTGTAAGGCAAGGGTATATAGTGTGACAACGATGATGTGCGCAGGAGGAGTAAGTTTCGATGGTCCCACTCGACCTTGGCTGAAACTCCGCAACGCCGAGAAATTACGTTCGCCGCTCTCTCGGAAGCGGGGAGACCGAAGCGCGAGCGGTGGTAACCCGCGCCTCGCCCATATTAAACGAGCTGAACGCGCCGAGCGGCGGTGGCAATGTCGGAACAATTTATCAGCCTTAGGGACGAAGTATGACTAATTAGTCGCCTTTACGTACCTCGTCGTATATTATTACAAACCCGGGCTCTCGCCTGTCTCTGTCTCTCTTCCTCTTCGAGCTCTTCCGCTCTTTCTCGCCCTTGCCTACATTGCTCTCCATCCCCCTTTATTACTCTTTCGTTTCTCGCGCCATTCGCGACGGCTCAAACGTCACGCGCAACGCTTTTCTCCGTTTCGCCCGATATGCCGTTCCCTTCCCTCGGAGGCGTCTGAATTTCGCCTCAGCCACACCGCAGTCGCCGCGTCGAGTCGGTCGCTTGAAAGTGGTATTACTTAAGTGAAACTCGTGATAACAGGAAAACGAAACCAGAGGTAATTTCAAAACAAGACACTCGTTTTAATCATATTACTCGCATTAATTGGCGGACGCGAAATTACGATTACTTTACGCGATACATTTTCAACAAAATTGCCTCTCGTTAAATGACAATTCGTAATTCGTCATCTGTCGTCAAATTTTTTTTTGTGACAACGTCGAACAGCCAATGACAGCCTTGCAGCATTTCGCAATCTGTCAGCCACTATGAAAATAATCCAGCTCGTTCCAGAAATTTTTGCATTTTATTTTTATTATTTTTTATCTCTTCGTTTGTGGGCGAAGTTTCCAGGAATGGGGAAAAAGATAAGAATAAAACCAGTGGGAAAATAACGTAAGTGCATGGTGGTAATATTCGCTCGTGCGGCGAGTGGAGTGCGCGCTATGTCGGATGTTTGCGTTGGACCGTAGGCTCCTCTCTGACTTCAGGCTGAGGACGAAGGGAAAAGTCCATTCGCGCGCGACGAACACGAGCTGCTGCTCACTTACTCCGCGACGTTTACGGTGTTTATCGTGTTTATGGGGCATAACGCCGCGGGGCGTTTTCCTCGTTTTTCTCTCGGCCGATGCGAGTCGCGTCGCGTTGGCTGCCCTCCCCCCGACACTCACCTAAAATTAAGAGACTAAAAGCTCTCGGCAAACGTCGTGAGAAGAAACGACCCCGTGACGATCGCCGTTGCTACGACTGCACTGCTGCTGCTGCTGCTGCTGCCCCTACTACCGTTCCACGACGACGTGTAAGGGATAAAAGAAACGAGAGTCGGATAAAATTACCAGGATATCCGTAGCACCGAGAAAAAAAAAAATCAAACGAGCGAAGATGCGAAAGCTCCTTCACCGTTATCAACGTCGTATTGCGAAATATATCAGTACACTCAGAAAAATGTTTTGTATTATCAAGCATATATGGTTAAAATTATTTCCTTTCAATAAAACCAATTTTTTTTGCTTAAAATAAAATTCATGTGACATACGCAATTGAATCGAAACAACTGAATTATTTCGTTGGAATGGCAATATCCACTTGACCGCACAATAATTTGAATGAACTACACTGAAAAAAATTAATAGTTGTGATTACCAATCGTTGGTCAGAGCTACCAATATTTTAGTAACAGCAACCAATATTTTGGTCGATCGAACCAATGATTGGTAATCGCAACTACTAATTTTTCTCAGTGTACATTGAAGTTCAAGTGTAATATCTCCGACAGCGACGGGACCGATGGAAATCGGCTCGAGAAGATAAGAAGCGTAGACGAGAGTATAGAGACACGCGCGTTACCGTTGCGCCGGGGAAAAGCTCGGGGGGTGCCAATGGGGCTAAAAGTTTTCCCTGAGACTGCACAGGCGGCGGCGGGTGCGCACAACTTTGGCGTTTCTCTGACCTGTGCATGCCGAGTTACCACGCTAAGAGAACGGAGCTTTCGGGCACAGGGGTCGGGGGACGGAATGGCAAGAGGGGTGCGAGAGGGGTGCGAGAGGGGTGCGAGAGGAGGGCTCGGCAGAAAAATAAGAAAAAAAAAGGGGAACAAGTCGCGTCGCTAACCCCGTCTCGTCGGTGTTGGGTGGCACGAAGGGTGCGAGGAAGGCTATGGAAAGGGGCAGGAGAGAAGGGAAGGGGAGGGGGGTGCGCAAGCCGGGGGCGAAGAAAATTCGTAAACAGAAAATCTAAAAACTGCGAGGTAGCTGAGGGTCCGGAGGTCGCGCAGGGGGCTTGGCATCGTCGAGCCAGCGGAGCGACCCGCTGCCGCGCGACCCACACCCCTCGAGCTTCCTCGAGGCAAAAACTTTCCTCGACACACGAAAAGCTCCGTGCGGCAAGCGAGAGGTGAATACACAGAAGGCTACTGGGGGAGTGTTCGACGTTCGCAGCTCGCGTGTCTATATGTATATGTATAGGCGGTTGTACCCCCAGCAGCTTTCTCGAGGACCTCACACGTGCCCGGAGAGCCGCGTGCCTGACTCACTGCTGCTTTTTCCACTCACTCCGCTTTTTCTCGCCCGGGCTCCGTCTCTCTCTCTCTCTTCTTCTCTGTCTTTCTCAAGCTTATCCCATTCGCTGTACTTACGTTTTCGACTCCCGTGCACTTCTTCCCTTCTCCTCCTCCCCCTCAACCGCCCCCCCTCCCCCCCTCAGGACGCCGGCTGACGGTGTACAGCCAACTTTACGTACACCATCAAACACGTGGTACATACGAAAAGCTGCTGAATATCCGAGTCCGCCGGAGTCTCGGAAGCTCGGAGTGGGGACACTTGATTGAATTGCAAAATTTACAAGTAGCGAGAGACTCCACCCCGCGAATTGAATAACTTGAGCGAGAGTTAACGCGGCCAGCACCTCTCTGGTCGTGGGATCGAAGGGGAGGCACCGGACTCTGCGCTCGACTCGAGTCCCCTCTCTTCGTTTCCCTCTGCGACAGACCGGTACACAAATATATGTATTCCGTATACGTATTTCGGGGAATAAAGTAAATACTACTTTTCGGGGTGCGAGCGAAGGCGGAAGAGCCGCTGACTTCGCCTTCCGATGCCAAAGGTGTACAAGGACAAATTTAAAAGTTTTATTTATTTCTTCCCCCGACAGTGACTCCGTTTCTCCTGGGATCTGTAGCCTAATAGTCGAAGCATCGTTTGCCATTCTTGGCTCGAAATCCAGTGACACTTCCGGTGGTCCAAAATCGTGTCGATTATTGGGCCTCTATATATGTATAAAGTGAATATTGACATTGACATTCGTCGACAAAGCTGCAGTAGATACAACCCTTTCTGGTCAGACACTTCCCTGACCCAGAAAAAAAAGAAAAAAAACGAGAGCAGCATCCACGCGCGACTTTGATTCCACTCTTTTGTCTTCGTAGCTTCCCAGGTCAGACGGGAAACGTGCTTCGTTTTACAACTCTCCGAAGTTGCGTCATGGTTACCGTCCGTGGTGCAATCTTCCGTCTGTTTCTACTCGCGATTCTCAGCCCCCACGAAATTCGTTCGATGAAAATTCGCCCAGTACGTGATTATCGAATTTTCTGTGATCTTCCTTTTTTCCAAACTCGCCGATAAAACCTCAGAGGACACCAGTGACCTGACCTCCCTTCGCAGGGCGCCACACGCATCTGCGCGTTTATCGCTTGCAGTGCCCTCGTAATTATAGATTTTCCATTTCCCCTTCTCAATTCTCAAGAGACGTGCGGGAGGCGAGCTCGGAAGCACCTGGAACGCGTGCGGCGCGCGTCTTGGCAAAGCTCGTGGAGTCTTCCCCATCCTATCCCCTCCCCCTTCCCCCCTGAGCCCTGTGTTCCGGGGGCCCTCGTTTGCCTATATATCACGGGCGTTAAACGCGCGGCGAGTGAACCAAACGTGCGGCGTAGATAAGGTATATATAATACGGTATATATATAACGGTGGGTGCGTTGTGTATCGCTGTACAGATGCTACGGACGAGAATGAGGAGGAGGACCAGGAGAAAAGGGGGGAGAGGGGGTGGAAACCGAGGGGTGTGCAAAGGGGAAGAGAAGGAGAAAAGCAGCCGTGTGGCTCAGGTGGCGAATCGTCGGGACGGAGACGTTAGCCGGTCTCGCGCGCCTCCAGCACGACCGGGGGAATTGTTTTGCGGCACGTAGAACGTAGGAGCGCGCTCTCTCCTCTTCCGTCTCGTGAGGAGAGGAGGTGGAGGAAGGAGCAGGGAAAGGGGATGGCTCGACCGTAGCGAGCGGCTACTCGGTGCCGCAACGAAATACGGTTAGGCCCCGTGAGGACTTGCGGTGGCGTTGGCGGCCGGCGCTTGGCGGTGGTGTTGGAATACGTGCGTACCCCGCAACGTCCGGGAATACCCCGGGGGACGAGAGAGGACGAACGAGAGAATTTCCTGCGACGGGTGCCGTCGTACGTATATACAGGGTGATTCAGAATGATTTTTTTCACCCATGGGTATTTGGTAGATAATCGTATGAGCAAAGTTACTCAAGCGTTTTTCAAAATTCGCTATATTTATTTATAAACAAGCATTTAACGAGTTTGAATAACTGGACCAATCGGAGCAGTAAAATTTGGCGACGATTTTGGAATTTGGAGACGATTATCTACCAAATATACATTTTTTCGTTAAACGAAAGGGTGACTCGAAGAAATAAAAAATAAAATAAAATCGTAAAATATGTTGCCACTCGAAGTGCAGAACAAAGAAAATCGAGACATTCGCGAACGACGAAAAAACCGGACGAGATGGGCGGGTAACTACGAAAAAAAAAAAAAAAAAAAAAATGACACGTGCGCCGACGCTGTTAGAATAATCTGTGTATTATCGGCGAATGGACGTTCGACTCGCGTCGGTCGAGAGGAAGATAAATGGACAGATGCGGAGGTGAGAGACAAAGAGGCGGCCGAGCGAGTCCGCTGCTCTCGGACTCTCGGTACGAACGATTATTACCATCGAACCGATTGGTGTGCCCGAGAGCGACCGACGGGTCGTTAGCTTTCGGCTGACCCGGCGATACTCCCCGGGCCAGTTCCATTGTCCGGAATCTCCTCTCGGGTCTTCCTTTCTCCTTTCCCGTTGGCGTACGTGAGCAATTACGTTGCCATAGAGGCAACGCCGCAGCTCCGACGTACTCCGACTCTGTCTGTGTCTTTTCGTCTGTGTGAGTCCGTACCTCTCTCTCATCCCTATATATATATACACAATATATACGTAGGTATACAAAGAAGACGAAATTCGACGGTACTCATCGTTCGAAACTGACGTAGTGAATTCCAGACGTGTCCTATATAGTGGATACGGCATAAGCTGCGTCCGAAGCTAAGTCCGAGCCTCGTCTCGATAGATACGGAGCAAAAGATCGCGCGGAGAGGATGAACGACCGTTAGGTAGGGGGAGGCAGCGAAGAGGGAGGGAGGGAGGGGTAGAGATGGAGAATCGTGCCGACTTCTTTCCGATTCCCCGGAGAACCATCAACCCGACGATAAATTCGTAGTTGACTCGCGTAGACGACTCCCTCCTCTCCCGTCCAGTCCGCAATTGGAATCGCGCTAGCGAGTCTTGATGTGCCCATGGAAAATCGCTTCTTCGCCGATAATCGAGGCTACACGCGCGTGCGGAGCAGTTTGTGTTTCTCAGACGGCGCCCTAGAGTCATCGCAGTTGTCATCTAAATCAGCCATGCCGAAGATGTGTCTCCGAATTTTCACGGCAGAGATTCGAGTAGTCACGATCAGTGTTACTACAGACTGACAATTAGCATCCCGAACACAGTCCGAAGAAACCCGAAGATTTCGCGGTACCTATACTCGCAGTGCGTCGCAATTCGTGCGTAACTCAAGTAGTAACAGTCGTCGTTAGGTCAGACGGTAAAAATACAAAAGGCTCTTTCGTGCGCGCGGCTTTCGTAGCCCCCAACTGATGTGCACGAGATTCAAAAGCGCCATACTCAACGATCTTGTTAGCCGAGGAAGCCTCACGCGGCGAGATTTCGTCGTCGTCGATCCGACCGCGACGTCGTCGTCATCGTCGTCGTTGTCGTCGTGTACACGTCCGCCGCGGAGCCACTCTCTCGCCGCGAGAGGTCGGTGCTGCGGCTATAGGGCAACTTTTAAAACTCTTCCACTCTGATATTGCTGAGGTTTCTGTATTGCCCGCTGGTTCGGCGAAAGCGACGCACTTAAGCTCGAGGCACTCGAGGAATGTTCGTTCGTTCGTTCGTTCGTTCGTTCGCTGGTATATATACAGCGAACGAGGCGAACTCGTCGGGCGCGGCAACGACGCAGGAACGGAACGGGCGGTTGGGTGCGATAAGGGCGACGACGAGGAGCAAGACGATCGAGGGGGGAGGGGGGAGGGGGGCAAGAGGGGGGAGGGCGAGCTGCTGGAAGAGAGCGAAGCTATTTCTTAGCTCGCCCTTCGGCTATTACCGAGTATAAGGTACCCCTCTACCTATGTATATAACGCGCGGTATCGTCCCAAAGTGTAGCTCGGTGTACACGTCGAAACGCGAAGCAGTAATGAATATCGTTGAGAAAAATCTCTCTGCGAACCGACGCGTGTTCCTTTTCTCTCTTATTCTCTCTCTTTCTCGTCCTATCTATTTATCTCTCTCAGTTCTCTATGCAAGGGGCGGACTTTAGGTTCTGTCCTCGTCCAACCGTTGCTCGGTCCCCTTCTCTCACCCCCCAACCACCCCCCACTCCCACCTCCCCGCGGGCGGCATGGGGCCACTTATTAGAAAAGTTGCGAGTATCGAGAGGAGAGAAACTTGCAAATTGGAAGGCTGCCCGAGGTTGCTGCGCCGATATAGAATGTGCCCCGGGGCCACTTTGGATACCGCCACACTCGCGGTTTTCCCCTTCGCGGACCGACCGTTTCTTCTCGCGCGACTTTTCGCATCTCGCGAACGAACCTCTCGCGGGATATATTCGCTTCTCTCGCGTTTCGTATCAACTTTCGCTCGGGGCCTCCGCACACGGCTGCTAATTTGTACCTTTATCGCGCGGATTCGCGTACGACCTATGTCACCAAAAAAAAAACGAATGACCTAACTTTATTTTTTCTCTCACGAATTATTATTCGGATAGTTAAAAAATAAATGAACGCTTTTTCGGCGGATTTTAATTTAAAATTCGGTCGCAGGGCTCGAGAAAAAAAAGTGCTTCGCGCCTGGAGCTCGAACCCGGAAAAAGCTCCGCACGTCGAGCTCGTAAAAATAATCGCTGAATATTTTTAATACCGGAATATTTGTCAGGTGTAACGAAATTAGTATGCGCGAGCGAAATTTACTCGCGGCAGTTTGTCCCTCATCGGCGAATGAGCGCCGAGCAGCCGTCGGAAGTGTCGCTGCCTCGTCCTTCGCACTACGTATCAACGTTCACAGTGTTCACAATACATATATACATATATATAATACAGATACACACACAAACAACCTGCGAGGGGTATAACTTCGAGACGCGGCACCGC
Source organism: Itoplectis maculator (assembly GCA_964034905.1). Taxonomy (NCBI): domain Eukaryota; kingdom Metazoa; phylum Arthropoda; class Insecta; order Hymenoptera; family Ichneumonidae; genus Itoplectis; species Itoplectis maculator. The sequence goes on along the minus strand of OZ035857.1, from coordinate 8,231,165 downwards.
CGGTGCACCGAACGTGGCTGAATTACATGATTGTCCGTCGTGTAGTCGCGAGAACGAAGCGAGCGGGCGAACTGGGGTTTCTTCGTCCCGTTCCCCGCGCGGAAAATGAACGTGGGCGAGCGGGGAGCGGAGGAAAAAGTTTACGCGAAATAATTGATAAATGTTCGAGGCCCGCGAGACCGTCGCTCGAGCGGAGCAACGGAGAGAGTGAGAAAGAGTCGAAGGGTTGGTGCGAGCGAGACGAGGATGGAGAGGGAGAAAGAGAAGAGAGAGAGAAAAAGAATAGCCCTGTGTGTGGGGGTTGCGGGGAGCGGGGAGTGATTTACCGCTCACGGGGGAGCGAAAACTGTTGTCACGGGTCGGGCGCGAGGAATGAGTGAGCGAGAGATGCACTCGCACGTTTAGACTCAGACGAAGAGCAAAATAGGATATATAAAACGTTCGCTGGGAACAGAGAAAGAGGATCAGAGAGCGAAAGCTCGAAATATATATAAACATAGGGAAAAAAAATATATATAAATATAAATGCGAGAGTCGCGAGTGAAAGAGGTAAAAAAGGGAGCGCAGGATCGGGGAAAGGGTGAGAACGGATACTCTGCCACTCGGCGTTGCCACTGTCGCTGTCGCTGTTTGTGCACCGCGCGACTCCGGTGAGGGAATAAAAATTGTTTCGAACCAACGAAAAAATTGCCGTCGACTCCTGCCAACCCTCTGCGCCCTCTGCACTATATACATCGCGTCACAATTCCCATGCAAACCGGTTGTGTGCGCACTGCGGCCGTTTATACTACAACCGAGTCGCGGAAAAATTCCGCGCGTATCTGCTTCGTCGCTGGTTTATCATCAAAAGTACGTAAATATTATGTAGTATATTCAGCGGCATCATGTAGACCAGTGAAGCGACGCTGCTCGTATGACGCGATGTGACAGTGGCTCCGTTAAAAAAAAAAAACAAAAAAATTAAATGACGATGCACCAGGTGCTGTAGCTATAGTAACGTGGCGATATCGTGCGCAGAAAAAAAAAGAAAAAAAAATAGTCGGAGGTTTAGGCAGCGAAAAATTAAATTTATAACCTGCATTTTTTCTCCACGAGCAAACATAGAAATGAGACGAGTAATGTTGGATGGGAAAAAATTCCTCTGAGGGTCTGAAAAGAAGCTTCACTTCGCGCAGGTACGACCCACTTGCCCAAGTACCTGAAGGGGGGAGGGGAGGGGTCTCTCGTTCGTTCTCCGGCGGCTTCGTGTCACTCTCTCGTAACATTGTCTAATTGTTATTACAACGGTGAAAGTGGTTGTTCTCTCAGCCGCGAACCGGAGCCGTGGACCGGGAGTACAGCGAAGAGGAAAGCGCCGGCGAAGAGGAAAGCGCCGGCGAAGCTAGACGAGGGGGACCCGGAATCGAGGTTGGTCTATAGGGTGTTCGCTTAGTTGGGAAGTAACGACGCGACAGACTCGTTAACCAAGTACCCGGTTACGACGCGGTACGTGACGCGCGACTTTGCCCGACACACACACAAACGCGCGAACATGTTCGTATATAGGTGTGGAGTACAGTCACCGACAGTTTAGACGACGCGTTGGAGTTGGCGTTGTACACGAGATATTCGTCGGTTGTGTATGCATAAGCGTGGTGTACACGGAAGTCGACACGACCAGAGGCGATATTCATCGCTGTATAGGCGGGCTACGACATTAGGATGTGACGCGGACTTGTTAATGTCCGTTGTGAACAGCTCTCGATTTCCAACAAGGCACAGAGGGTAGCTACTTAAACTTGTACTGTGTTTGTACTGTCGAAACTTGTCGTTTCGATCGGAATAAAAAACGGACGTCTTTTCAATCACCTTCCTGAGTGTCACTGTTAATAGGTCAACTGTATTTTGGATTGTCCAGCAGATAGAGCATTCGCCTATATTTTTACCTGACAATACTTATGACATTAGAATGTGACAGTGATTTGAACGTCCCTAATTTTCCCAAAAAAAAAATAAAAATAGGAATTTCAAGCAAACTGATCTTTTCCCACCTTTCTACCTACAAAATAATCTGCCAGCACTTTCACTCGCCGAGCTGAAGTGTTGTCTGACCACACACTGCACTTTTCTACTTGCTCTCTGCATTCAGTCTCTTCCACCTGTTCTAAAATTTCATCCATAGCCAGAATTTTCTGTTCGTCAAAGTAAACACGCGATATTATTCATCCACTGTCCTGCGACCATTGGTGGACCTTGGCCCTCATGTGTCCACCCAGCGATTGTTGTGTATGTCGCATAACAGTGGTCGTGGACCAGGAAAACTCGAGAGCTTTCGCTGCTTCTCCAGTTTCGAGCGCCGTATGTGCCGCTCGTTTCTGTACCTGCGAGAGAACGAAGATTGGAAGGAGGAGAAGGAGAAGGAGGAGCAGAAAGAGAGGGAGAGGGAAAAGGGATCCGGGAAGAGCCGAGCGCGTTGCGTCGGTGAGGTCTCTACGGCTTGATGCGCTATTTTATTGCCCGGCCGCGCCAGTTAGTCTTCGCTTAGCGGTCGGAGTTCGTCCGTAAACGTCTCGCGGTGCCGCTCTCCCTCTCTCTTTCTCTCCCTCTCTCTCACGGTGCAGCCGCACCACCTCGGGGAAGAATATGTCGAGTCTACCGGCCCCAGTAAATCTTGCAGCGAGCCTCTTCAACTAACCCGAGCTAGCGGAGCCTCCGAGCTAGGAGCTTCCTCCCTGCCTGGGCCCTTCCCTCCGCATCTCTCCGTTCGCTTTCCCTCTCTCTCTCGCTCCGCTCGCCAAGGCGAAAGCTCCTCTCCACCTTCATCCACAATTCCGCCACGTGGCTGTGTATAACCCGACACTTTCTTCCGCGTCTGCTCGCTCTGTCGCGCGCACATGTGAAGACACCAATTCCAGCGGCTCTTCGGGCGTTCGGCGGCCCTCTTTACAGGAGTTGGGAGAGGGGGAGGAGGGGGAGGGATGGTTTGGTTCTTCGCTCAAGGTACAACAGGCAGAAGTTCAGCCGCACGAACGAGGACAGGGTCGAAAGTTCGAAGGTGTTAAATACGGAATTGGGGATTTGTGGAAGGCTGCGTCGAAGACGCTTCTCCTACTCTCCACCTTCTCCCTTCTCCGCTCCCCCTCCCCCTCTCGACCTCCTACCTACTCAGCACTGTCGATTTTCTAGGAGCGGAGCAGCAGTTTTGGCTCCGACAGTTGACTACAAATTTTTCGCGGAGCAAACGGGAAAATTTTTGCGTACAATTGCGGCGGAAGTTGGAATGCAAAAGTTAGCGATGACTATGGACAACGGCTTCGTGCGAGGTTTGTATATAGGTACCGAGTCTCAGTGTCTCGGGTAAAATCGCAGAGTGATCGACGAGCCGGAATCTCTCGATGGCTCCGCCAGAGACTTCAGACTCTCGACAAGACGGAGGTTATACACGAGGAGCTTTCAGCGATGATCGATTGCACACAGCCACCGCACACCGGTGCAGCTCTCGCGGCGAGATGCAGGGCGCGCAGAGAGTGCGCGGTTACGGCGCGCGGACGATATGTAGCGCGCCATAAGCACCATTGTGCTTACCCGGAATCACCGAGGGATCGTCTGGCTTCGACGTAAGTGCAACTCGATGCCCCCGCGGCAATATGTTTGCGGGCTGATGCTGCTGCGTCTCGTTTGCCTCTCGTTAATATACGTTGCGGTGGAACAAAAGCGCCGAATTATGATGCGATGACGATCAGTAGTAGTAGTAAAAGATTTTTATTGACAATACGTTTACAGATTTTTTTTTGTACATTTTTTTTTTAATAGTATATCCATGGTTTTTAACCGTACAAGCATTGCCGATAGAACATCGACCAGAGTCCTTCAGCCAATGACGATGAATAACGCTGTATTAACGAAAATATACTAAATTGGAAGAACTGATCAAATTGTTTTTTTTTTAAGACTGTCAAAGCTCATTCTATCGATTATACTATCCCTTCCGCTGAAATTCAAATATTTTTCGGGAACCGTTCCGTACGTCGTAGTTCCCACAATTTGGCGATTTCGTCGATCGTAAGTCGCGAAAATCTCGAAATTTATGCGATACGTATGTCCCAGTCGGTTCTTCGTCGTCGTCGTCGTCAGCGCGAGCGTCTTGCGACTGAAAAAAAAGAACGAGGAATAACACGGAAAGCAGGACGGACAGATGGATGGAGGACGGAGAGCAGAGAAAGCCGGGAATTCGGTGAGCGCGCTTTGGGTGAACCGGCATTGGCCGTAGTAGTCGCAGCAGTCGCAGCAGTCGCCGCAGGCTGAGAAGGTTTATTTGCGGCGCATCCAAAGAGCAGCTCGCGGACGATAACTCACAGCCGGTTTGTCTCGCTCGCCCCGCTGGGTCGCCCTCGGAGCTCGCTCTCCCCCCTCTCTCCCCTCTCTCCCCCCTCTCTCACTCTGCTCCCGCTGGTCGTCGTCGTCGTCGCGCACATCTCGCGGCCGGACAGCCGCGCGGCCAGCGTCCGATTTCCGGGATACTGATATTTCGGTCGAATCGAGAGAGATCGTCGCAGCTTAGGAGACACGTGAAACCGAAAGAGACGGAAAACGATCGCGCGACAAGAAAGCGCGTTTGCCTCGCTGTGTATCTGCCAAATATCGTCTTTTCACTCCTTTTTCATTCGGGGATTGTTGCAAGAACATTTCTCTCTTTACCTCCCTTGGACCCTGCTCCCCTCCTCTCCTTTCCTACGATTCGCTGTTTTGTTTTTACTCATGCTTCTTCGTTTTTTGCGAGAGTTGTACACTCCCCCTCCCCCCTTCCCACCCCCCATTCCCTCCTTGGCCCGCCACCCCTGACCGCGTTCGAACATCTCGCGCGGCCGACAAAAGGTCGGGAAAAACTCGTGAATTATTACCGCAGCAGCGTTCCGCGGAACAGAATCACCCGCCAAGACGTTCCTCGACGATAACGCGAGTTTGTAATACGGAGTTGGACTTTTAATTGAATACTATCATTTCGCTCTTGCGCGGGATACGAGTTTTACATTTTACGTCTCGTAAATAAGAAAATACTCGAGTAAAATTGCGAGATACTAAAAATACGAGACTCGCGGTTTGACTTTTAATTGAATAATAATTTCACTTTTGTGGCACTGAGTGTGCATTTTACATGGTCCCTTAAATAGAGAAATGACGAGTAAATTGCGCTCGAGTTCGAGGCTTAAAAATACGCGTCCAAAATTTGACTCTTAATCGAATAATCATTTTAGAACTGACAGCAAATACGCATTTGACATACTTTTTTTTAATAAAAAAAACTACCGAGCAAAAGCTCAACTTCGCAGTCCCAAAATACGACTCCTAATCCATACTTTCCACTTCAACAATAATTTCACGTTTGCGGCTCCGAGTGCAAGTTGTAATCCGGCGGATAAATAAATAAATAAATACCGCGCATTCGAGATGCAAAAATACGTCTCCGGAAATTTTCCGGAGGACCTGCGGGAAAAACTTTGCGACATTTGCGCTCTCGAGCTTTTACCCTCTCCGCGCCTCTTCGGGTCGTTCGTATTGTTGTTATTATCATCGCTTTTATTGCTCTTTCCTCTATCTTCGTCGGTGACGTTGCGCCGTATTCGTCCGAAACCACCTGCAACGTGTGTATACATTTGGCTCGCAGATAACCCTCCTGCGCGTAACTTTTATTTTGGCCTCGGAGAGGGCGTCGAGGCGGTGGGTGGTGAGTTGGGCGGGGGGGAGGGGGGGGGGGTGCAGCATGGGTGGCGCATTGAGAGCATCACGTATTCCCCGGCGAGTACGCGCGGAGCCGCCGCGCACGTACTACTCGTCGACGCGGAGCAGCAGCCGTACTGTTTTCGCGGTGCGGCTAGAGGAGAATTTATTTCCTCTCTACATAGTACTCACGAGGCTCTTGCCTAGCCCCGAGCCGCGGCGGCTGGGCGGCTGAGCTCCCGCAGAAGCGTCGCCCACTGCCGCCAGAGAGACACCCTACAAACGCCTGAAGAAGAGGAACGTAGACGTCGACGAAGACGAAGGAATAGAGCTGCTACTCCTTTCTCTGTCTTTTTCGTCTGGTGGCGCAGCACTCCGGACGCTGTCTGCGAGACGTTGCGAGAAGCCGCAAGCGTGACTTCTCAGACATTCCCACCATAAGTCCCGCTATATCGCTCAAAAACCGCGCCGGATAAAATAGACGCGCAACCCGTGACTGTCAAGGTGGATTCCTTCTTTCGAGACTGAGCTTCGAGTTATACTTGCTAATTCGATGAAAAATAAGGGGATACGCTTCGAAAGTCGCTGTGTGCGTTTTTAGAAACGCAACCGACGGAACAATAGGGTAGACTTACCGTTTTTGGCCATCTTAAGGCCAATTGTGGCCATCACATTCAAAGGAATAAATCAAAAAATGTAATCGAATAAAAAAATCATCGGGTAGGTTCTTTCACTGAATTGAAATGCATTTGTTGAAAAAAAAAACAAGGTGCAATTGCAGCGAAAAAATAATTTGAGGAATAAAATAATAAAAATGGCCACAATAGGTACAGTGGCACACAAATGTCATTGGAGTCGTCTGAGGTGTCCACTGAATTTTTTTTTTTTTTCGTCGATTGTTTCGGTTGATCGGAGTAAATTTATTCTAATCGAGTGAGAATTCTTGCACTCGACTGTCGCACGTTTCGCGAGTACCAGTTCAGTAGCGCAGTCGAGTGTAGGACAGGGCGAGCAGAATTCAGAGAGGGCACTAAATATTATATGCGTCAAATTACAGTCACGAGTTGACTCATTACCGTCGATAATTCATGAGCCGCCAGCCATAAATTCTGATACGCTTCGGTTCGTCGGCCAACTCGCTCGCTGCTCTCCGTCTCTCTTCCTCTCCGGACTCGTCTGCGAGCGTTGATTCACAGTCGGTGCCGCGCGACGCGTTGCACGCGTGAAATTCGCGGACAAGTCCTCCGCTGATCCGGTTTCGCTGCACACATCGGTTACAGAGCTGTAATTAGGCGTCTCACCCAAAAGCGAGTCAAATTTTTATCGCGAAAAAAAAGCAACATGCAATTTTCACTTGCGAATTTTTTTTTAACCGAGATAATGCGCGACGATTAATTCGACGCACTCGGAAAATTCTCGGCGATCTGACGTTTCTCAACGGTGACATTTAAGTCGCCGTTGAGCTGCACTCGCTTTTCGCTTTCCGCGACGACGACGGCGCAGATGTTTCTTTGACCTCGCGACTTGCATCGCGTCGCGCGATTCAGCCTTTAGTTTTCCATATGCGATGTACGAGAGGGAGAATTGCCGAAGTAGGAGAGGAAGGAAACTAGGAGGAGGATGAGAGGGGGGAGGGAGAAGAAAGTGAAGGAGAGCGAGAGAGGGCTTTGAGTCTGCCTGCAGCGCCAGTCGAGAGTAAAGACGAGAGAAGCCGGAATAAGAAGGGAGAGAGGAAAACGCGCGCGAGACGCTGCTGCGGTGGAGATGCCGCTGAAGCTTGACGCGTCGAATCGAGTGGCGAGAGAGTGCACTGAATATTGTATGTGGCATTCTCGTACATCATTCGTGGCAAAAAAAAAATGAAAAAAAAGAAAATCAAGAAAAATAAAAAAGGCTTTGCCCGCGGTGCGTTTGCTCGGCTCTGTGTACGTAATACCCAAGTGCCGATGCTGTATGAGTATAAGTATATTCCGAGTCCCTCTCTCACTCTCTCTTTGGGCGTGAGAAACATTTCCTGCGCCTCTTCGCTACTGCGAATAGTTTCTCCCTTCGTCGGATTGTTAACGCTTCAGTCCTACCTGAGCGATGGAAACGCTCTACATTTTTCTACACGTTTTACCCGACGACTAAGAACCATCGCAAATTTGTAGCGATGGTTCCGCAGAGACGACTGTCCTCGATGAAGATCTGGAAACAATCGTGACACATAAATGTTCACGCAGGAGATATTTTTTTTACAAAAGGCGATTAACACGAAAACGCACCCAAAGCGATTTTTTATTTCGTGGCTATTATTATCTGAAAGTCATACACTGAAAAAAAATTAATTGTTGTGATTATCAATCGTTGGTCACACTAAGAAAAATTAGTAGTTGCGATTACCAATCGTTGGTTCGATCTACCAAAATATTGGTTGCAGTTACTAAAATATTGGTAGCTCTGACTAACAATTGGTAATCACAACTATTAATTTTTGCTGCAACCAATATTTTGGTAGATCGAAACAATGATTGGTAATCGCAACTACTGATTTTTCTCAGTGTATTTTAAGACACACTGCAGGTGTCCTCGAACTTCGAAACAAAAACTCGACGAAGCAGCAGTACATTCTATTCCGTCTTTTCCTTTCTCCCTGACGTCCCTCGCGTATCCTTCCCCCTCCCTTCTTCCCACTTCGCTTCCCGCTTCCCCCTTCCTTCGGGGTTTTTCTCCCTCGGTGGGGTTTAACAAAACTCATTACCCGGCTTGGCGCGCGGTTCAGGCTTGAGCCACCTTCCCGATCGTAAAAGGCGGCTATATTGCCGGTTACCGCGTGCGCGCGGCTTTTCTCTCAATCTGCCGCGAAAAAAAAAAAAAAAACGGGCGCTCGCTCGAGGTGATGCAATTCGCGGGCTCGACCTTTGCCACCGGCTCGGCTGCTCCGCACCGCCGTCTCCGATAATCGGCTTCTTTAACCGCGGCGCTTTGCTCGCCGCTCACTTCGCACTCAACTAGACCGGCGTATCGCGTTTATGACTCGAGGATTTATATTATAACTCGCTGCGCGCGTCAAGGCGCCGATGAACGCTCGCGGCTGAACGTGACTCCAGTCCCCGCGGCTTATCGATTTTATTTCCCCGCTCCGGCGGTTCGGGACTTATAACCGGTTGCCGGCGTTGATCCCGTCAGAAGCAGCGGCCTTTCGGTCCGGCGCCTCCGCAGAGGCGGTAAACATCGTTTTGTCAACGTGATAACCGGCCCAAGGCACGCAATGTTCAAGCGTGGCGATTATGTCGGCGAAAATGTGAAGGGTCATTTTATCGGAGATCGGTAAATTTCCACGTACGACGCACGTGCGAATTCTGGGTTAGGCGATGGTTAGGTTCTGGGTTAGAATCGCCAGCGCTATAATGTAACTTTGTTGCCGTTGAATGACGCTGAAGAGGGTGGATTTTTTCTCCGCTCGAGCAATGCGATGAGACGAAGCGAGGAGAATGTACATCAGCTACATCAGCTTCGCTATTTTGTAGCTATAAGCTTCTACGAATACGACACAAAGGAAAGAGCTAATAGAAATGCAGAATTATTGCATCAAAATTGCAATGTAAAAAGGTGGTCCAAATTATTAACCGTCAGGTGGTTCAGAATTACCAAATTGTTTCGGCCATCATAAATCAACAACTGCAGCCACAGTGCCGTCAGCGTTCAGCTACTTTATAATTCACTCTGCACACTACGTGACACGAGTCATGGAAATCAGACGAAACAGGGTTTGAATGTGGATTTTCGCCAAAATATACATTTTCATAGCCAAATGAATGCAGCTAATAATTGACAAAACAGGAAAACTCGGGTAACATTGTTAAATGTGATCGTGACTAAAGTTCAACACCTAAATGATGTCATCAACATAAAAAAAAAATTGGGTTATTTACATTATGCAATTGTTCAATCAAATTACAATTCAACTATTCGTTTGACTAATATTCTTTTCTCAGTGTACATTTTATCGCCGCAAGGCTTTCCACGTTTCCGCTGAGCAACATTGAGAGCAGAACACAACGTTCAGAGCGGTTTGCGGTGGTTTCGTACACCGATGCTGCTGTGCGCACATCGCGCGAGCCGGAAACCGTGGGCGCCCCCGGTTATAACGGTCGCCGCGGCGGCGGCGGCGGCGGGGCTAAGTTTCCACTGGAATTGAGACAAAGACGGAGCTGTAATGTATTACACTGCAGTGGACCAACGTCTCCCCCGAGGCAGATCCAGCATCCCGATTCCTTTTACCGCGCGCATACAATGTATGCGCGCCGAACATATATACACCAAACGCGCGCTGTAATTCCGCCGCTCTCTGCGAAAGCGGAATCACCGATACGAATCTCTCTCTCGCCCGAGTGTGAAATATATACGTACTCGAAGAAAATTATTCCACCGCAGACGCTGCGCGGAAAATTCGCGTCTACCATCTCTGCGGATAAACCGCGACGCGAAGCTTTACATTAACTCGTCTATGTTGGTCAACGTGTCAAACGCGTTGCTCTCCACTGAGGATGGAGAGACGGAGAAGTATTTACCTGTGGTGTAGTTTAATGTAAGCAGAAAGGAAAAGAAAAAAAAAATAGTTCGCTCTTTGTGTAGCCTTCGTTTTGCGTTTCGTGGGTCTGCAGTCGGTGCAACCGAAAAACCAGCAGCGAACTCAGCCAGCGTACCATTAAAAAAATACCCCTCGCCCAAAGCTTTACATTTTCGTCGTGTCCCATAAAAACGCAAACAAATGATTTTAATCTAGGTGGTTTATGCGCGGCGAATTAGCGCCATATCCCAGCGTGCGTTTTAACGCGCCTGGGATACGCGGTCCGGTCCAGTGGATGAAGCTAGTCACGTGGTGGGGGTAGCCAGACTGTCGCAAGAGCCGTGTGTGATATTCTCCACTGCAATTTTGGTAAAGTCACTACTTGACACCTAAAAGACAAAGTGTTACACGCGTAATATCGAATATTCGTATCAGTCATTGGTTACGAAGGAGGGTTAAAGCTGTTGGGGCATTGATGGACCGGCGAAGGGGATCGGAAACGGTGACGACAGCTGTCTGGCTGGTTACTTGCTAATTAGACGCTTTGGCGGATATCCTGTACATGCCTATTGCGCATTGATAATATACTTGCTGCGAGAGGCAGAGACGCAAACAGGAACAACAGGTAGAACGACCCCCGTATCGCCGTCGAGGACTAATGCGCGCGTCCAGCGTGGAATTCCTAAGTGAGAAATATGCGTCTAGCTTGGCGACGTATCGAGAAGGATCGTTAACCTGGCTTGTATTCTCGGTCTCGTTGGCAACTCCCTCTTCACAACCTACAGAGAATTCCATTTCACCTAGTTGGCTGAAAAAACTACCGTAGCTTCGATATCGAACAGCTCGAATGGTGTCAAGGTTCATAAGGACTGTTCTCTAAATGTGAAGGACTGTTCTCTAAATGTGAAGTTCAGCAATTAGCCAATATTAACGATACCTCAATTTTCTGGTCGGGTCTTCGAATTGGCATGGAAAGTCCCATATGCACATATCCTCTCTTCTACGACCCTCTAACCCCGAGTCTAGCTGTGTCTATCCATCTATCCGAGGGCTACGTTACTCTCCACAGTATACCCTCCACCTTTCCCTATTCTCGCGCACAGTGCGTCCTTCCCTTCGCTCCTCTTCCTCGCTCTTCCATCTCCGCCATATCTGCCTACCACTACCACCGGCTGCACTGTAATCCAAACATATTGTCTTCCGGCCCTCGGCGTTCCGCCAACCCGGCACGTAGACAAGGAAGCTTCGCCGGCGTCGCGCGCGTCTAGCCCTTTCGCTCTACTCCGCAGACGGGGTCACGTGTCGCGGTGTGCGTACGATATACGAATCGCACGTAACCTACACAGATGCTGGGAACCGCGGCGAATTCTACTGTCTCGCCTCTTCCAGCGAGGCGACTTCGGCCATAACCACTGGTAGCCATTTCGTATCGGCCTTCCGTATCGGCCAGAAGCGGCCGCTAAGCTCAGACCATCGGCGCGGGACTGGCCCGGGTCATCTCAATTTGCCGTGTTTCGCACCCTCCGCAGGTACAGCAGCCGCGAAACGTACGACGCAACCGATCCTCTATACCTATCCGCCCGCAATGTCGTCCATCATTTTCCGAACTGTTTGCCGGTAGTCCTGTGTACAGGGTTACCCAAAAGTTAAACATTTTGGTGTAACCATCCAACCTATGATAGCTGATGATTGTCTGAAGACACTGTCGAAGTTTGAGCTTTGTAGTCGTAATAGAATAGGAATGGCGAGCGATTCAAATTGACCAATCAGAGAGCTATCCCCACTCCGCGAAAGATTTGCGCGGGAAAATGATGCGCCACGATTGGTCGACTTTAATTGCTTATAATTCCTAAACTAATGGTAATTGGGCGTTCAAACTCAGTCAGCGTGTTCGATTGGTGATCACCCAAACTTTGTCAGGCTTTAGCACTTTTGGGACAACCTGTATAGGTACCTTTCGCTTATGCTCCCGATATCCGTTCCTCCGCTTTTGTCTCTCCGCTTCTCAACGTCACGGGGGAACAGGTGGCGACGTTTCCACGCCCGACGATCAGGTACAGCTGTATTAAAGTGCCCGGGCGTATATATACCGGGCGCAACGGTGAAATAACGTATTTTTGGCTGCAGCTCTCGGACGCGGGACGCAGGTGCGACTCTGCCCCGGCTACCCCGGTGCAACGCGTGTCAGGCAGTCGCTCTCCTAGTTCATGTGACAATTTCGGAAAATAAGATAAGATCGAGTTTCATTTTTTCGCTTTTTATCGAAAACAATCGTCGACGGTATTTATACGACGGGAAAAAAGAGAAACGTTGACGGAAAAATTCGAGGTATCGTTGAGGACTTTTTAACGGCATTGGGAAATGTTATTACTTCGTAAATTGTCGGTCTGTGGGAGCTGCGAAGACCGGGGAGGGGGAAGGGAGGGAGAAGGACAAGGGTTAGGGGGTGGAAGGGGAGTGGAACGGGTTTCAAAACTAAGTTGAAGGAAAAGTTTCGACTAAAAGACGAGACGGGATGATCGTGCGCGCCCCGAAAACGAGGACGGCCGGTTTTCTTCGCTCTTCTCGACGCTCGTCTCCTTCCACTCTTTCCACGTGGAAAACCAGTGTCGAAAACGTTACCGTAGCTCAGCAGCGGCAGCAGCAGTAGCAGCAGCAGCAGTTTCGTCCAAATATTATTCTTTCTTAACGAACTGTCCCAGCGCCGCACAGCGGCGTCGATGGTACCTATATACCAAATAAATATATATATACATCGCTGCTGCTCCGTCGAGTCGGTAAAGTCCTTGACGTCGGTGCTTTTTTCGACAACTCTTTGCTTACGAACTGCTGCCACGAGCATCGCTCGAAAAAAAAAAAAAAGAGAGAAAGGTAGAGGGAAATTACAGGTCGTGAATCAGGCTGCGGAAAAGTGACGAATAAAGACGAAAAGTAGCGCGGACAAACGACACCCGCATTCGAATTTACAGCAGTTCAGTCGTGCAAAACAAAATCCCAATGTTCGCGATGTCGGAAATGCGAAATAAATGCAAAGCTTCATGTAAGCAAGATTTCGACTCCGCCTCTGCGAGACTCGCAGCTTCAGTATAATCTTGAAGACGTTAAATCGTGACGATGCCGTTAGAGCAAAGTGAGATCCGTGCCCTCCGATCAGACCAGCAAATTGGGCGTTACTGCCCATCTGGGATATTCGATGAAGCGATGAAGAGACGCGAGAGAGGCGAACCCATTGGCCCGGCGGTTAAAGTGCCTAATGCTTTTGCCACTCTCGCCGCTCCAACGGGCTCCTTAACGCCTTTCCCGCTGCTTCGATCCTGCTTGTAACCGACTTATACCTTCCGAAGGCCGCACGAACTCGGTTCTCTCCAGCAGAAGCAGCAGCAGCAGCAGCAGCACCTAAAACTGGTATTGCAGAGGCCAAGGCTGTGCTATATATTCCGAGCGCATATGTTGGCTTGCGTATATCAACGAAAAACGGGTGGGAAAAGAGCGGAAGGTACATGCGGAGAGACAGGAAGCGGGACGCGGTAAGGCAAAAGAGAAGGAGGGAAAAATAATGTGCGCGTGAGACTATCCTCGTGTACCAAGCAGCAGCAGCAGCGGCAGCAGCAGCAGCATATCCAACCTCTTTTCTCGGCTGCTGCTGCTGCTGCTGCTGTTGCTGCTGCTGCAGGTTCAGCGCTGCCTTGCGGCTGCCTCGCTCGACGAGCCACCCTCATGGAAGCCGAATAACATTTTGACTCCGGTAGTCCGAACACGTGCGACGCCGTCGCTATATATGTTTGTGTCGACGCTGGAAACGCGCTCGGGGTTCGCCCTCCGCTGCTGCTGCCACCTTCGAACGCTGCTGCTGCTGCTGCTGCTGGTCTCGTGCAACGCACACGACGCTCCACATACTCACAGACGTGGACAAAACCGACAGGCAGCCTGAGCCCTGGTTGGTGATAGTAATGGTAGTGGTGGTGGTTGTGCCGAGTATAAATTTTTCGCTTGTATACGTAAGCGACATACTTGTAGGACATCGGGTATTGCCTTCCAAGTTACCTCGCCCCGAGTGTGCGGGGTAACTCGGCTCCGACTATTTCTCCTCTTCGTGTTCCCTCCACCACAGTTTCTCTCCCTCTCTTTTGCTCTGCCCTCTCTGCCTCATCTTTCCTAGGCAGCTTCGCTAGAAAATGGACGCTTCGTTTTTGGGAGAAGGGGGTCTCGACTGTTGGGAAGCTGGGCTTCGCGGACTGAGCGATGCTTCTCTCGCCTGATGATACAGCGACGAGCATTCGTGTACACAACGAAGAATCGTGTAATACTCGCTGGTTAAGTGTGCTGAGCAGCACGACAAATTTTTGAGGGGAATTTTTCTGGGTATAAATGTTGAAGAAAATCCTGGAGAAAAATGTATTTCGTAGGAAATATGTTTACGACTTACAATTCTCGTTGCTCATGGGTTTACAGAACGTAGCTCGGGGCCTGCACAATTTGAAGCTGCAGCAGTCAGTATTTCCTTCGTGTAATAACCGCGACAACAATGAACGTGTTTACTCGAGTGGTAACAATGCCGAAATGTGTGTCACACGAGCCTCGCGGGTCGCGATCTACGTCAAACGCAAATTGAAATTAGCGAATCCGAAAATACTCGGATAATGAGGTCGCCTTAGGCGCCACGATAAAATAAAAATGCAATTGCAATCGTGGTGAGAAATTCGGCGGCATTGAACCCGAATACCGGAGTTGGGAACTGGTCGGGGCCGTGTCAGGCCAGCCTGGGCTTTTCCCTCTCAGGCATCACCCCCTTCAAGACGTCGGTCGAAGCAAGATCAAATGCTGTCTGTGGCGCTATTCGAGAAGTCGCTGTGAAGCAAAAAAAAAGGCACACAGACGTAAAAGATGGACATCGCAGTATAGTTTCCTCGGCGAAACGCCGCGGCCAGACCCGGAGCTAAGAAGTCCGTCACGTAACGTGGCGTGTGTGTGGACGAAGGTCGAGAATAGGGAAGCGAGACGTCGAGTGAGCCGCGAGGGCCACGAAGGAGAAACGAATGTGGCTGCAAATGGAGTGAGGATCGAACTGAGACGAGCTACATACGTATAGAGGCTGGACGGGGGTGGGCTGGATTGGTGGGGGGAGGGGGGAGGGGGGCAGCGCACGGGGACGGCTCGAGCGTACCCCGGGAACGACGGACGTATAAAATTGTCGAGTTTATCGGTACTTGGCCGAAACCGAAGTGAATATAAAATGCGCGTCCTCCCAGGGGAGATATATCCAGGTGGAGCGAGAGGAAGGAGGTGGAGGAAAGTATGCACGTGGGTGGTTTACCTGGGTGTACGCTGGGTACACACGCGGAGGATGGGGGAGGGGGGGGGGGCGCTCTGTATGTGCGCGGGGAGACGTCTGCCTGGATATCTTTTTATACGTTGGGAGCTGGTACAGCCAGAAGGAGAGGAGGAAAAAAACGCAGCAGCCACGCCGTCGACGTCCTTGGCACGCGACTCTTTTTATTCCCCCATAAGAGAGCAGATACCGCAGTCATCATCGATATACAAGAGACGGGATCCTCGCATCTGGATGAACTGGAGAGGGAGAAAAAAAATGCTGACCTTCATACATAGCTCTCGCATTTATTTTTCAGTTTTTTTTTCCTTTTTAATTTAACTAGGAACAATGACGGTGCTTACGCGCCCGGTTGGAGGTTAGCCAGCGTAGGGAAGAACCTCGGGATTTTCGGCGAAAAAATATTTTCGATTTAACGAAGTTTTAAAAGCCTATCCGATGGGAAATTTCCCGCTGATTCCAAATATGACCGGTTTTTGCCCGAGAAATAAAAATTTCGAGGAGAAAAACGCGAAAAATGTTATTCACTTTTTGTCGAATTTTAACGCTTCACTAGAATCGATGTAATTTTTATTTGGATGAATGGATTCTAGTTTTTCTTTTTCCATTCGAAAGATAACTCGTCAAGGAAGAGAATGACGCCAGGCAGAACGCGATATCTCGATTTCTTAATTTTTTGCAGATTTTTAAAGTTGACCCTCATGAATCGAAATTTTTTGCAAGGGGTACCCCTTGCCGGTTTTTTGGGCGAAAAAAAAAAATTTCGATTTAACGAAGTTTTACAACCCTATCCGATGGGAAATTTTCCGCTGATTCCAAATATGACCGGTATTTGCCCGAGAAATGAAAAATTTTAGGAGAAAAACGCGAAAAACGATTTTTCGGTTTTTTCCAATTTTGGCACTTTACTAAAATTGGTGTAATTTTTCTTTGGATCAATATAATCGGGATTTTCTTTTTGCGTTCGAAAGATAACTTGTCAAGGAAGAGAACGCCGCTAGACAGAACGCGATATCTCGATTTTTCGATTTTTTGCAGATTTTTAAAGTTCACCCTCAAAAATCGCAAAATTTTAGAAGGGGTACCCTTGCCATTTTTCCCAAAATTGACCGAAAAAAATTTTTTCGATTTTGCCAAGTTTAAAAACCCTATCCGATGGGAAATTTTCCGCTGATTCCAAAAACGACAAGTATTTCCCCGAAAAATAAAAAATTCTAGGAGAAAAACTTGAAAAACGATGTTTTTTTTCTGACAAACTGCCAAATTTCGCGATATTAAACATCAAACTGCTGCCGATGTCCTAACGACCAATCAGATGCTGAATAAATCGACAACAGTGGTTGCTCACGAACTTTTTAATAGAGGATCGCATCGTCCAGAAGTTTCACCCGAGAAAGTAGTTGACTCAGGAAGATCCAGCGGAGGGCGCAAACAGTGAGATTCTCGGAATAGTCGACGAGGCCTTCTCGAAGAACAAGTCTCATTGCGGTGACCGAAAAAAGGAGGACAAACAAAAAAATAAGGAAAATACCGCAGACGCTGGAGAAATTTGGGATTCCCGCATATTCCGGGAGCCGACCGCGCGCGGGCTCTAATTCTCGGAGCCGTAATGCGTCGGCGGTTTGGCCATTATGTTAGCGCACTTTCGCGGCCGCCGAGCGCGAAAACGCGAGGCCGGCGCGAGCGCTACGCGAGAAGCGCGGGAACCGTATAGCCGACGCCGCGCGCACTAAGCAACAATCTTTTAATAAGATCTCTTAATACCCGAGCGGCAAATTTCGCCTCTGCGGTATTACACAGCTGTGTGTTGCACGCGGGTGTTGAGAGTTGAGTTATAATTCTCGGTCGTGGCAAGCGACACGTGAACTCCGTCGAGTTTTGGGTCAGAGGTCAGATGTGTGTGCAACAAAATGATTTTTTCAAATGAAAACCCGGACACGAAAAGAAAAGCCTCTGTCGAATGATTCACCATCGAACATGGATTCGGTTATGAGTATTTTTTATTTTTATTTTTTATAAAAATAAAAAAATTAAAATAAAAAATCTGAATCTAATAAATAATTAAAATAAAGTCCTGTGTCGAATGTTTCATCCATTGAACATAGATTCGGTTATGAGTATTTTTAATTTTTTATTTTATTTTTTATTTTTTTATACTTGCGTAGAGACGTTTCTTGATATCACAGTTTACGAAACAGGCAGAGTCGGCTAGCAATATTTTTTTTTCTCCGATACACAGTGCAGCCTACACGTAATACAGGATATAAAGCCTAATGCGTTTCGGCGCATCGGCCTGAAGTGCGATTCCCCGGGAATACATATACACGAATAGGGGGTATGTACATCTATTGTAGAGGAGCCTTAAGAACCCTTTCAGACGCGGGGCTTCGTCTTATTTAAATAAAAGCATCGAGAGGAGCTCCCCCCCCCCCCCCCCTCCCCCATCCTACCCGGGCCATTGGCGGGCTCCTCGGATCCGACGATCACGCCTGTTCGCCCCCTCTGTGTGCCTCCGACGATCCTCCACTATTACACTCCGCGCACCCTGGTTATACGGTATACGGTATACCGACCCGGGGCGCGCATTGGTACTCCCGGGTCTCGTAGATGAAACGAAATAGAAGAAATAAGAGCACGAAAAAAATAAAAAAAAAAAAAAAAAGCGCGGGTGGAGGAAAGAAGGGTGGAAGGTGGGAAAAGAGATGGAAGGGAAAAGCAGGATTGAGAAGCCGACGAGAGTCAGGAAGATGCAGACTCAGAGAGGGACGAAGAAGAGGAGGAGGGGAGGGAGAAGCAGGCGAGGATGCATATATCGAGAGATTTCTTTTATTTTCATTCAACCGGAGATACCTTCCCAAGACTCGCGAGCTTCTTTCCCCGGCGACGACGAAGACGACGGCAGCGGCGACGACGACCCTTAATCTCCATACCTCGTCGTTCGCGTTCGCGTGTTTTTCTCCTCGCTCGTCGATCGTGTCCCGTATTTCCAATTTTCCCTCTCGCGCTATTTTCCATTGGGTACCTTCTCGATCCGGGGTGCCAATGGGTATTCCGCCGCGTTTTGTCTCTCAGGGTCAACGGCGGCAAGTGTCGCGTGTGCTGGGGTAAATTCAATCGAGTTTTCTTCCCTTTGCGTTACCGAGGGAAGTCCCTTATTTTCGAGTGTCCATACAGTCCGAATTGTCCTCCGTGAAAACCGTTTCGAACTACCGACGGAACAGAGGGACCTGATTTACAGGAAACTGCGTATATGTATAGCCGCGATTTCTAACCCTTTCTCAATGGTCCACCGGTTCGCTTCTGCTGTGAGACTCCTTCGTCTCTCTCACCCTGCGGAACCTTTCGCCCGGCTCGCCGCCTAAGTTCCCTGTTCAGGTCTACGTCTTGCCAGGGGATTCGGTAAATATTCGGAACGGTTCCTCGGGGGGCCATACGCGAGTGCATGGAAGAGGAGCCAGAGGGCAGAGGAAGAGGAGAAGGACGCAAGGGTTGAACCGAGGGACTCTAGAATTATATTTCAGCGACTCCGGTGCATCCACAAAGGTATTATACTTTTTTTTTGCTCCTCGCCGAATTTCCCAAAAAATCTCCGAAGGCACCGAACCCTAAAAAAAAATTAATAGTCGTGATTACTAATCGTTGGTTCAGAGCAATCAATATTTTAGTAACTGCATCCAATATTTTCGTAGATCGAACCAATGATTGACAAACTACTGATTTTTCTCAGTGAACCTATCGATTCCACGCAATTTGTCGAACCTTCGACCTTTTTTCGTCCGCTGGTAAACAATAAAAATTTCCGCCCATTCGTGAGCCAATTTCCGAGCACAACGGAGAGCGCTTCGAGGACTATGGAAAATATTCTTTGGCCTCTCGCTATTCATTCTCTTCCCGAATCCTCCACAGCGCCGTTTCGTCTTGTTTGACTAGACGAAGATGAGTCAGACACGTGGTACGCCGGACGCGAGAGGAGCGATCCTCTTCCTCCTCTTTTTCCTCCTCTTGCTGCTGCTGCTTCTGCCTCGCCTCGGCGGTATAGGTGCTCGCCCGTCGTTTCTCTCTCGCCTTATTGGGATGGACGCGAGCGGACGTCGTTATTTCTCCCGTTCTCTTCGACTCCGCTGCCTCCTCGGCTCGCTGGATGCCTACCCGCGTTATCCAACAGGCCACCCCCCTTACGTCCCTTCGATTTCGATAAAACGTAATCGATTCTCCCCTACCCCTCTCCTCCACCCCCTCCCCCTCCCCCCTCCAACATCCGTGGCCTTCGTCTCCGCGTCCCCCTTCTCGAGAGCTGTGGCAACGTTTTCAAAACTTTTCTTATCTTCCAGCCCCTCCCTTCCTTCCTTCCCTCGAACCCTCTCTCTCCCTCTTTCACTCGCTTCTTTCTCTCATTCATTTCTACCCTCGACTCTCGTCCGTATATCTGCCCAACAGCATCGACCATTCGGGGGTCTGCGTCAACGGCCGCTCACCAAAAGCGATACCGCTGCCAGATAGTCCCGACATTCGCCTAATGACGTAACTCGCACAGCTCTCTTTCCTTTCGCTCTCTTGTATATCTTCATCAATGCTAAATTCCACGATCAGACTCCATCAAGGCCCCTGAGTGGATAACGTATCCACCAACGCTCCCTTCTGCGAGACCAGGACAGCGATGGTAGCCCAAAACCCGTGGAAAGCCCTCGAGAGTTAATTAGATCCATAGCATAGCGCAGCTGTCGCACTTTACTTATCGCTGAGGGAAATAAAGAAATAGGAAGTAGGTATACATCAGTGAAACGGCCGGGCGAGCCAATATCATCAGCAATCAAGTGGATGGGACTTGTTCCACAAAGTTTCCTCGACACTGTGAATGTTGATATATATATAGCCAGTGCATAGCTTCGCTTGCGACCAGTTGATGTGCGTCTCACGTTCAATTCCCAAATCTCATCACTTCCGATCAAAACTTCCTGAAGTCGCGGTCGTCGTCGTCGTCTTCTTCTTCGTCTGCTGCTTCGTTGTAGGCTCTCCTGGTGCATCACAACCCGGAGCACCCAGCCAGCTCCCACCCAGGAGCTTCTCCGACTTCCAGGGTTCCTCCTAAGTCGCCCAAGGCGATTTACATCTGTTAGCGAATACCTAATGAAGATTGTTGGTCCTTAGTTGTAGGAAGAGGAGGTCGTGGAAGGGTTCATCGCAGCTCTTTCCGCAGTTTCCCTGCACGCTGAGTTGGAAAAGTCCTCGTGACCTGAGCTTGGATTGTTACGCTAGGCAGGGTACCAAAGTCGTTGGGTTGTCGTAGGCACAGCGACGCTGCGACGAAGGTGGAACCGACGACGACTGCGGAAGGTGCAAGTGGAGGTGGCGGTAGGGGTGAGAATACCGTTCGTCGCGTAGGAGGGCTGGCCTGGAGGTGATAACTCCTGATTTACGCCCTTCCCTGTGTGCCCTCCAACCACCCTTCCACTTCTTACCGACCACCTTCTTCGGCGCGTCTTGGAAGAGGAAGAGGAACACGCGAAGATAACGCTCTGTCTCGCTCTTTCTTCCTCCACAGTCGGACCACGTGTTCGTTTTCCTCCCCCTCCTCTTCCTCCATCTCCTTCGCCTCCTCCTCCTCCTCTTCTATCCCGATCTATGTACGTTTTACTTTGTCCGCGTTGCTATCCTCGCAGCATGCGCGAGGGAGAGGAAAAGCAGCTCTTTCCACTTTCCATCTATCCTTCGCACCCTGATTCTCATTTTCTCACAACCCATACCATCCTCCCTCCATCCCTTTCCTTTCCTACCCCTTCATCTCCTCCTCCTCCACCTCCTCCTCCTCACTGCACTGGCCTCGTGCTTCCTGCTGGTCCCTCGCAGTGCCATCCTTGAACAGCAGCACCGCCGCACTACTCTCTCCTCGTTCGCTTTCCCTCTCTCCCTCACCCTCCCTTCCCCCCAACCCTGTTCCTCCCCTCCCTTCCCTTCGGCGCGCCGCTCGCCGAGCTTCGCGGAGAGGGCTTCTACTCCAATTAACTTTTAATGGTGCAGATAGGGAAACGTATGCCTCCCGAGGACCCGGTTTTCTCCTCCCTCCCTCTCTCCTCTTTCTCTCTCTTTCTCTCCTTCACTCCGCGTGCACTACCACCAAAGCTCCGGCGCAGCAGCCTCTCGCGATATGTCTCTCGTTCGCCTCGCGCCGTCGCTTTTCATCTCTCCAACGTTTTGTTGAACTATCTTTCTCCGTTTCCTCGAGGAGCGAACGCTTTGCTTACCGTTCTGCACTTCGTACCGCTGCGACTTCACTGCTCTGCCGTCTTCTTCTTCTTCCTCTTCTTCTTCTGCATTTTTTTTTTCGTAGTTTTCTTCGTTGCTTCTTCTTATTCCAACAACCAAGTCTGTCCCCTCTCGCTTCAGTCTCCCCAGAGATGCTGCTTCTGTCGCTGCTGCCACTGCTGCTGCTGCTGCTGCTTCTCGAGCAGTGCGACAACTTGTTAAGTAATTAAGTGTCGTTCTAAGTTTCCGTTTAATAATAATTTAGTGACGTTTACGAACTCGGCGGGGGAGGCGACGGGGTGGGAGTGGTGCGCATCGCATCGCGCGGCGGGAACCTTCCGTCACGCTGCTTTTCGGGCATTAACCGGGCGCTCGGTTCACGGAGAAGGAACCCCTGCACAGCAGCAGCAGCAGCAGCAGTGGTAGCAGCCCCGCTCGACGGGTGAACCACCCTCCGCGCGCGTCCCTCGCTCCCTCTCTCTTCGTTCATCCAACTTTACTAACTGATTTCTCTGTAACTGATTCGTCTGCATTTACCCGGGTGTACACACCCTCGGCTCTTCGTCGCGCGGTAGGTGGAGCATGATTCATTTTAATTCGCAGCAACGTGGAATATCCGCCAGAAGCACATCCGGCGATGAGGCCTTTTTCGACTATCAAACCAATAGGGAAACCACTGCTTTTGCAGTGCACAAAAAAATCAATGTCACTGCTGATGAAGATACAAAAATCGAGCGACCCTAAAGCCGGGAACGCGTCTTCTTAGGTAGGTTTTTGGCCACCTTAGTGCCAATTGCGGGCATTACATTCAAACACAAAAAACATAATATTTAATCGCTTGAAAAAAATATCCAGTCGACCGTTCAGTGAATTAATAAGAATTTTTTGGAAAAAATCAACATTTAGTTATACGAAAAAAAATCATTTGAAGAATAAAATTAAAAAATGGCCACTAACGGTACATCTACCCTATATAGACACCTAACCCCTAACCCTATATTCTCCCCTTCGATCTCTCTTTTTTCCTTTCCACGTTCTTCTCTCTCATATTCCGACTTTTGCTCTTTCTCGTTTGCGATGCAGTCCAGTCAAGAAAAAATCCGCGAACGTATCAGCGACGTGCGGACGGCTAAAAAGCTGCGAAAACTGTCATTGACCCCGCGCGGCAGGACAACGAATGAGAGAGATCGGAGTCTGCTGCTCTCTCCACGCCCGGAACATTATTCACGGCCCGTCAACCCTCCGGCTAAATTTTCTTGCGCGAACGCAACCGAGCCGTGCTCCTTATGACTTAGTGGGTGGCTTGGAGGGGAAGGGAGGTTATTTTCTCTCCTTCGACTTTTTCCTGGGCAGCTCTTTTTCCTCGTTCTCCATATACCAAAACGATGCGAGGGGGGAGGTCGAGGGAGAGGTGACAAAAAGAACTGGAGCTAACTTCTCGTTCCGCCCGGCGGAATCGTCTTATTATTTCTGAGCGTCCGTGAGCTCTGCGCGGAGACCGAAACGAGACAACCTACTCTTCGACACGCATTCTTGGCGCTCGTACACAACAATGACGGCGCGGGTGCGAGCGTCTCGCGTCTTCTCAACGACAGAGAGAGGTATATTCCCCGCTTCTCATTTGCTCGCACAGCGCGGGAGGCGCGTACGTGATCGGAATGTCTCATGGGGAGGTTAATATTGATGGTAGCTGTATAGCAGCGCAAGACGCTGCTGCTTCTATATTTTTGCTTCCAATTCTGCTGTTGCTGCTGGCGCAGTACCTCGAACCCGAAGAGGAGGATGCGAGTGCAGTTTGGGAGGGGGGTCATTGATGAAAGATTGGCGCGAATGCGATTGTAAGCGCGAAGGAAAGGAACGAGAAGAATGGATTATACGCTTTACGAGGGAAGAAAGGAGAAAAATGGATGGCACGTTACGAGGAGAGAAAGAGGAAGAGGAAGAGAAGAATGAAGTGGTATAGGCATCGAAAGCGACTGGTATACACGTCAGGTGAGCTCAAATGTGGATCTCGCAGGGTGCAAAAGCAGGAGCAGGAGTAGAAAGAGGCAAAGGAAGAGAGGAGGAGGAGAACAACACTACGTTTGTGCTTTCGTGTCTCGCTGTCGTCGATTGCTGTGTAGCTGTGTGTTCTCGACTCTCGAAACGAGGAAGCGAGGAAGGAAGAGGTCGAGCACGACGCGGGCCAGAAGAGCGGATGAAAAGGAAGCCGAGAGCACCGGAAGAACGGTGAAGGGCCAGGGGCAAAAGGGAAAGGGAGAAGGGAGGGGTTGGAGCTGACTTTTCCGTAGTGCGAGGGAAGTCGATCGTTTGTTAGAGAAATTCAATAATGCGACCGACGGCTGACGGGGTCGCCCGGCGTGTGACGCAACGACTCGAGTCTCAACCCCGCAGCGGATGAGAGCGAAATCCACGAGAAAGAGAGAGAGAGAGAGAGAAAGAGAGGAGAGACCGAAGGGAGAGCAGCGACGACGAAGGCGGCGGCCCACCTCGTCATCGTTTATCAATCAATCTGTTATTTTTCACCGTTCAACGCCACTCGACGACGTAGTATCTGTCCTAGCGATGGATGCAGCGAGATTCTTGAGCTATATATACAACTATATACTATATAAAGACCAATATATACATCGTATACCAAAAGACGAGGATTTAGGACATAGGTGAATGGGACGAATAAAGCTCGTCATCGTCCTACGTGAATGGTGTTCAAGGACTATATAGCTCGTACGGATATGAAAATCTGGTAGATCGGATATATGTGTTTGTATGTTGTGGGTATTTTGAGGGAGGGGGGAGAGAGAGGCACACTTCGTCGATGCATTGGAGAGATACAAGAGAGAACGTATAAGGGGAAGATTCACTTACCTCGCGACTAAACCTCGTCGGTCTGGTGTACCCCTCTGGACCTCCTCCTCCTCCCCTCCCTTTCTCCGCTCACATTGCTGCGGAAAAGTGATGTCAAACGGATGCAACGCGCGCGGGACACCGACGTCGTATACGCTGCGGTGTTATACCGTGGAACGGTAAAGTGAATGACGAGGAGGAACCTCGGCTGTCGCCGGCAAAGTTCCCCATACGGGAGTCGCGCGATGATGGAGTCGTATACTCGACGTAGCCGTACGCTATGTGTGTTGGTTGCATGTGTGTGGGGTATGCAAGAGAGGTGATATCCACGGACCGACGCTGCTGCTGCTGCTGCGTTATGGATATAATGGAGAGAGACTGTAGAGGGTCTTGGACGATATTCCCATGGGAGCCTCGCAGGGTCCATAAGTGGATGACCAGTTTAGAGTAACCGCTTATTTATCGTAGCTCTTCGTTACGAAAAAATCTTCCTCGGACAAATAAAAAAAAAACACTTAACTTGAATCTCGAAATAATGGTAAACGAAGAAGATTCATAAAAATATGCACACACAAATACAAATGAATGAAAAAGTTCTTAGACTTTGGATACTCTGGGATGAAGGAACTCGGTCGATGGCCCATTGATAATACAACGATAATACAACATTAATATACGATAATTTTAGAAGGAAAAAAAAACAATTGTAATGTGTATTGTATTATCAATAAACCACCTTTACTACTAAAAAATAAAAAGCTAAATTAAAATTAAAAAAATACGAAAAAATATAATAATGATAAGGTAAAAAAAATGGTAAATCCAAAGATCCAGTTACCTCTTCGCTGTTGCGCTTGGTCAAAGCGAGCGCGAAACTCCGGTCATGATTGCGGAAGCTCGCTGAGCCGCTGGGCACGGGGAAAAGGGAGGGGGGGGGGGGCGGGAGGGGTGGGGGTAACGAACTCGCGGGTGTAACGAAAATTAGTTGCGATAGGAGAGAACTCACTGTGTAACTGCGAGTGCGGGGAATTCGTTTGAACCCGTCATACACGCGAGCGACACGGCAGCTGGAGTGAAAAGTAAACAGGTTTGCCGCGGCGCGCGCGATGCTGCAGTGGCCGTTTGTCGGTCGGTTGGTGCTCGACGCTTCTGCTGCAGTGTGTGACACACAGTGCAACTCTCGCAACAGTTGTGCCAGCGGTGAAACACAGTGAGCATCGCGCAAAAGCATCGTGACGACGCTATTTGGGTGCCTATGCACTGCACAGTTCGCTCTGCGGATCGAGTAGGTATATTATGCACTGTGACAAGTGCAGAGGGTATTATATACCGGCCGTATGAACGATGACGGACAGAGAACCGAGCAGAGCGACTATTAATGCTTCGCTAATTAATTGATTGTAATAATTGCCTCGGAAAGTGCATTCCGCGTAGCTTATCTCGTTAATCAAGCGCCGTGCTCAAAACGTTCGACGAATCGATGAGCAACGCAAAAATCGGCCACATTGGTAATAAGCCCTTTGTAACACGTGTAACTTTTTTTTTCCCTGGTCCAGGTACTGTAAATTTTAGTACATTTTTGGACGGTACTGCGTATTTCACGGATTTACGGTAAATTCTGACGCGCGGAGCAGCCAATAACGAATCGGTGAGTGAAAATGGATAAACGCGGAAATGAAAGAGATATAAATGACACTGTTATATAATTACGCGCCGGTGATATATACGTATATCAGAAGTGTTAATTACTTCAAAACGCTCGGGTTTGATACCGACAAATACTCGTTCAACCCCATCGCGATCATTAAGCGCATTCCGCGTACGCACCGCAATAAACGCTTTTCCGCAGGCAGAGAGTGGAGGAAACAAGAGGATATAATGATAAACAACGAATAGCGTTTGTATTTAACTGCCGGCGGCTGTTTGAAAGCTCATCCGCAAAACAAATGACGCATTTGCGTGTCGTCGACGACGACGAGAGAACGCGTTTGAAATCCTACAATTAATTGTGTGTAGTTAATAATAAGCCAGTCTATAACACTCTACTTCACATTTAAAGAGACTTTCCGACCGGACGAGGCGCGAAAACGGTCAATCGGTTCGAGCGTTTGAAATATACAAAAAGCTAAGGCTAGGAAAGGTGCTTCAGCCCTTTGACTCGTTGTTGTTGTTGTTGTTGTTGTAATTACGGAGGCGCGTCGACGCGACTTCGCAAATCCTAAGAGGGATATAAGCATCGACGGGAGAAAAACATCGCATCGAGGGATGAGAGGCGAGAGGAAAAGATACGATGCGAGAGGGGATTCGAGGGACGCAAGCGATGAAAGTGCGAGAAGCTGAGTTGGTCGAGAGGGCGGAAAAGAGTGCGGAGAATGAGGGAGAGAAAGTAACGCAGCGACGTTATTCGCAAAGAAGGAGAAGGAGAAGGAGCGGCGAATGAGATCGAGAGAGACGACTACGTTGCTGCTGCTGCTGCTTCTGCTGCTTCTGCTGCTGCGAGATGCGATGGGAAAAGCGGAGGTGAAATGCGCGCGGGTCGCCGACGGTGCAGCCAAGCCAGGAATTTCATTAGCGGTTCAAGATGAACCGACGCGCGGCCCTCAGAATCCACCGAGCCTGTTTCCCGTCTTGTCCGTCCTGCTTCTTCCACCTTCTCTCTCTCTCTCTCTCTCTCGTGCCTTTTATTCTCCCTTTTGCTGTGTGGGTTGCCCTCTCCCTTCTCACTCTCGTTCGCGCGATTCCCGACGCTCCCATTCCCCTCGGCTTCCTCTCCGTTTCGTTTTCTCACCTTCCCTGCGCGTGTTATTATCTCCCTCTCTTTCTCTCTCTCATTCTCTCTCTGTCCCTTTCGCCTCTCTGCTTTACCGACACAAAAACACTCACACCGCCGCTTTGGCAAACACGTCTCGCATATTTCCTTACGCGGAAAACTGTCTTCCTCAAAGTCCTGTGTATCGCGGATGAATTTTCCTCCTCTCTTTTTCTGTCCTTCTCTCTCTTTCTCTTTTCTCTCTCGATCCGCAGAATATCGCAGCGCCGGCTTCGCTGGTCGCGCGCACCGAGTCGCACGCTCGTTAAACCGCACAACGATTTCCCCTTTTTAATCGGGTTAAACCCGACCCGATTGCCCGGGAATATTTAATAAACCCCTCGAGTCTCCCCCTCCCCCGCCATCGCCATCGAGTCTGCCTCACCCTCCTTTTCTCTCACCGCTGCTTCAGCTCCGTTAGCCGAGCTGGCTGTTTGATAATACGGGCATTGACGTTATAACAGTTAGGTGTCTATATACCGACAGATTCGAGAGGAGCTCGAACTCTCGGCTCTCCAGTTTCTTCCTCTCTAATGCTTCGACCCAACCAACGTTCTCGCTCGCAGCTCGGAAACACCGCACGGCGAGAATTTTGCAGCCTCGAAAATTTTCGGCAACTTCGGCGCTGCGCGGGATTCGAGATGTTTACCGTTAATTAAATGGCGCCGCGGCGGCGCTTCCCTCGCCGGCCCTTCTTGATCCTGTATTTCGTTTGTTACTTCCTTCTTCCCTAATTTCCACCGGGTTATATGGGACGTGACCTGGTATTTCCCGCTGGGAGAGATTTTCTGTGCTCTCGAGGAGAACGAGCGAAAAGCTAATTGAAAAATATTTTTTCACCGGGAGCCGATAAATAAGCGGCGAGACGACGGAAATTGCGCGGACAGCGGATTTTGCTACCCGCGAAGGAAAAACGAATCTTTTTGTTTATATACGCGAAACGGTACAGAGACGACGTCGCTGTGTCGAAGTGAGAGCAGAGAGTGAACGCGACTCGACTTTGAGGGGCGCGTAGCAACAGACACACAGCTGTTTTTTGCAGTCTCCGTGAATGAGCGGCATTCACGTAAATTTTCGCGTACAATGGATGAAAAATAAAGTCGTATGCTCGTTAGACATTCAACGTTAACCGGCCGGAAGTGGGCCAACGACGGAGGTGAATATCCCTCTCGCAAAGAGTTCCGAGCCTAAAACCTGGAAAACATTTTTTTAGTCTTCTTTTTTTCACACCTTTTGGCCTCGTATTTCGCGTTACGAATGGCAAACGAATGACGACTCCGAATACACAGCTAAGCCGAAGACGACGACGAAGAAGAGGAACCAGTGAGAGAGGTTATACCTGTGGTCCTATCAGCAAGTTCCTCGCGTGCGCAGCAGCAGCTGACACGGCGATGGTTCGAGCTCCAAGCGGAAAGCGCGCTAACAAAATGAAAGTCCGGCATTGTGAATTTAAGAGCGCGCGGAGAAAACGTGCCCAGGACCGCGTCGTCCTTCTTCGCCGGTTACGTGTCGGGTGCTCTATATTGTATATAACATATATAGAGACAGGTATATGTGTACCTGTTCGCCGCGAGTGTATCTTTTCACCTGGCAGAGAAGGGTTAAACGTGGAAAACTGTGCGAGGGCGAAGAGGACAACAACGTGAAACGACCCGGTTGATCCCACGGCGAGCTTGGAACCGAAGGGAAGGAGGAAGGGATGGAGAAAGCGACGGAGAGGTCGATTCGTTTAATTTTAGAGAGCGCTACCCGGTGCCAACAAACTCGTTCCTCGCGCCCGCAACGACGATGCAATACCATTAAGCTGCACCAGGAGAGAGAGAAAGACAGTGACCCACATATCTTTTCGTGTGTCTCGCGTTCTGTACCTGTTTCCACCTTGCATCATCCCTTTGGTCTGCAAACGCTTTTGCGACCCCCTTTGTTTTTTTTTGCCCTTGCTTTGTCTTCAAATCATCTCTCTGTTGGGTTTCGTGTGTCTGTGTTTTCTCGGTGGGATTTTAGGGCGAGAGATGTATTTTTTACGTCCAGGATGATGTAGTTCTATTTTTTTGTCGAAGGGTCAGCCAGTGTAGGGAAGAACCTTGCCGTTATTTTGGCGAAAATTTTTTTTTTCGATTTAACGAAGTTTTAAAAGCCTATCCGATGGAAAATTTTCCGCTGATTCCAAATATGACCGGTATTTGCCCGAGAAATAAAAATTTCGAGGAGAAAAATGCGAAAAATGTTCTTCACTTTTTGTCGAATTTTAACGCTTTACTAGAATCGATGTAATTTTTATTTGGATGAATGGAATCTAGATTTTCTTTTTCCATTCGAAAGATAACTCATCAAGGAAGAGAACGCCGCCAGGCAGAACGCGATATCTCGATTCCTTAATTTTTTGCAGATTTTTAAAGTTGACCCTCATGAATCGAAATTTTTTGCAAGGGGTACCCCTTGCCGGTTTTTCGGGCGAAAATTTTTTTTTTCGATTTAACGAAGTTTTAAAACCCTATCCGATGGGAAATTTTCCGCTGATTCCAAATATGACCGATTTTTGCCCGAAAAATAAAAAAATTTAGGAGAAAAATCCAAAAAACGATTTTTCACTTTTTCCTAATTTTGGCACTTTACTAAAATCGGTGTCATTTTTCTTTGGATCAATATAATCGGGATTTTCTTTTTGCGTTCGAAAGAAAACTCTTCAACGAAGAGAATCCCGCTAGACGGAACGTGATATCTCGATTTTTCGATTTTTTGCAGATTTTTAAAGTTGACCCTCAAAAATCGCAAATTTTTAGAAGGGGTACCCCTTGCCATTTTTCCCAAAATTGGCCGAAAAAAAAATTTTCGATTTCGCCAAGTTTACAAACCCTATCCGATGGCAAATTTTCCGCTGATTCCAAAAACGACAGGTATTTGCCCGAAAAATAAAAAATTCAAGGAGAAAAACGCGAAAAACGAATTTTTTGTTTTGTCAAACTGCCAAATTTTGCGATATTAAACATCAAACTGCTTCCGATCTCCCAACGACCAATCAGATGCTGAATAAATCGACAACAATGATAGCTCACGAACTTTTTAATAGAAAATGTTTATTTTTATTTCACACGTGCCAACGTTGACCTTTGCTTCTGAATGTCGCGAAGCCTTCGGATCAGAACAGCCGAACAAGCAAAGGCTGAGTCGACTGAGGAAGATGCCAGGTGATTGTGAGGGCTTTAAGGCAGCGAAAAAGAAAAGCTTTCGCCGCGTCGACGCGCATATTCCCAACGTGTTCCAACGTCGAGGATGAGACTGAGGCAAATTAGGTTCGATAAGCCTTCGAGGCGCGAGGCGTCGATCGTCTTCGCCTCTTCTCAGCGCAGAATCCTTCCCATTACCAATCGATATTCATAATAAGAGACTAAAAAATCCGATTTCTCGTCACACAAGAAATTTCCCCTCACGTAATATTTATTTATCTCGTGATAATCATAGACTCTACACATTGCATCGAGACAACAGAGTAAACCAGTGTCACACCTCATTCGATTTATTTACACTACGAATAATATTTCCGAGCGATCGATCTCGCTTAACATTTATTTCTCGTCATCATTGTTATTACATATATATTTTTTTTCGTTGCTTCTGTCACGACTACCAAAGTCTGTATGACAATAAGCGAATTTCATTTGAATAAATTCGCAGTGTGGTGCGAAGGGGGAGGGGGAGGGGAGGGGGGGGGGGTGAATGGGAGGAGGCAAACGATTCGTGTTAATTCGTGTAAATTCCCCGCGGGATACAGGTAAACGAAGTGAGTGGTGCGAGGTTGGTTCATGGTGCACTGGCGGAGTTGTTAAAAAAGGGTGGAAATAACGAAGTTCCATCGATCGACAGAGACAGTAGTTTGCGGAAAAGCGAGAGTGAGAGACAGAAGGAGCAAGAGAGAGAATATACATATTCATAATCACGTAATTAAAGTGCATCCGGCGCCGCGGGTTAATGTACACGAAAAAGCGCTGGGTTCCCTGTATATTTGTCGTGTGTCGCGGAGGGGGCGGCGTGCGGATAAACGAAAACGTAATTTGGCCAGACACCGACGGGCCAACACCCCAACTGCCACACTTCTCTCGCGCAAACCTCCCTCTCTTCTCTTTCTCTCTCTCTCTCTTCCCTTCATTCGGGGGTTTTATTTGCCGGTTAATTATAAAATGTGCTATTCGACACGTTATTCATTTTACGAGACTCGACGCGCGGCTGGTTACATTGGCTGTACCGATGCCAGAGTGCAACTTCCCCTTTTTTTTCAGCGCAAGCTGCTCTCGCAGAGAACAACAAAAACTGCAGCCATATGAAAAAAAAAAAAAAAAAAATGGTAGAGCAGTGTATAACTAATTTTTTTTTTTCCGTAAAAAATCCGTCAGTATTTCTCTAAATCCGTTGCGCTCAGCTGTAATTCAGTTCAATGTCGAAGCGCGCGATAGTCCCATAAAACCCTAAATATATATCGTGCTCGAAATGTGCAGCGCTATCTTGGCACGTTTATTACCGAGAAATTTGTACCGAAGGTCTGAAGGGTGGGTCGATGTATATACAGTTCATTGTAGGTATAAAGAAGCTTCTCCCGCGGCGATATATAAGCGCGAACGAAACCAGACTGATACATCATTATTTTACCGCCATTATTTCGCCTGTCCCATAAAGCTTCGACGATAAACGCGCGAGAGAAAGAAAAAGAGAGAGAGAGGGAGAGGGAGAAAAGCTATCTGAGAGAGCTGCAGCGGTTCTCGAGCGGAGATTTCGGTCGTATCGCTTCACGCGTGATTTAAATAACTCGATTTGGCAGTAAACTCTGACGTGTAAGGAGGAAAAAAAAGAAGAGAGCGCAGAGAGAGACGGCGATTTCGGCCTCGTGGACATTTACGTCGCCTTCGCGAATGCTGACTATGGATGTACTTACGCGCGGCCATAACAACTTCAATTTGGCAGTGGACGTCTGACTTATGCCAGCCAACCGCGTCTTATATACCGAACAGAAGACTCCGACGAAAAAGTGCGAGGCGCATTTTCCTCGCTGTCCTTTCCCCGCTGCACTTTTATGCCTTGTGTCGTCCTTCGCGTTTCAAACGGTGTCCCTCAGCTATTTGGCAGAGGGTAAACTGCTCGAAGAAAAATTCTCCTCATTGTCCTAACATCTCGTAAATCGCTTTGTCGTCCTCGCAGCCGAAGTTATTACGTCTGCCGAGCCGCATTTTTTTACTCCAACGAACCAAGTTCATCCAAAATGAACAACTTTTATTCGCATGCGAATCTTCGTTTTTTATACCTATTACAAATAAATAAAAATAAATAGAAAAAGCAAACGTGCGAATGAAAAAATCGACTTTGGGCCGAGAAAAGCGCGAAAGATACTTTTGCTCTCTCAGTGCGAGGGCGATGCGCCCTGTGGGGGTGGAGGGGTGGGGGGAGGGGGAAGGGCGCGAAAGCGGAGAAAGCGTGAGGCGTCTTCACTTTATCGCGGAGCGTGTTTAATGAATTCAAAAGCATGTTAACGCCACCGCCAAAGAGCCTCGTGAATATGCAGGCCACGCCGTAAACTTCGAGCAGTTATTTTTTAATTGCAGTTTTTTGTTTTCCACCCCCTCCCCCCTCCCTCCTCTCCCATTCCGCCGCAGACTGCGCGCGGACGGCGGCGCGTATACCAATGACGTCGCACCGCTCGCCGCAGGACGATTTTCAACGCGCGTCGCGTCCCGACGCTGTCGTAGTCGTGTTTTATCTTCCCCCTCTTTCTCTCTCCGTCTCTCTTTCTCTCTCGGCGAGGGTTGGTCACACCCCCTTCCAGAGCTCCTAGAGCGAGAGAAATATTATTAGCGAACACCAACGGCGCTGCGTTGCCGATGGCTTTCGTTGCGGCGGCGGCGCGTTAAGCTTCGCGCGAAAAAAAAAAAAGAGAGTTAGCCGGTGACGAGATACGAATACGAGAACACAAACGCGGCGTGAATTTTACTCACAGTCAACGAGGCGACGACTGTTATTATTAATGCTCGACTGTCTAGTCAACCGAACTGCGTTTGCATCGGTCAATGGTCGAGATACATTTTTCCCTGGCCTAAATAATTTTTTTTTCTTTCTCTTAAAAATCTTTAGCTAACAGAAGAGCAAAACTCCGGGTTAAAGCGAAGATTCAACTAACCGCAACCGCTTCATTCGATTCGTAACGAAACTTCGTAATAACTCCGCTGCGAAGCAAATTTTTTTCCAGTGGCAAAAAATTCGGTCTCCACTTGGGAGACGAGTGAGATATCGATATTTCGCATTGTTAACCTGATTCAACGCTGTGAATGGGGGGAGGGGGGGAAATCATGTTGATAGACTTTTCGTTACTCCATTTTCTCGCTGGTTGGAAGAGAAATGCCTTAATTCTGGATCATTGTGCGCTCTGTGATGCTCTGCGCGTTTTTCGCTTTGATACGGTTCGCGATGCCTGCATTCCCATTGGCCCAGAGGGAAGGGAGCTTTTTCTTTCTATCTCTCTTTCTCTCTTTCTCTCTTTCTCTCTCTCTTTCTCTCTCGTTTCATGACCCTTATCTTTCCCTTCCTCTGCTTGCTTTTCCTCTATCTTTTCACCTTTAGTTCACTTCCCTTCTGGTACCACCGGCAGCAGTCGCAGCAGCAGCAGTGGAAGCAGCAGCAGCAGCAGCAGCAACAGTGGAAACAGCGCATCCCTCCGAGCCATTCGCATCCGAATGCAAATTTACTCGCGGTCCCGACGCGATCCTCGACTGCCAGGTATCTATACAACATACACATCCTCACACATCTTCACTCACACACACAGGACAGCTGTATGCAAAAACACACGCACACATATCGGTATGCACACTGCAGCGTGTAATGTTGCACGAAACGACGAAGGGGGTTGGTTGCAGATGGGGCAACTCGCAGGCTCGGTATTCGAGCCGTCGTTGCTTCGAGAGTCGCTCGCCGGAAGTCGAGAGGACCGCGAGCCCGCGAAGGCTGTCGTTCCCGTTGCGTTGGCTGTGCACCACCAACCATTGCTACTGAACCCTCTCCTACCCTACTATAGGAGGGCAGAAGGGGGTACCCTTCTGGTCTCCTCTGTCTCTCTCTCTTTCTCTCTTAGCCTCCCTATTGGAATACTCGTCTGTCCTCCTCTCGCTCTCTCTCTTTCTCTCCTCTCCATCTCTCTTCTCCTCCCTATTGGAATATCTTTGAACTCATAGAGGTGCGCAGGCTTCGTTGTGCCGCGTGCCTCCGCTGTTGCCTTCCACTGTTGCCTCTACGAAGAACGCGAGCTACTCATACGGAATACTATGTAGGTACACAGGAGGAGTGTATATGCCCTCGATACCCGGCGAATGTTGATTCCGAGGCGGCTCGGGGTCGGTTGGCTCGGAGGGCGAAAGGGTTCGAGGGTCGTCGAGAGCACGAAACGGAAGAACAGCCACACACAGATATAGAACAGCACAGAGAGGAAGGGCAATGAAGACAGAGACAGAGAAGTAGAGATTTTACGTTACACCAATGAGGGAGGCAAAAAAATCGTAAAAAAGTCCACTCGAAATTTGCAGTGCATTTCACAAAGAAGGAAATAAAGCGAAGGTCTCGAAGCAATGCGCGTGGGGTGCAATCGAAGTCCAAGTGGATTTTCGGAGGCAATTTCGTGTGGGAATTAATTGAGCCACTGATGATGTTGCTCACGAGGAGCGCAGAGAGAGAGGGAAAGTTATCGGTGTATCATATACGGTGCAATAAGGTCCTTCCGCAATTGGAGGACCTCTGGGACGTGCCCAGGGCAGTCGCTCGTTTATTCGGCGTTGCGCTCGCGATACGGTCACGCGAACGCGACACCAGGCTATGCGGAAAGGGTAATTCGAGCGAGGCACCGCCACTCCTGCATCGCGTTAACCGTGCTCCGTACGTAAACCGTTTCGGTGTCTCGCTCTCTGGGTGCACTTACGCAAACGAAAATCCTTCTCCATTCTCACTGTTCCGGCGCTCATTGGTTTATTGCGGCACATGTACGCAATCGCGCTTAACAGGGAGAATGTAATGGGGAGAGAATGAGGGAGAGGGAGAGGAAGAGAGAATGAGAGAGAGAGAGGGAGAAAGCAGTGGATGGGGCACGAGACACGCGTGCATTTACACGCGGAGGCCACGTTTGCCGCTTGACTCGCGCGACGGATCGACGATGTTGGTCGCGTGTGGAAGGAGAGACACGCGGCGAAAAAACTGAAAGAGAGAGAGAGAGAGAGAGAGAGAGAGAGAAGGGTATGAGAGGAACGAGGAATTCTCGCTCGCGTGTCGTGAACGAGAATAAAAAGATGGGAGTGAAGGGGGTTGAAGGGGGTTGAAGGGGTTGGGGGGGGGGGGGGCACCGCGCGTGCTGTGTACGGCGAAACGCTCGCCTCGTCGTCGTGTGTAATGACGTTGCGGCACTACATTTTTCCGAGTATACAGCGCGTGCACAACGAAACGAGGTGGAGGTGCCTATATATGTACACACACCGCATGGTGGGTATTACACTCGGCGGGTATTATACCCTTTTCTCGTGCTATTTCGCCACGAATCGCGACTCGGTGGGTAGGGGGAGGGAGGGTGTTGGGAAACCTTTACTCGGGGGCAGACTAATGCACGTTCAAGTGGCCTCATAGCGCGCTCCGGTTCACTCGGTTCCTAACTATTTTTCTAGGCGCCTCGAGATCCTTCAACGATTACTACAGAGGTTCGCTTATAGAACAGAAGTGTGTCTTGCCTTTTTTTCGTTAGTTGCTTCTTGAGAGTCGAGAGTCCTCATCTCTCGGATAGTCGAAGTTTTTGAAATGTGGGAACATCTTTTGTCGTTGGTATGACTTAGGTAATTAAATTGCTTAGTATTCAAGGTTTTATTTTTTGTTGCATTTATCGCTTACGGAGGGAGGTGCACTTTTGTGAGTTTTGCCCTTTCGAAGTAGCTTCATCGTTAAAACTGTCAAAGCTTTCCAAATGAACATTTTTTTTGTGCGAATCAATTGAAAGGGCAAAGCTTTACCCTTTGACGAAGCTTCTCGAGAGTCATCGTCGACATTTTCAAAATGCATACGAACATTATTCCATTACGAATTAATTGAATAGTGTAATATGACGTTTTTTTGTCACGTGACTCTATGGGAACCAGGTGGCGGCGCCGTCCCACACGAGGACTGAAACTACTTCGTGCCAGCTCGTAGGTTGGCGCTCGGTCTGACTGCTGAGTCCATAACTACTGATACGTCGCGCGCGCATTCCACACTGGAGGGCAACGTGAGCGAGTGGAGCGCGTTTTCCCCGAGTTATTCCACTCGGACCGACCGGT
Organism: Itoplectis maculator; assembly: GCA_964034905.1. Lineage (NCBI taxonomy): Eukaryota > Metazoa > Arthropoda > Insecta > Hymenoptera > Ichneumonidae > Itoplectis > Itoplectis maculator. Next base: position 8,194,362 of record OZ035857.1, on the reverse strand, counting down.
GCTTTCGCCCCCGACCCCCCCCCCCCCCCTCCCCCTCTTACCGCCGGCCCCTCAGGGTTAATGGGTCTCGGACGGGGAGCAGAAGCCGCGCGTTTTCTCTATATCGCGATCTACGGACAATTGACTCGGACTCTCGAATGCGCCGAATAACAAATTCCTCGAGATAAAATAGTCACCGGAAGTCCGTATAAACTCCGCACCCGGCAAGTAAAATGTGTCCTCGGGGCATCCGAAGTATCAGCTCGGACCGTGTAATATAAATCCTGTTGTAAAGTTCGAGAGAGTCGATGCTCCAAAGTCGGCTGTGTTAGGAAACACGAGAATAAAAGAGACTGAGGAGCTTGGGACACGGAAACGTTGGAAAAAGAGACAGCCGAGCTGAGCCGGAGCTGAGTATGGAAGAGACTGTCGAGGCTTAGGTCCACGATTGTGCGAAAGTTAAAGCGCCGGAGCGAAGAGGGAGAAAAGAGTCGAGCCGAGAGTCGAGACTGATAAATGCCGGTCAGATCTCATCGGGCGATACATGGGAGAGAAAAAAAAAGGTTGTATTCCTTTTTCCACACGACTGATACACTCTCCCCTTCTACGCTCCGTTCCGACAACCTCTTGACTTTTTATACGCAGCAATTCCGCACGCTCTGTATCTTCCTCTGCTCCGAGTCGTCCCCTTCTCGCAGCTTTAACCACTCTCAATCATCGACATCGAAAGTCGTCGGTCCATTTCACAGCTGTATATCTTTTCACACGGTTCAAATTCACCCTCATTTTCATCCTCTTCATCGTCGTATCAGCGAATAATAGAAAATAATAACAATGTGTGTATTAAAATAACTTAAAAATACGTCGACCCGAATTCTTGCAGCCGAAAAAATCTGGCATCAAGATTCCAGCTCAGCCGAATAACATTAACAATCTATGCATTAAAATAACTCAAAGATTGATCATTTTTCTGATCAACCGAAAAAATATCGTCGACCCGAATTCTCGCAGCCAAAAAATCTGGAATCAAGATTCCAGCTCCAACCGAATAACATTAAAAATCTATGTATTAAAATAACAAAGATTGATCATTTTTTCGGATCAACCGAAAAAATACGTCGACCCGAATTCCCGCATCCAAAAAAATCTGGCATCGTCGTCGAGCGCCCGAACTCTCAGTGTGTCAAGATTCCAGCTCCAACCGAGCGTGTGCGAGCAGACGAGGAAGCCGCGCGCGGTTGTTTAGGCGTCGCAATTGGTATATGAACAACGGTTGGGGTTTTCGCACAGGGCGCGCGCGCTGTGGAAGCGACGGTCTCGACGGTTAGTTGGGTATTATAGCGTGCACCGCGCCGCCGCCGACCCCCGTAGTTCAGCTCTATAACTATTAACACAGCCCGACTGTGCATGCCTGGCCTGGCCTGCCTGCCTGGCTGCTGCCCATTCCCGCGTCCGACCGGCAGGATCCTTCCTCCTGCCTCTCTGCTATCTCGCGCGCCCTTTCTACCTTTCTCCCTTCCTCACTGTGCGCCTCCCTTCTCCCTTCCATTGCTCTCTCTTTCTCACTATTCCTCTCTCTGCGCTTCCCTCGCCGATCTCTCTGCTCTTCTCTCTCGCTCCGAACCCCCCCCCCCCCCCTCTCTGTCTCTCTCTCTGCTCTTTCTCTCGCTCCGACAGGCTGCCAGCTCGCCAGCCAACCCCCTAATAATTTAATCGCTTTAGCGTCTGTGTTTTCACGCGCAAAGTAGGATTTACTGTAATGGCTCCCCGCTACCCTCCCTCCCCCGTCGACCCCCACCCTCCCCCTCCCTGCCGGGCGCGGGCCTCTCGCGAGCAATCCAACCCAACCACCCTCACTCCCTCCCTCCCTCGGAGCCCCCTGCCGGGTTCTACCATTGCTCACTCCTCTCTCATTCCTTCCGCCCTATCGTTACTACCTCGACTCTACTGTACCTTTCTTGCACCCGCGAAAATTCCTTCTATTCCGTTCTTCTACAACGCCAACTCTCTCCCTTCGTTTCTTCTCTCTCACAGACCACCCTTTGCCTCATCAACTCTGGTATCTTCAGGCTTGTATCGTCTCAGTGCGCCTCGACTGGCCGATCTCACCTCGAAGCGATCTCACGACTGTTCTTAAGAAAAAAAAAAAAAAAAAAAAATCGCAGCATAGAATCCCAAACCTACTTCAACTCAGAGTTGTGACGCTCATTTGTACATCTATCGAATGTACGTCACTTTAATTTAATTTAATCTCGTCTTGAAAAAAAAAAAAAATCGTAGCATAGAACCCCAAACCTACTTCAACTCAGAGTTGTGACTCTCATTTTTACATCTATATAGTTGTGAATGAACGTCACGTGACCGTCATTCGCAACTATATAGACGACAAGCGTGACGGCGAGTGACGTCACTTTACATCACTGCTCCAACTACGTTTAAATGTCGCTACACCGATTTTTTTTTTTTTTCCGTTGAAAATAATTTTATTCAACAGCAAATTTATTTTCAACCACGTTTTGCGGGTGAATTCCGTAATACACACCCCACCGAGAGTCTCGGTGGAATACAAATTTCGCGGTAGCGAGAGAAAATTTATCGGTTACAATAGCGACGCGTCAGCGTGCGGCGAGCGCATCCCGCGTCGCACATATATTAAGCGCGTGTACGAAGCGCGATTCGCGCAGATAGCTCTTTATATTTCGCGTATACATTCGATTTCGATAAATCACTTGGCGGGCGCACGGAGAGGAACGCGTACGTCCTATCGGCCATTATGCTCGCTGTCGGGGTGATAAGCATCGATAATTTGAGTCCCGACGCACGTCCCGCTTTTCACACGTGGACGACGCTACGCGGAGCGGAGAGCTCTGCGCGGGATATGCGAAGGGAGGAAGAGGGGAGGAGAGGGAGGCTGCTGTGTACGCCGAACGGGGAATGCGATTACAGGATTTTCCTGTTGCGCGCTGCGAGTCCGAAACCGTCCTCGGCTCGCGGAATCCGCGAAACGATACGCGAAATCGCGATTCGATCGTCCTCTCCGCTTCGTCTCTCCGGGCATTCATATATATGTACTACAGATATATGCGTGAGGCTGGGGCAAAATGGGGTAGGTATCTGAGCGAAAATCCGATTTATCAGCGATGCTCAAAGTGTCTATTTACTGCTTTTCATTCGAAAACTCGATTTCGATAATTGATTTTGAGCGTCTGGGGGAAAAAAATTCTGGAGGGTGAAATATGGAAACCTCAGTATTTGGGAGTACTATTTTTTTATTATTTTTATTTTTTTCTTTTACTGAAGATGAGACACAGAACGTGACCTAACTATTGTACAGGTATATTTTCTGCACTGAAAAAAATTAATAGTTGTGGTTATCAGAGCTACCAATATTTTAGCAACAATTTTTTTTTTTATTTATTTCTTTTATTTTAGTAACTGCAACCGATATTTTGGTAGATCGAACCAATGATTGGTAATCGCAACTACCTATCGAACCTATCATTGGTAATTTTTCTCAGTGTGTCAGTGGAAATTGTACCATCGCTATATTTGCAATGGTTCAACTTCCTCGATCGATCGAATCTTTCGGCCGCTTCGATGGTACCCAAATCGTCCACATTGTCGCAGAATTTTTGCCCACAAAAGCTTCGGCCCAACCCATCCCCGGACGCAAACCACAGAGGCGCACATATGCGATATGAGTCACTGACGAGCGACCCATTCGCAATATCGAATTGCGCGAATATTTACTTCATTCTGCGCGACCGGCGGATCATTAGACTCGGCGTAAATCATAATTCACGTGCGGCGACCGATGCGTCGCTGTGGCGGCGGCGGCCGATTGGGTATCGGAGTAACATCGGAGTGGGGTAATAAACGCCAGCGGATCGTAGGTCGTCATCAAAAACCCAGCGATTCCCACACGCGACGTGCCGGAAACTTGATATTGCGTACAAGGATGAGAGTTTAACGAGAATATCGTTTCTCCGATAATTATGTTTCATTATTATTATTTTTCGTCACTGTTATTATTATTGCCATTATTATTAGTACTATTATTATACGCGGTATAATCGCGGAGCGGGTGAAATAAAATGAGACGAGATGTGAGTAGCGGCGCGCGCCTCTCCTGAATTATCTGGGACACTATGTCAATTAGGCGTTGTGTGTGCGAATGCGAATTTTGGGAATTCGGATCCTCCCCCCGCGCCAAATCGTTGGAGAGGGGACAGAGGCGAACCGATAACGCGACGGGAACAAAATGCGTCGCGAGCCATTAACAGCCGTGAACAACCGGCGCAGGAATGACAAAAGCTCCCCGGCTGCCCTGTAATGCGAAGTCTCTGCGCGTGTGCGGGGATAACGAACGTGTCTGTGTGTAGAGGTGGCGCTAGAATGTAACACACGTGACGAGTTCTTCGGCCGGTTACGGCGGTCCGCACGGTTCGGCGAAAAAATCGCGAAATGGAAATAAAGTATCGAGTTATATGCGGTGCGGGGGGAGGGGGAGGGGTGCGCGAACACGAGGATCGAGAAGGGGGAGGGGGAGGATCACGCGCGATATAAAATCTAACGATGACGTGCGTATGCGATAATAATCGTACATTTTATTATTATTATTCCGGCGACCGCGCGCGAAGGACGAAAAACTAAGCGAAATATGCGAGGGGACCATCGAAAGGGGTACGATTCGACGTTGTATTATTATCATTATTACTATTACTATTACTATTATTATTATTATTATTATTAATGTTATTAGTAAGTTATAGTAAGGTAAGGTACTGTCGTAGTTATTAGTATCACTGTCATTAGTTGTCTATTAGTATTATTATTATTATTATTATTATTTATGTTATTATCAAACGCGGATTATTGTTGCTGCCGTGATGCATTTTTCTGAATGGAGACGTGCGACGTAATTCACCGTTTTCGTTTCACCGACCAAACCTATATCGGAGAAAATTTTCTATTATCGGAAAGGCCGAAGAGAAAAAAATCTGACGTTTGCCGCACGCAAATATATAGCGGCTTATCTGTCATTCGACTCGAGTCGTGAGCCACTGCGACTATACGGAAATAGATGCGGCATTCAGGCTGCGGGTTTGTCCGTGTATATTTTTCTTCATGCTAGTGGCGAGAGTGACGGACGCGCCCGGCGCCGCGCACATGACGATCAGCCGCGCGGAGCTTGAGGCGCGCGCTTCGACTATAATGAATCTGCGCGGTCCGGCGACTAATTCGCGACGATGAATAAGCCTGGCTTTAGCGTCACAGAATCGACGACGGTTCATCGAGCCCATTAAAGAGCGTAGCGCTTCGGCCCAACCCCAAAACCACCCCTCCCCCCTTCCCTCCGCCCCCACTTCCTCTGCTGGTTTAATCTATCGGATTAATTATCTCGTCGACCGACCGCGAAGCAGTGGCACGCGATATCTCCGCAGGAGAATCGCGGTTCTCTCTGTGTGTGTCTGTGTTCTATCGATGCGTTATACTCCAACGCCGACGTGTAACGTATATTTATAATCTGTGCGGAAATCAATCAGATATTGAACTGATCGTTCAATAATAATGGAACGTGCAGATTTCTTTATACCGACGGAGTCGTTGGACAAAGAGGCCAACGTGTCTCGAAGTCGATGTTAATTTTTGGGTGCAAATTGTTATGTTGATAATTTAATCGTAGAAAAATAGATTTGATTGTGACGAAGGAGAAAAATTCAGAATTCAAATTAAAAAATTCAGAAGGAAAAATAGGCAAAAATAGCAGCTCACTTACCGATTTCACTGCTTCTGCTGCTGCTTCACGTTATCGACGTTGAACTCGGCGAACAGCGACAAAATCTCGAAATACGGAGTCTTGAAAAATGTGGACACTGAGTTTTTTCGTAGCACTCGCGGTGGACAAACCGATCGCGATAATACCGATCTGTCTCGGCCGATTGATCGACGCGAGGGTATTCGACTTTGCGGCTATTTCGAACACTCGTTGCTAGCGATTGCTTCTCTCTCTCTCTCTCTTTGCAGGCGCCGAGTCTGCAATTAAGATAATCTCACTTGTTACGTCGGTAAAGAGGAGACAAAAAAACCGGGTCACCGAGCGAAACGCGAGACCGAGGGAAGACCCCGAAATACGATCCCGCAAATTATTCGAAAAATGAATAAAATCTGTGAACAGCGAAGAATCTGTTGCAGCGCGATGCGAAATCGCCGCGCGCGAGGTCGCGTTAACCCAGTTTGCAATCCGAGCCCGCGATGAGACTGTCAAGGTCGCGCGACGCTGCTGCGGAATCGATCGCCGGTCTCCGCTCGTTCAGGAGAGTCTCTCAGGAAGAAGGAAACTAAGTTTCAAGGATTCACTCTCTCGAAATGCTTCTACAGTGAGAAATCCAATCCCATGTAACGATCATCAAATCAGCAGAAAAAAAAATCGTACAAATAAAAATCAACGTACTTTGTGCGTAATATTCGTGAGGGATTTTTTTCGTCCACTCGCACCTATGTTATTATTATTATATAAATATTATTATTATTATTATTTTACGTCTTAGACGAATTTATCGATATTTTCCTTCTCGCGAAAGATCGATGCAATTATATCGAAACCAAGTCGACGAATTTAATAAAATGTTATTTCGACATTTATTATTATTATTATTATTATTATTATTATTATTTTACGTCTTTAACGAATTTATAAATTTGTTCGTTCTCGCGAAAGATCGATGCAATTATATCGAAACCAAATCGACGAATTGAAAAAAATTTGATTTGAATATTTACTATTATTTTTATTATTTTTATTATTATTATTATTATTATTATTATTATATTTCAGATCGTCGCGGTACGCGGCAAAGTACGGAGCGTACTATAGAAGCCGGAGTACGGTTATGGTGTATCCGGTGGGGGGGAGGGTAACCGTTCGAGTGAGGTAAATAAGTAAGTGAGTGAGCTTCGGGCACGAACGAAGGGAATAGCTATCAAAGCTATCAGCGAGGTGTCGACCGGCTAGCTTGGAGCTCAGGCGACTGGCGGACGGCGAGTGGAGACTGACTCTCTCGCGAGCTCACTCCGCTCCGCTTCTCGCGCGTCGCGTCTGTCTCGCTCTTACCTCTCGCGCTTTCTCTCTCTCCCTCCTGGCCCCGCCGTTTTGTCCCTCTCGTCGCTTCCTCCTCTTCCTCTTCCTCGATTCCTCTTTCTCGCTCTCCTTCCGCAATGCCGAGCGGCGCTCGCGTCCCTCTCGCAGCTGGCATCGCCGCCTCTCCGCTACCCCTACTTTGTCGGCGCGTTCGCGTCGCCATTTCCGTCTCTCTTCCTCGCCTTCCGTTTCTACCGTGTTTTATCCTTTCTCGTCTGGTCCTTCGCCCGAAGAAACGCGCACGAGACGCTCGCCTCTCTCTCCTCTGGGTCTAGGCTTTCTCTTCCGGTCTATGTGAAGCCAGATCTCTCTGTCTTCGTCTGTCTCCCCTTTCCTTTCGTTTCTTTGCTTTCCTCTCTTTTGCTCTGGCTATGTATTCACCTTCGTCTCCTTCTTCCTCGTTGGACATTCTTTTTTCTCGTTTTTTTTGGCCCTCTCCTCGCAGCTCCACTTCGCCTCCTCCGCTTCGCTCGGAGCGTCCTTGCGCGCCAACCGGCAACGTCTTCCGCGCCGACCCCCGTTTCGTCCTTTTTCGCAGACTCGCTTCGCGTTACTCTGCAGCTGCGGAGCAGCGCAGCGACCGACGGGGAAAATAGAGAGAAGCGAGCGAGGGACACGAAGGAAGCGGCGAGGGGGAAGGCGAAGTGGAGGGAGAAACGGGGAAGGAAGGATGGAAGGAAAGGGAGAGAAAGGGTGAAAGAGAGATGGAGGAGGGAAGAAGGAAGAAGAGCCTTTGCCGCACGAGGGTCGAGCGCACACGGCGCGGTTGTGCTATTAGGAAGACGGGATAGGAAAGCCGACGGGACGAGCGAAAAAGACCAAAGAGATTTCAAGATGTTCGATTCCCCGTTTTGACTCTTGTCCCGCACGTGCACCGCAGTCAACTTCATTCTCTGTGGCCTGCGGCCTCAAACTGGTCTAAAAATGGCAAGGGGTAACCCTTGCAAAAAATTTCGATTCATGAGGGTCAACTTTAAAAATCTGCAAAAAATTAAGAAATCGAGATATCGCGTTCTGCCTGGCAGCGTTCTCTTCCTTGAAGAGTTATCTTTCGAATGGAAAAAGAAAATCTGGATTCCATTCATCCAAATAAAAATTACATCGATTCTAGTGAAGCGTTAAAATTCGACAAAAAGTGGAGAACATTTTTCGCATTTTTCTCCTCGAAATTTTTATTTCTCTGGCAAATACCGGTCATATTTGAAATCAGCGGAAAATTTCCCATCGGATAGGGTTTTAAAACTGCGTTAAATCGAAATTTTTTTTTTTCGCCCATAAAACTGGCAAGGGGTACCCCTTGCAAAAAATTTCGATTCATGAGGGTCAACTTTAAAAATCTGCAAAAAATTTAGGAATCGAGATATCGCGTTCTGCCTGGCGGCGTTCTCTTCCTTGAAGAGTTATCTTTCGAATGGAAGAAGAAAATCTAGATTCCATTCATCCAAATAAAAATTACATGGATTCTAGTGAAGCGCTAAAATTCAACAAAAAGTGAATAACGTTTTTCGCATTTTTCTCCTCGAAAATTTTATTTCTCGGGCAAATGCCGGTCATATTTGGAATCAGCGGAAAATTTCCCATCGGATAGGGTTTTAAAACTTCGTTAAATCGAAAATTTTTTTTTTCGCCCAAAAAACCGGCAAAAAATTTCGATTCATGAGGGTCAACTTTAAAAATCTGCAAAAAATTGAGGAATCGAGATATCGCGTTCTGCCTGGCGGCGTTCTCTTCCTTGAAGAGTTATCTTTCGAATGGAAAAAGAAAATGTAGATTCCATTCATCCAAATAAAAATTACATCAATTCTAGTAAAGCGTTAAAATTCGACAAAAAGTGAAGTACATTTTTCGCATTTTTCTCCTCGAAAATTTTATTTCTCGGGCAAATGCCGGTCATATTTGGAATCAGCGGAAAATTTCCCATCGGATAGGGTTTTAAAACTTCGTTAAATCGAAAATTTTTTTTTTCGCCCAAAAAACCGGCAAGGGGTACCCCTTGCAAAAAATTTCGATTCATGAGGGTCAACTTTAAAAATCTGCAAAAAATTAAGGAATCGAGATATCGCGTTCTGCCTGGCGGCGTTCTCTTCCTTGAAGAGTTATCTTTCGAATGGAAAAAGAAAATGTAGATTCCATTCATCCAAATAAAAATTACATCAATTCTAGTAAAGCGTTAAAATTCGACAAAAAGTCAAGTACATTTTTCGCATTCTTCTCCTCGAGATTTTTATTTCTCGGGCAAATACCTGTCATATTTGGAATCAGCGGGAAATTTCCCATCGGATAGGGCTTTAAAACTTCGTTGAATCGAAAAAAAAATTTCGCCACAAAAAACGGCAAGGGTAAAATTTTTTCGGCGACTGCGACGATTTCTCCGGGCTTACAACCGAATAAGATGGAAAATTTCGTGATTAATTGGTGTCGACACGTCGAGAACTGCCTCCCCCTCCCGGTTTTTTTTCCGTAACGAGAGCCATCCAACAATTTGGACTTCCGGTCGCGTGTAAAGGCCACGACCGAGGGTGGCGTCGTCGAGATCAAGGATTCCGAAGTGGCGAGCAATTCATTTTGCCGTCGCGCGCGCACCGAGGGCGGTCACGCGTATTAAGTAAGTCACGAGGCCTCGACGCTGGGATCAGAGCTCGATGGATTCCCAAGAGCCGCGCTCGCCAGATAGCACGATCCCCCCTTCTCCTTCCCCCGAAATAATTTCTATTCTAACGGTGAAACAATCGAAGCAATATCTCATCTCGCCGCGGCCCCTTTTTTTCCTCCCCTCTTTCTCTCCGTCTCTCGCTGTCTTTTCCCGAGCCGCGACGCCTCGGGGGAAACCAGAGCAATCTAGCAGTTGCCTTACGTATATACAGCTCGGCGATCGAGAGACACGGATAGGCCACGAGGAGTCGCTAATTAACGCGCCCCGAAGTGAATTTAGCACCGGCTATTTTGTTCTCGGGCAGTGACAGTTCACTCCTCGCTTCATCCGACACATCGACCATTGGGTACGGTAAAAATATATCCAACTGCACACTGATATAAAAAAAAATAAAAAAAATATCCATATTGATAATTTAACGGATTTGACGATACGTTGCACCGCTATGCCCATAAATGTCGCATTCGGGGCCGTCGCAATTTGTTATTTTCCAACTTGCCCTGCATCGAAAGTTACGACGCAATGAGTGGGAAATTTTTCAAGAGACGGATTCGCGGACGATTAAAAATCGATTGGTTCGCGTGCCAACAATAAAAGGATACCTGCTCAATATATTTTGTCACCGTGACAAATGATTATTTTATCGGAAACATAACGTTGACCGTTTTCCCTGCTAATTATATTTAACCCAGGTAACATTGTTGCACCTACGGAATTATTTATCGTCGATTATGACGACGAAATAATCGGTAATTATATTATCCAATCAGCGGCTGGCACTTGAATCGCGGGCAATAATTCATCGCTTTTTCCTCGTCATCAATTTGTCGGCGCGTCCGCGACAAGAGCGAACGAGTAATCGGTTGACGTCACGTTTTTCGTCGAATTATCCGTCACGAGGTTCTCTAAATCTCCGATGTCGATCGGTGGATGCTTTGCCCACTCTCGACGCGACTCTCTCGTCCATCGACGAAAAATTCGATTGCTCGACGCGGCTGGCGCGACGGGCGTGGCTCCACTTCGAAATCACCAAAGTAATTGTACAGAGTGGATGGCCCTCGGTTTTTAATTGTGTTCGTTAGCGAGAGTAGCGCCGCAGTAACGTACATCATTATGGACGCGCGGACTGGAGCAGTTTTGATGCTATACAGGCGCGTTCAGCCGCAGCTACAACAGCAGCGGCAGCTTCAGGCTGAGTTGTGTACGATTTTCGAGTGATCGCCGCTGACTGTCACGCGTTTCCCAACTGGTTTACGATGAGGAGGAGAGGGAAAGAGGGAAGGAGAGAGAAGTGAACACTCGCTCAGTGCACCTGGCGCAAGTCGAGTGTGACTCTCAGTATAAGGACTCGGTTTACATGGAACGAGAAAATTCGACCGCGGGAAACGTCATTTGAAAACTCGTCCAAATAATATTTCCGGTTTAATATCGTTTCGCTCCTCGAATCTCAGCTTCACCGTTGGTGTCCCCACATATCTATATGTATCGATGCATCTGTCTGAATATATTCACCCGAGCGGAGTAAGTCGCAGCAGCCAAGTTGTGAAAAACTATCGAGAAGCAAAAACCCAATAATTCGAGGCAATTAATGATATTGGAGTTCGACAAGTTTCCGCGATTTAAACGTAATCGTAAATACACCGCTCGAATATATATCACGCGCGCTGTGTGTCACAATTTATCAATAAAAAGGTTTTCCTCCGCGGTCTCGCGAAAAAAAAAAAAAAAAAAACCGCGTGTGACTCGGAATAAGAAACGTTATTATATGCGGGATCGCGCGAGGGGATCCGTAATATCTCACGAAACGACGGTTTTACGTCTCTCTCTCGCTGCCTCTCGGCTCCCGAGGGAGGAAAGGGGGGACGGACTCTGCAGCGCCACCGGTGTCTCTCGTATAATACGATTGCGGGCCACTCGGCGGATGGAAACACGACGTCCGATCGTCCTACACTCGGGAAAGTAATATCGACGAATTTCTCGAAACTCGCTCGTTCACATTTCGCATTACAATTCGAATAACACTAAAAAACAGTAACATTAATAAATAAAAATTTAAATAAAAATAAAAACCAGTAACATTAATCAATAAAAATTCAAATAAAAATAGGATTTGTATCACGAAAAAAATTAATCAACTCAGTAGGTCGGTAGGATCGTCAAGTGTCAACTAACCAGTAACATTAATGATAAAAAATTCAAATAAAAATAGAGCGAGGGGCACAAAAAAAAATTAATCAACCCAGTAGGTCAGCAGGATCGTCCACTGTCAACTAATTCGCGGCTGCGCAATCGGAACCTCGATCTCCGCAGTTCCAAACGACGAAGCCCGGTTTGAATGTTCATGAGACTTGGGCCAAGCGAAATGGCAATCGCCAAGGGCTCATTGTGTCAGCCACCGACAGGTCGAGCCCCCCCCAGAGATTTCAAAGAGGAGGGGAACGGAGGGGCGCGCAGGGGGTCGAACATGTTGAACGATCATCAGACATCAAGGCTGCCGCGGTACGCGGCTGCTGATTCGAGTTTAATCGACTTTCCACGGTTACACTTTGTAACATCTCCTCGGGTACACGTGGGTCGGTGTGCCCGCGACGAGCCCATCCAGCCAGCCAGCCAGCAAGCTCCGGGAGAGGGGGGCGGTCGGGGGGGAGGGGGGCGTCGAAGCTGTGCCCCGGGCCCCGTCATAACGGCGGAACGGTTTAATTAGGAAGTTCGAGTGAAATAGCAGCCACCCTTCGCGTTGTAAAGTTTCTTCGGTCTGCCACCCCGACTGCCCCCCCCCCTCCCTCCCTTCAACCCTCCCCTCCTCGTCATGCTCGGGGGGCGCCTCTCTGTCTCTCTCCCCTCGCTCTTTCCGTTTCTTCGCGCCCGTCTCGCCTTGGTTGTCGCTGTACCAAGAGAGCCAAGTATTTCATGTTAACCTCGGCGATCGCTCGTTCGTCCTTTTCTTTCGTCCTTCCGTTTCTCTGTCTTTCTCTCTGTCGCTTTCTCTCTCTTTTGCCCTCTCGCTCTCGTCCTTCCGGCACTTCCGCTATACCTGACGGCGACCTCTCGACTCCTGGCGCGCCGCGTATATAACCCCCCCCCCCCTCCCCTCCTCCCCGAGCACCACAGTCAAATGTATCTCTGACGAACAACCGCCCCGCGGCCCATCCATCCGTCGAGCCAGCCGCTCGCGCGGTTTAATAAGCAAAGTTTTAAGGAGAGAGCGAGCGAGTGAGAGGGAATGGGAGGAGGGAGAGGGAGAGGGAGAGGTGAACACGGGTTACGCGAGAGAAGCTTGCCACGTTCATCCTTGCAGGACCTGCCATTACGTTTTGTCTTCCTATTTCAGGTCTACCAGAAGGCTGCAGCAGAAGCAGAAGCAGAAGCAGCAGAAGCAGAAGCAGAAGCAGAAACGCAGCGGTCGTCGCTGCTGCTGTCGAACGAAGTAACTTTGGCTCGAAGGAGGAGAGGAGCAACGAATAAACGGACGTTAACTTACAATTTGACTGCGACGCTCCAGATTCTCGATTGTAACGTCAGAAGAGAGAGACAGAGCGAAGGACTTTGATCATACCCAAAGGGATCCACGAATCCTTCCTGCGATAAGGACGATAAGTGCAACGAATGTTCCCTTCGTCTTCTTCTTCTCCTTCTTCTTCTTCCTTCTTCGACGTCTTCATCGAGAAAGTTGGCCGACAATTTCGCGTGGTTTCCACCTATCGAGATTTCATCTGCCGCTCACCGACAAATGTCGCAAGGAGAACGAAGAGGCCCGACAGTGAACGACGCTCGGTTCACGAGATATAAATACACGTCACGTGTCGCACTATGTAGGAGAGTTTCCTTTTCGCGAGACGTTTATCTCCCATCTCGCTGCCTCCACTTCGATGAGAGCGACAGAGAGGCGGAGAGACGTCGGAGCAATTTTCTCATTTTTATTTTGTCAATTACACCGAGAGTCCGCACATCGACGTCGTCCTCGTCGTGGCGACGGAAAAATCACCGCAACGTTGATAAGACTTTCACCGATAACGTCGGCGATCCTCTCCTCGCGAGTAAAAATCACTCCGAAGTGCGGACGATGCTCGAGTTATTGCCATATTTTTTACCCGCTGGGCTTTTAATTGTCCAGCTTTGCGCGACAAGATCACCGACGAGGAGATAACGGTCGGCGATAACCGAAAATGTGGATCGTTTGAAAAGAACCCCGACGACGGTATTGCATATGAGTTCCCTCCTTTGTTCGGAGTATATTTCCTCCCAAACGCTGCTTTTTGCAACTTCGCAAGCCAAGTTCGAGACGAGTCGTCGCCGCTTTGCCGCTTTCGCGGCCAAGACCCAGCGAAAACTGCTGCGTATATATATCACCGTCATTACCATTACAGAATACACCAAAGTACCGTGAGAGACACACATGCATATATAGAAGGGTATATGTATATCGGTGGTCGTGTAAAGTGAGTTGGCCGCCGAAAACGCGAGTGCTCACGTCCGCTAATTCGCATAAACAAGCCACCTTCCCGCGACCGACGTCTAATTGCATAGTACTCGTTCCTCTCCTTCGCTCTCCCCCCCCTTCCCCCCTCCCCCGCACGCTCCACAGCGCTCCACATCCATTTCGGCCATTCTCGGCTTTTTCTCTCTGTCTCTCTGTCCACCTCCCTTTCCCCCCTCCCCCCCCCCCCTGATGCTTCCCGCTGTGTGTGAATATTCCAAAACTCTATACAGCTACGTTTGTCGACATTCGCTCGGTTTCCTGAGCTATATAACTCTCACCCACACACATATACACATATACAGGGTGATCCAGAATCCCCGCACCAAACGAGTCCCGGAAATCCGAAATGGCTGCAGTAATGCAAAATGTGTGCAAAATTTTGAGATTTTTATTCCCGGTGGTTTTTTAATGAGAGCCGATTTATGACAGCCAATCTCAACTTTCACTTAATTCGTCCTCAACTTACTGTCAACTTTTTGTTAATTCGCACTCAAGCTGAGAGGGTGAATGTCTTAATTTGTACTCAAGTTGAGAGTAAGTTGAGGGCGAATTAGGAGCAAGTTTGGAGTAAGTTCTCCCTCAACATACTCTCAACTTTTTGTTCATTCGCTCTCAAGCTGAGAGGGCAAATGTCTTAATTTGTACTCAAGTTGAGGGCGAATTAGGAGCAAGTTTGGAGTAAGTTCTCCCTTAACATACTCTCAACTTTTTTTTGAGAGCGTTCGGTGCGAGGATTCTGGATCACCCTGTAGACAGAGAAAGAGGGACAGAGAGAGAGACAGAGGGCAGCCCGTTGTTGCCGCCCGACTCTACGTCGTCCTCGGTTGTCCAACCCCCCTCCCCCCTCCCCCCTCAACCCCTCAACCCGCGCTCGTGTTAGTTCGCTCGGTTCTCGCTGTCTCCGTCACGCGTTCCGAGCCGCGCGGGCGGAGAATATACGCGGCGGCGGCGGCGGATCGAAGGTACGCGGCGTCCATGCGGCGCCCGCGGTCCGACTTTACGGCGCCTAGTCGCGCGCGCTACGCGAAGTGGAGTAGCGTTGGTGCTTCGGGGCTGCCGTTGCCGGTTCTGCGCCGCTGCCGCTGCCACCGCTGCTGCTATGCTGGGTTCCACCGACGGTGACTCCGCGATCGTCCCTCAGAGCTCGGAGACCTCCGCGCTCTGGTTTCGTCTCTTTCCTTCGCAAGCTCATCCCTGCTGAGTGGACCGAAAAGCGTTTTCCAAAATTATTTCCCCGCGCGCCGGCGAGGCGAGGCCGTGTCGCCCTAGGGGCAAACAAGCGACGAGCAAATATCCATTTTGCGACCTCCGGTTACGATAACGTATGTGAATTAACGCGCTTCATTCATCCTGCCACAAGCTTTTTCAATTATTCCCTATTTTCGCCACCCTCCGACTCTGTCCGTTGCTACGGCTCCACTGCTCTTCCACCTCTCCTCCCCCGCAATGCTACTACCCCTTCGTGATGTACTCTGGCGCTGCTGGCGCTGCATGGACGTTCATTTTCGAACCGCAACGCGATTGCCAGTATCTGCGTTGGGATGTAGAAGATTTGGGGGAAATTACCATATCTTTGGTGTCAGCGGTGATACTACGGATTTTGTTTGAAATTTTACGGGGATTGGGATAATAGCGGTGAATATTGGCCTAGGCTATTAGTAACGCACGAGAAATGAAATATATCAGTGATGCGATATATTAGTATTATTATTAGTAGCGTTATTATTATTATTATTATTACTAGTATTACTTATTAGAAGCGAATATCTGTAGTTATTAGTATTACTAATGTAATCTCATTTAACGATGCGAAAATGACATATTATGTGGCCTTTTTCAATGTTATTATTTCACATTTAAAATTGTGGGAATTGAAAGCACAATTCATTTGACAAATCTTGTTTTTGTCAGCCGGCGAGCGAAGTCGATTGAATCAATGCTATTTTGTTTTCAGTGATAAAATCAATGAAACACGGTTCATATTCTCCAATTTTATCATATCGTAAAACCAAATGAAACTTACCAAAGTATCTTATATGTTCTATCTATGCCTTCTCTCGTCTCGCTAAATATTACCAAGGATCTCGACATCTCCGCTTCGAATCCACATCGACAACGCGACTCGTTCTCTCTCTCGCCTCATCGATATTTCCCGCACCAATTCGCAGCGCGTAGATCCCATAGTCGTCGCTGACCTCGTTGCGTCTTATTCTATAAATTTGCAGTAACGAATTCGATTGAGAGGTGGAGGCGGACGAGGAAGTGCTGGAGAAAAAAGCTGCCTCGCTGTAACAGCAGCGAGGAATAGAAGCAGACGACGACATCGACAACGACGACGACGTATTTTCGTCATGGCGAGCGCGAAGCTATTCCCAAGGCAATCTTGGACGGTAATAGGGACGACGGTAACGGGGTTACCTTTTGCGCGCCGTGCGCGCCATCTACCCACGCGTAGCTACGACTATATCGACTCTGCGCCACGAAAGACAGAAGGTCCCATCCACCGTATGTTAAACAACTTGGGTTACGCCCTTTCGATTCTGCGGTATAGTCGATGCTTTTACTGAGACTGCTCTCTGTGTGGGTCCTCAGCTGTCAGAGTGTCCTGTCCGTCTCTTCGTCGTTGTAGCCACTATTTCCTCCATCGTTGCATCCTTCTCCCTCCTTCCCCTACCCTTCTACCCCTACCCCACCCTCCCCACTCCGCACCCCTCTGCTACCCTCCGCACCACTTATTTTTCTCTTGCTCGTCGCGTGTATCTATGATATAATCGCAAACCAAATTCGATCAATTCGCCGAGATTCCCCGTGAGATTGGCTCTCTTCAACGTTTGCCCGGTGAAATCCATCATAGACGCGCGCGCCAGAGTCCCCCTCCCTCCCCTCCCCCGAGCTTTGTGTGTTTTGTGGAAGGGACGAAGGGGGAGTGCGCGAAATTGATGAAGAAAAGCGGAGGAGGGGAGAAAAACATGTCATCCGGATAGCGGTCAGGCCCTGATTCAAGTGGCGTGAGATTTTATTTATTTTTATTTTGTTTGGTGAAATATAATAAAGAAGAGGGAGAAAGAGAGAGGAAAGACCGCCACGTGGAGGAAATTCGTCGAGTGTAATAATAGTGAACTGTCCTGTGTTAGGCGAATCATCTCCGGGTTGGGATATTAAAGCAAAGTATCCGGAGTCATGGAGAGAGCGACGATAGAGGAGACGAAAGCGGATGGGGAGAGAATCGTAAACAAGAAAATTGCTCCGAGTCCATTACAAAACAATATTCGGCAGTTCGGGGACTCGACTTCGGTCCTCTCTCTCTCTCATTTTCTGTTTCTGTTTTTCTCTTCTGTTTTTCTGTTTCTGTTTTTCTATCTTTCTCTCTCTCACTCGCTGTTTCTCTTATTCTTTACTTCCGTCATTGGCGAAGTAGTCTTCCTCGTTCCTTTTTTTTTCTCTCGTTCCGCGTTTTACGACTCTGGTATCGGGTGTTACGCCTTCCCCGCACTTTTTCTCGCACTCCGGTGCGGGTTCAACTCCCATGGAGCCCATGAAAAGACCCCGAGTCAGCCCGGGGGCCGCCCTGCCTCGCCGATGATGACATCTCGAGAGGCTGCCCTAGCCCGAGCTGACTCGGAAAATGTTCGTGCGCGCGGATCGCGCAAGTGAGTGACTCATAGGAAAATTTTGGGGTATCGACGATGAGGGTCGCGCCGTGTTCGACGAATTCCACGTGAATCAACGACAGATTATTCCACGCGCGCTTCTCGGAAAGTGAACAGTCATACTGGGGTGAAATCTACAGTGGCTTCCCTAATTTTTTTTTCTTTCGTAAAAAATCGTCTGTTAACTACGACTCGAAACAAATTGACCTCGAACATATTTGTTTCGATCCTAATGCTAATTATAATTAATACCAATATAGTATTGCAATAGTATTGCAATTGTAATTCAATGAAGATCGATTGAAAAAAATAAATAAATAATACAAATATTTCGATCATAATTTTATTTATGATTCAAACAATGCAAATAACAAAAAAGCTTCGCGAAAATTAATAAATAACACGAAAGGAATAAATGAATAAAAATGTTCATCCCCACACTCGAAATGACGCCTCGTTTCTCTCATTTCCATTGGAACAAACCAAACGTGCTCCCCCTCCTTTAGCTATGACGTCACACAGAGACAGAGCGAGGCTCCGGGGTCTCTGTCGATCGGTCAAAGAAAGAAATCTCATAAAATTAGCGAGCTAGAAGTTATCGTCTGTACGCAGAAGTCGCGTCAGAGGAACTCCGGGATATGCCGGGGTTTGCCAATATTCGGTCCCGCGAAGCGTGGAGGAATGAACGATAGGAATAGATGACTAAGAGAGTGAACATATTAGGAAGCACCGAGGAAGATGAAGAAGAAGAAGAAGACGGACAACAAGAAGAAAGGAAAAGCGATGGAGGGATGAGAGAGAAGGAGAATGTTTCCGCAGCTACGGAGATAGGAAACGATAACCGAGATGCTCTCATAGTCTGCGATCTCGTCGTCTCTGTGATTGAAAAGACGACGAATGTGTAGACTGCGAAGGAACGGAGCGAAGGGGAGGGGCTGGGGTGAGAGGGGGAGGGGGAGGGGAGGGGGGCAGTACGATTCGGCATTTTCGGCGCAACTATTTCTGCGCAAGGGTACACTGAGAAAAAAAATCGCTAAATCCAACAAAAAGTGCAGTTGCGGACGGCGAAATAAATATTTTGCAGATTGGACAAAATATTCGGCAATGCTAATCGAGATTTACAATTCTATCATCAGTTGCTTCGATCAATGAAATATTTTGTCCAATTTGCAAAATATTTATTTCGCTGCCCGCAACCGCACATTTTGTTGGATTTTATTTTTTTTCTCAGTGTATTCGGCACTGGTACTATATTTGCCGTTGAGTCTTTTCGGCGCGGACGTTTTGACGCGGACGTTTGAAATGTCCCAATTTTTCGAAACGGCTATATTATTTTTGCGTTATTTTTTTCCGAGTCAAAATACGCCTTTCACCGAAAAATCCGCACGGAAACGACTCAGCGCCGAAACGGTCGAAACGGCAGCGCCGAAACGGCCGAATCGGCAGCGCCGTATATCGGCGGCGCCGAAACGTAACATACCCATTCGGCGGGAAGGGGTCTACATACGCCCACGTTCGGTATTACTCCATTGTAAAACCAGAGAGGGAAAAAGTAGACAGCATATTCATATGATAATGTCGAGGAAAATGCTCCGCCGTAAAAGCTCGCCCGGTCTACTTTATCGAGAATGGCAATAATAAAGAACGATCGGTAGTCATATAGCGCGAGAACGGCGGCTACCCAACCACTGGCGTATATATATATGCCCGACCCGTCTTAAGCGACTCTCCCGCTGCGCAATCACTTTCTCATATCTCCCGGAGTCAGACTTTCCCCGATAGGTGCTACATCAACCGTGGAACAACGCGAGGCAGCTCTCGCAGACATCCGCACACGAGGTTTTCCACGCTGAGAAAACGATTATGCCCGGGCCAACGAATTCTCGGGTTAATACAGTGACAACACAAATCTCTTTGATGGGGCCAGCAAGCATTTTTTTTCGAGCTAGAAAATGTCTTTTTCTAGGCTGATAAATATTTTTTGTCGGGCTGACAAACCTTTTTGCTGGGTTGACAAATTTTTTTATTGGGTTGAGATATATCTTTGTCAGGTTGGTAAACATTTTTTCGAGCTAGAAAATATATTTTTCCCGGGCTGACAAATCTTTTAATTGGGTTGACAGATATCTTTGTCAGGTTGGTAAATATCTTTACTATAGAATGACATATTTTTTTCTAGTCTGACCATTTTTTTTTGCTAGGCTTGCAGATATTTTAACAAATGTTTTTTTCGTTAACAAATATTTTTATTGGGTTAATAAATATCTTTACTAGAATGACTAATATTTTTTTCTAGCCGGACATTTTTTTTTGCTAGGGTTACAGATATTTTTACTGATGTTTCTTTCACTAGCTTTGCCAATATTTCTACCAAACGGTCAATTACCAAACGGACAGATATTTCTTGCCAGCGTTAAGCGTTGTAACTACAACTGCAGAGAGTTAACAGTGCAGCCGACGAGAGTTTGAGGGTCGCGAGATTGCGGCCACGAGGGGAAGCGACGCTATTCCAGCTGGCTGGAAACATGTTCGAAGACAGCTCTCGCAGTTTCTTCGGGGTAACGATTAGGACACCGAAGTGCTTCGTAACGATAAGGCGAAATCTTAGGTCGCGATAGCGCTGCGGCTGTGGCTTCGCAGGTGGCTGTCGTCGTGGGAAGGAACTATAACGAAAATACAGTTTGAGATTCGCAGGCGACTCCGAAACCGAGAGAGAGAAAGACAGAGTTGACGGAGAGAATCGCCAGGAGTTGGAGCTCTCATCGCCAGATACGCAATGACCGCGATCATAACCAACGACAGAATCGAGTCCCTCCAGTTTTGTGTCTCGCAGCACTCGCTATGGGTTCTCCAACCCCTTTCCGATCGTTATGATTGCATCGACATAGCGCGCGCGTCGCCACAATATAAACAGGGCTGCGCGGATCCGTGGATCGTCGGGTTCAAAGAAAAACCACAGACGGAAGCAACGATCCGCGTCGCGCCCCTCCGACGTCGAGTTAATTGGCCTGTGCGCTCGAATGATGAATATTTGATTCGTCGCGCACAGAGCTCGGCTTGTAATTATTCCAACCGATCGCCGGGGCTTCCCACGATGGGGTTGGGCAAGGGGAGAGGGGGGGGGGGGGGAGAGGAGGAGGGGAGCTGATAATTAATCGAATGCGAAATTAGTTTATCGCTTACTCCCTAGACGCGATATCGTATTACGATACCCATGATTCATTGTACCGAAAACATTCGACGTGTTGTGGCCACCGTTGGCGGTGCAAGCGGCGAAAAATCTGTTTTGTCGGACGGGCAATTTTTTTTCGTTATTAATACACAGTTTTATTTTTTATTTTTTTTATTCTAAAGTAGGAAAATAATTGACGTTTGGGCTGAAGGACCTCGATCGATGGCCCATTGATATTACAATTGATAATACAACATTAATATACGATAATATTAGAAGGAAAAAAAAAAAATTGTAATGTATAGTGACTTATCAATAAATCACCTTTACTACTACTAATTAACGTTCTAAGGAAAAATGAGTATCGTCACACTGAGAAAAATGAGTAGTTGTGATTACCAATCATTGGTTCGATATATTAAAATATTGGCAGCTCTGACCAATGATTGGTCATCACAACTATTAATTTTTTTCAGTGCACCGTATTAAAAAATAATGTTATGCTTCTAACTGAAACATCCTCTCCATCCAAATCTGCCGATTTTTTTTCCGAGGAGACTTTTCCACTGCTCATATCCGCTTCTGCAGTAGTGTCCGCCACCTCTAACGTCACCTTCCTTCGCCGCTGCTGCTGCTTCTGCTGCCAGAGTGACAAAGTCCCGAGCGCCCAATAGGAGCAGCCTATACTCGCGGATCTATCTTATATCCCCGAGAGCGATTAAGACCCCGAGGCGTAATCTCCGCCGGGTTAATAGTACTGCGCGGCGCGGGATAAACCACACAGGAAATAGCGAGCGTAGCGGAGCAGAGCGAGCACGAGCCTTTACCCGGGCTATAGAGCCGGGGTATCGCCGTTGCGCGCCACAAAATTCATTAAGGTTTTAGCAGCCCGAGAAGAATGAGAAAAAGCATCGGCGGATGGCGTTAGTTATATCGTTGCACACAATACATGGACGGCGAACACGCAGAGTTGGTTTACAGGTATCGGCAACCCATAAGGACGAACGCTAGTCTCCTTTTCTCTCTATCTTCCCTCTCGCCTCTTCCTCTCTGTTCCTCTCTGCGCGAGTCTCCGGTATAAATGTAAGTGGCACGAGAGGGTGAAACTGAGGGTTCCACGTGCTCTCTTTCGCGTCATAAAACTACCCTTTCCGCGCCGGGCAAGGCAACCAAGCCGTGACCCTCGTTTCGTTACCTGTGTACCACGCGGCGCGGGATAGTAGTGTGTATACGTGGCAGCAGCAGTCGAGCTGGTACACCGGCGCTTGGGAACGATAGAGACGGAGGAGGTGGAGGAGGAGGAGGACGGTGGTTCCGGTAATTCACCCCCGAGGCGAGAAAGCAGAGGGAGAGTCTTCTAAGGTCGAGCTCTCTAACCGGCGCAGTCCTGACCCCCCGACCCCGCCGTGCGCGAGGCGGCCAAAGCCCACATCGAGCCGCCACGCGGCGAGCGAGCGAGCGAGCCGCTCGCGCGCCAAGCACCAGGCACGGGTTTTCTTCCCAAAGCTTCGCGCTTCCCTCCTCGCGCCACGCCCACGACCGCTCCTCTATCTATCCCCGATTTTCTCTATTTTTCTCTATACCCCTGAACCAACTTTTTGTTGCTTGTTGCTTTTTTTTAGTCTTGTTCCTATTTATTTTTCAACCACCATCTCGTTCATCTAAACTATGGCTTCGCTGTTCCGGCCACTTTGCGCCGGGGAATCTCGACCTCGGGGCGAGGGAATCAGGAATCGATATCGTCAATTTGCGGATACGTCGATCGGTTTGCTGGGACTGAGAGAATTGTTTCGGAATTTTTTTCTATTTATACGCTTGTAGATTATTTTTATTATAAATGTATTATTAATTTATTCCTAAATAAATAGATGAATTTATTTAACCTTCCCAGTCACTCGGAATTGATCCCAGATTTATCTGTAAATACCTGTGTAGGTCTCTGGACCGGTTTAATCGTGACTGATTAATTAACCCATTATCCATTTAATCGTAACACATTACCTTTTTACAACTGCACCTCGAGGAATCTGTTGAATCCCGAGTAATACATTTTTTTTTTTTTTTTTTTTTAAATATTTTCTGGCACTTTCGTTGGTCTCCACGCGAACATTCGATCGCGCAGTCTCTGCGATTTCGACGCCGCGACGGCTAGACGCGCGCCAATTCGCTGTGAACTGTGCAGGGGAGGGGGGGGGGGGCGCCTCTCATGGCGCGGGCAGATCCATGACGTGTAAAACCACCAATCTACCCTGGGACGAGTACTCTATATATATCTATCTATATCCTCTCGCTTACCTGGAATCGTGTGCGTAAGCAACCGTTGAACCTCGAATGTTCTTTGTTATCACCCCAGTGAAAACGAAAGAGGGATAAAGAGAGAGAGAGGGAGGGAAAGACCTATCTTCGCTTAACGTAGAGAAAGCTCTACGGTCACGGCGACGTCGTCGTCGCCGTCGTCGTCGCCGTCGTCGTCGTCATTGCTGGTGCCCGAGCGTCGGGTAGGCTCAATGGCGTCTCACGCGACTCGCCAGACACCTCGGCGCCGCGGCGCTTCCGCATTGCCTCGTTTCGTCCTCGCAAAGCGTTCCCCCCGCCGGGTCGATGCATCCTGAACTACTTACCATGCACACCGAACGACGAACCGAACCGGCCAGTAGTGCGAGTCACCTCTGCGCTGTGGTTCCTCGCGGTACTAACGTTCATTTTCGACCAACTCGACGCAATTATGTCCGCTCTGTTCGTTTTACTGTCGCAACTTCGCACGGAGGAAATATTCTGGCTACTAGAATTTCGTATAGCAAACTATGTTCATTCATTCGTTTCGTCGGTCTGGCGATTTTTTCAATATTTTTTAGTGAAAAGCGGTGGAGAGGAATGATGGTCATATATGAGTCATGAAAAAATTCACAGAGCTAAGTTTGTATATACTAAATATAGTGTTTATTGCCAGATCGTTCTAATATTGAAACTAGGGTAAAAAGTGATGGATATGGTCTATATTTAATTGATTTCCGTGCTAATTCAGCCGTTTCATATTCACCACTCTTACCCTATGAGCAATAATTGGAATTGCGAAGGACAAGCCTTGCTTTTCCTTTCTGAAATGCGAGTGGAAAATTCCAAAATGTGGAATTATATATACTAAATATAGTGTTTATTGCCAGATCGTTCTCACATTGAAACTAGGGTAAAAGTGATAGAAGATGGTCCAATATTTCATTGATTGTCGCACTAATTCAGTCGTTTCATATTCACCATTCTTACCCTATGAGCAATAAACTGGAATTGAGAAGGACAAGCTTGCTGCTTTATTTTTCGAAATGCGAGTGGAAAGGGTCTCCAAAATGTGGAACCTCCGATCACCCTTCGTGAGGCCCTCCGTTACCCTATCCGTGACCGGCGACGTAGCCGCGAATGTCACATTGTCACGCTCATTTCCCTCCCGCACAATTTTATCTCGCCATCGTTACACTGTTCCGCACGCTCGCGTTCAAGACAATCCGCAACCGCTATCCACCGCCGCCCCTCCGAAATATTCGACACGTATATATAACACACGGGTCGGACCGTCGAAAGCTCCGCGCCGGCGATAATTAATTTCAATGAAGAGCCCCCCTCGGCGTCGCGCACGTACTACACAACGTACATGCGCATTTTCGGTAAACATCTGGTGCCACGTGCGAGCCCCTCGAGTGTGTTTTAACTTCCGACCCCAAAGCGTCGCCTGGTCTCTGTATATGTGTGCATAATGTATTCCACCGAGGAGAGCACCACACTACAAAATGTATGGTAGTCTGTGCCATACGACAGAGTTCACTGAGAAAAATTAGTAGGTGATTACCAATCATTGGTTCGATCTACCAAAATATTGGTCTCAGTTACTAAAATATTGTCAGCTCTGACCGATTAGTAATCACAGCTATTAATTTTTTTCAGTGTTGTCTGAGAGGTCAACAATGCTTTTCTTGTCATCAATAATTAATGTAACCGGCACTAAATTATTATGACCATTTATAAAATTTGAATTCACTATATTCCGCATTATTATCTCACGAGTTTTTCTCAGTGCGGTCTTTTTGACGTCACACGTCAAAAATTGTCTCATTCTAAGAAAAAAAAAAGAAAAATAGTTCAGGGAGAGAGAAGGAATATTTTTAAAATGTGGCGCGGATCGGAGAAGCAGGACGGAAAAAAAGGGGCGAGTTATGAGGGACCGGGGACACCGGTCGTAATTCGATCGAAAGGACCTGGGTCTATATAGCGAAAGGAGCTCGGTTTGATACTTGTACCGCAGCCCCCTTTCACCCCCTCCCCCCACCCCCTTAGCCCGAACCACCCACCCAGACCCGGCGGCGCTTGGCTCCCAAGTCGAGGGGCTGGGTCAACCCTGAAACGATCGAGACACGGCAAACGAGAGCCGCCACCGCCGACGCCGCTCAGAGAGAGAACGAGAGCCGCTCGCGCGAGGGGCCAGACGGGATAAAATATTCAGCAAGAACAATTTTGTTTTAGTACACCGGGAGATGCGGTCTCTCTCGCCTCTCCTCTCGATTCTCCTTCCTCGTTTTTCTCCTCGTGTATTTTTTTTCTCTCTCTTTTTCCCTCTCTCTGTCCCTCTTCTTTCCGGCTGTAGTAGCCGCTGCACCATCCACTCCTTGTATTGGTCGTACAAAGACGTTGCGAGCGAGGGAAGGTGAGGGGGAGAGGGGGGTGAGGCGTTGGTGGTGACCGAGCGGCGAAGACGTCGGAAACGAGAAAACACTTCGATTCCAAGCGAAAGAAAAAAAAAAAAAAAAAAGTGGCTAGTGGAAAAGTGTGGAAGTTGAATGAACGAGAACGAAACTCAAGGATGAAATAAGTTTTCGATGTATCGAAAAATCTTATATTGTATTTCTCGCTCCTATATTTTATGATTATTATTTTTTTTTTCCCCCTTTTTTAACCTACAAGTCAATTTGGCGGCACGTGGATTTATATGTGTCGCGCTGCAAGTTTAATTAACAAGAGTCTCGCGGAGCGGAAAGGCGAGGAGATGCAAACACCTCGTGAAATATATATAGTAGGGTTCCTATAGACATTCAGAGCGATCCTCAGGCGTCGCTGGGATACACAGCAGGCGACGTGGGCTCGTTGAGGATTCCGCATCACTCGTTCTCTCTCTCTCTCTCTCTCTCTCTCTCTCTCTCTCTCTTCCTCACTCTCTCACTCTCTCTCAAGCGGATGCCATATCCCTCGACGACGCGTCATACCGGCTCCTCGAGGCTGCGCCTCGTAATAAATGGTGCATCGGGGTCACCTCTCCGATCTGCATAGACGACACCTATAGGTCTAGGACGAGCGAGCGAGATCCTCGCGTGTCCTCCACTCCGCCTTGTCCCTTGCACACGTCCATGCGGATGGACGTATGCACATCATTCGATATATAATATAGGTAGCCGTTCCGTCTGAGCTCTTCTTCGCTCTGGGAAACTCGTGAACGAGACTTTGACACTCTAACGAGAATATCTGCGTAATCCCAGGTGTTAATATTCTAGGCCCAGAGGAGGAAAAATTCCATCGAAACCGACAGATTTTTGGTGATCACTTTTAGCCTGATGTGAAACATGATTCATTCCAGTACGAAACACTTATGGCCTAGGGTAAAACAATTTGCAAAAATGCAACATAGTAGATCAAAAAAGAATCGCGAAATAATTGCAACGAATCTTGCGAATTATTTGCACTTACTGATAAGGACTTCGCGGTGAAAAATCCAAGTTATCATCGGTCGATCGATAAAATATTGGTATCGCATTGACGGGTAACAACAACGTCGTCCGTTATCGCGATAACGCCGGATGTTACGTCCATGGAGCCAGCAGTTGCAAATACATTTATCTCCGTCGATTGTGATTATCGCGGCGAAGTGAAAAAAATCGATGTGCCAAGGGGTGTTTATATAGTCAAGGAAAAGCCGAGTGAAACTCTTCAGAGTCGTCCGATCATTCGCACCGTCAACGCAAAATCGCGTTCGGCGTTTTTTTTTTCTCGCGAATTTCGACGAAGAAATTGAAAAGCTTCGCGCGAAATTTTCGACGTGTAACATTCGAGATGGGCTCGCGAATTCGAGTCCTCGTCGCTGTGGCTGCGCTGTTCGTTGCCGCGGCGAACAGTTTGAAATTAGCCGAGACGTGTTTGCCGGCAAAGTGCAAACTTCCGAGCTGCAAGTGCAGCACAATCGACGGTGGCAACGCGATACCGGTGTCGAAGACTCCGCAGGTAAACGTCAACGAACGAACGGCGGTTTAATTGCCGAAAAATAAATATTTGCGGCTTCTCGCGGTCGAGCTGAGTGTAATACGCCAATCGGTGGCTCATCAATCGGTCAGCTCGTTGCACGAGCGCCGATGCATCTGTTTTTTTTTTTTTTTTTCCCTAAGGGAATATTTTCCATCGAAGCTGCATTTTTAATACTGTTCTCTGTTCGTTTTCTCGACGTCTCACGCAGATCATAATGTCGTCGTTCGATGACGCGGTCACGCCTGTCACTTACAAAATGTTCGCCAGCGCGCTTTTCAACCGAAAAAATCCGGACGGATGTCACGTCGGTGTGACGCACTTTTTGTCCCACCAGTACACGGACTACAGCATGGTTCGAGACCTTTGGGAGAGAGGACACGAAATCGCGCTGCATTCGGTGACGTACGTCATTTTATGTTGGACATATCTGTTATCGCAGAAAAAAATTATGTGGCAATGATTGCCACATTTGTAGCAACCAATGACACAGATCTACAGAAATCGTCAGAACGATCGAATAAACCGAGTTCACTGTACCAAATGTGGCAATCATCACCGGAGAAAAATGTTCGTGAAAAAAAATAGTCGCTTGCATATATTTTATAATTAATCATAATTTATATGAATTTTTCCCTCGACGAGATAGACACGACGCAGACACCGAAGGTTACTGGGCGAACATAAATCTCACGACGATTCTGTCTGAGTTCGGAGACATGAGAACTATGGCCACGCACTTTGCCGGAATTCCCAGCGACCAAATCCGTGGAATGCGACTGCCGTTTCTTCAGACATCGGGAAACGTCAGCTTCGAGGGTTTGCAAAAGCTCGGCCTGCAGTACGACAGCTCGCTGCCGACTCAACGCTACGTCGATCCGCCGTTGTGGCCGTACACTCTGGAATACGCGAGTCATCAGGACTGCGCGATCGAGCCCTGTCCAACTGCGAGCTTTCCGAACGTCTGGGAAATACCGATGGTCATGTGGTTCGACGAGAAAAACATTCCGTGCAGCATGGTCGACGCTTGCGTCAATATGTGAGTGCACAAAGTGACAAAAAAAATTTAATTTCCTATAAAATTGGATTCCGACTTTCGTAATAATTACTAGATGATGTTCTTCGAATGCGATAATCGCATTTTCCGTGCGACGGATTTTTTTTTTCTTCTTTTCTCGTTCCATTCGCCATTTTTTAATTACGCACGACAGAATTGCCGAGTCATCGAATTTTCAAACGAATCTGTCGAAGGATCAACTGTCGCTGGTAATTGGCCTTCCGGGCGAAAGAATAGTCGCAATTGCTGTCATCGCGTTTTACTGCCGTGTCGTAATTGTTTTTCGACTCTCGCCCAATTTCGGGTAATCCGGGAAAACTGTTGGCAGCCGCTGTTGCGACGAGGGGGGGGGGGGGGGGGGGGCACAGAGGGGGAGGTCTTACGAATTTAATTACCCGGACCGATAAAAATATTTGGCAAATTAATAAAATTGCATAGGACATTTTGGATAAAAAATTGCGAACATTAAATTTAATACACAGAGCACTATTAAAGTGATTTTGTATTAAATACGACTTTTGTCATTGTGGCTGTTATCATTTTTTTTTAAGTAAAGTTAAGACGTAAAAATCTTGTAGTACATTAAATGACTCAATCAACCTGTTCATTGCATTCTTATAAAAATTAAACGCAAATATTGATGCATTGCAGACCGAAGGATGCACCGTCCATTACCAAATGGATCATAAAGCAGTTTAATCGACATTACAAAGGTAATCGTGCGCCTTTTCCTATCTTCATGCACGCTGCTTGGTTCCTGAAGAATCCGGAAAACCTCAAAGCCTACGCCAGGTAAGCTTTTCGTATTTTCTCTCAAAATTTTCCGCTCTTGATACTGATATCAAGCTCGCTGTATTTATTATCAATCGCGTTGTCGTCCTTCAGCTTCATCGACTACGTTCAGACTCTGCCGGACGTTTACATCGTGACGGTGGACAAGGCGATCGAGTGGATGAAGAATCCGAAGCCACTGGACGTGGCCGGGAAAAAACCGTTCGGGAACTGCACATCGAACGTTCTGCCCGTGGAGTGCAGGCCACTGATGTGCGGGGTCATGACCGCGACTGGCGAGGAGCGGTGGATCACTTCCTGCGTCAAAGATTGCCCCAACAGATATCCCTGGCTCGGTAATCCCCTCGGCAAATAATTTTCTCCGACGACAGCAGTATCGATTGAATTTTCGAGCATTTCTCGGTACAAGACTACTAATCACACTGTCCAACGAAATTCTGAAAAAAAATATACGTAATTATTCATTCGATTGATTATTTTACGTTGATATCATTTTCCTGGATTAATTAATTTTTTATGTTATTCTCGTTTTTTTTGGAATAAATACACTTAAATACATTTTTGCTTCAATTATTATCGGGTGCTCTATTATTTTTCTCCAGTTACCACCGTTTTTGGGTAATAATCTCGACACGGTAGCAAAAAGAGGCGCATTGAGTGGTCACGACCCTTCCAGCCACTTTTTTCTTCTTCAATTATTATCGTTTTTGACTGCTCTACTATTTTTTTCTCCAGTTAATAGCATTTTAGGGAATAATTTCGACACGGTAGCAAAAAGAGGCGCATCGAGTGGTCACGACCCTTCCAGGGAGTGATGAGGGGGCGGAGAGGGGGGAGGGCGTATGCAATCTCAGGATACAGGACAGCTCGACGGTCGTATATATTGTATAAGAGGTAAATCTTGCCGGACCGAGAGAAAGAGGAGCTCGTCGTAAGAGCTCCGTAGGAGGAGCCCACGAATGGCGAAACTGGTCGTCCATGGCACATTAAGGGTACCCTGCGTAGCCGGGCCAGCGGGTGTTAACCCACCCCCTCCCCCCCTCTATGCGCCAGGCGTCTTCCGCGCGGGCGCTAAGGCCGCACATATCCGCTCGGTCGTAAAGTCCGAACCCAATTTCTGCCGGATACCATTAGTGGGCCCCATTAAACATTAAACGACAGGGAAAATGTAACCCGGAATCTCCGTCGCGCGAACGAGCCGAGCTTCGCGGTTTGTCGTTTCGCCCAATCGCAATTAGGATATTAATAATGGGTCAGTATCCGGTCGTACGATGTCGCGGACCGTCGAATACGAAGGTTGGTTTGGGTGTCGACCGAGCTGCTTCAATTATTTCGAGCTTTTTATACGGCTACACGACGCGCACGTGGTAATTAATGGCGCTTCGCGAGTTTTAACTGCGACCGCTGAGAATCGAGCGAATTTTCATTCACCGGGCATTAACGTTATATCGAGTCTCGTGAATCTCGGGGAAACTTTGTTTTATTTATTCACCACGCTGCTGGGTACATAAAATCGCATTTGTGGAGCGGAATTTACCGTTCGGGCGGAGATATAGCTGCTGCCATCTAACGTCGAAGCTACGGACTCGAACGCGTCGCGACGAACTCTGTCGCGACGAGCAATGAGAAATATATTTGCATATGCCGCAATGTCTGTGTTTAACGAGGGTAAATATACTTTTACCAAGCGCGTGATAATAAATCAAATTGCAATAAAAGTGGCGCACTTGTCGCTCGGCGACTCGCCGAAAATTGGTTCGAGCTTCGTTGCGGCCGAACGGAAGATTAAAACTACGGTTGTCACTGCGTGACACTAATTCGCGTGACACTCTGTTGATTATAGAGCCGCGCGGGAAATATTTTCCTCTGAACTGTGCAGCGAAGTTTTGCGCGAATTTGGAATTAAAATTCTCGGCTGGGATTCCAGGAGGCTCCCGAATTGTTTGACGCGCCGATCACGTACGGAGCAGCCGTGAATCCCACGATTTTTAATTCAACGCTCGCGGCGCTGAGATATTGGCTCTTTATCACTTTTCGAGTCGGTACGACTGTCGGTTCTCAAAGAATCGAGGAGTGAGGCTTTAATTATTTCGCGTTAATTCGTATCTTGATCTTATCATCGCTTTTAGATCATAAATTTATTTATCTATAAACTCATAATTAATTTTTTATTTTTATTTATTCACTCATTTAGAAAAAAATTTATTCTCCGTAAATTCCGTGTTTTTTTTTTTTTTTTTTTTTTTTTTTTTTTTTTTTTTTTTTTTTTTTTTTTTTTTTTTTTTTTTTTTTTTTTTTTTTTTTTTTTTTTTTTCGAAGCATTCAACTCTTTCTCACTGACATACTTAATTTTTTATTTTTATTTATTAACTTATTTAGAAAAGAATTTATTCTCCGTAAATTCCGTGTTTTTTTTTTTTTTTTTTTTTTTTTTTTTTTTCAAGGTGCATTCAACTCTTTCTCACTGACATGCTTAATTTTTTATTTTTATTTATTAACTTATTTAGAAAAGAATGTATTCTCCGCAAATTCCGTGTTTTTTTTTTTTTTTTTTTTTCGAAGGTGCATTCAACTCTTTCTCACTGATACACGGATGACGTTTAATGGATCTCATTCTTCAGTCTCGTTCGTGTCTCGAATGCATTTAGTCGATATTGAAAAAAAAAAAAAAAAACAAAAAGAAATCCTCCCAGCGAACGCAGGATCGAAACGAGGGAAGGCAAGAAGCGAGGGCGGCATCTGTGGGACAAGAAGGGTGCTGTAAAAAAGAAAAAAGCCTCGGGGACTCGTGCGAGGTGGGTTTTTTTTTACCCCAACAGCGAAGAGTCGCTCTGTCCTCGCTCACTCGTGCGACACCGAAAGACGCTCGGGTGTGTGGATCGTCGTTGTCGCGCGTCCTCTCCGACTTGCGTACAGCTCGCTTCGCGCGAGGAACGCATTTCTCATTTCTACACGTACGAGTCCAGCACTCGAGTCGGAGTTCGTTCGGAGGCTGAAATAAGAAGAGGGGACAGAGATGGAGAATGGAAAGAAAGAGAGAGACGGCGGAGGAAATTTTCACCAGCCGCTGAGGGATGGAAATTTTTCCGCTGCCAAGCGACTATATTAAAAAATAAAAAATTTCTGTCACGACAAGAATTGCGCCAACCAGATGAAAGGTTTCCACATTCCCACGCGTCCGCGATATATATATATGCGATATATATATACCTACTCCAAGTTGTACTCTGAATCGCTTATTACATCAATCTTCGTCGTGGAAGGGGCGAGAAATAAAATATCGACAGTGGATCGCTTGAATATTACGTCAATGAATTTTTTTTTTAATTTCCCAGCTACGAGAAAAAACTCTATAGCGATGTTGTCCCTCCTGGGTTTTAATTTATAGCTATTTGTCCCCTGGTTTTATGGCTTTTATTCACTTCATCTTTTATCGCCCATTGACGGAGGTCAGCTACGAATTTACCGCCGGGAAATGAAGGGAAAAAAAAGAGTGGAGGGCACGAGAGTTGCCAAGAGAGAAACCCAGCGAATGAGGCGCAAGTCGAAGGTGCGTACACGCGGCGC
Organism: Itoplectis maculator; assembly: GCA_964034905.1. NCBI lineage: Eukaryota > Metazoa > Arthropoda > Insecta > Hymenoptera > Ichneumonidae > Itoplectis > Itoplectis maculator. The sequence goes on along the minus strand of OZ035857.1, from coordinate 8,161,595 downwards.
GACGTTAACGATGTCAATTATGGTAATGAATTGTTAGGCGCCGAGGGATGCATAGCAGTTAAGTTAAAATACGAGAGGCTGCCCCGCGGGGTGGAAGCCCCGCGCCTTCGTAATAGTATCAACGCAGTAGCGCGGCTCTCGTCTACATAATGCAGCGCATGAGGCAAAACGCGCGCGGAGGAGTAGAGATCGTTGAATGAGTCGACTCGTACGTTCTCAAATTTTTCTACACGCTCGACGATATATTTCTCAGACGCTAAATCAAATGAGGAACGAGAATTTGATCGTCTTCGCGTACAGCCAATCAGTACAGTCGTTGTAAGCCTCATACCTATGCTAATGCACTTCATTTTTTTATTTCATGTATATAAATATTTTACACGAAAAAAAATCATTCGTTAAGAAGAAATTTATTCGTGGGCTGCCAAAGCATTTTTTTATTAATTTTTTTTTTTGCGTGGTCGAATATGACGCGAGTAAAGTTACAATTAATGAATTAAACACAGAAAACATTTTCAGTAAATTACTTTTGTCTTTTTATTATTTGGGACTTTTGAAAAAAAATTCAGCTCTGTTCGAACTTAGGCAAAAAATTTGGAAGACTGTGAATTTATTCACAAACTTAACCTGCGCAACATATTCAATATGTCGATTCCGAGTGCTCGAAGTCCGATGAACGCGACCGGCACTGGTGGCACTCGAGACCTGAGGGCCAAAAGACGAGTGTCCTCTGAGAAATCAGAGCTCAGCGACCATCGCAGTCCTCGGCCTTGATCCTCGCGTACGTGTAGGTAGATAAGTGTACGGTCGTCGAGTCGTCGGTAAGATTCTACACGCAAACCTCGAGCCGCACGTTGATCACAGGCTGAATATTTATTAGTATCGGAACGCGCGACTGGCATTGAGGTCTAAAAAAAAAAAAGGCCACTTTCAAACATAGTTGCCGCGGTTGAGATTTCTCCAGAGAAATTGTATATGAAAGTGAAAACCCTGTCTTTAATATTTCGGCATATTTTTTTTCCTCCCTCCACACCATTGAGATTTTTTTTCCTGAAAAATATTAACCTCTTTATTTTCCCCGAAAAATATTAACCTCTTTATCTTCCAATACAACAATGATAAAAAAAGCTCATCGTCCCCAAACTACACAAAAGAATATCAGTCCGATTGTCCTCATATCCCATCCCGCAAACGTCACTGAATTACGAGGTCCTCGGTATGTGTTCACGTATTTCCGTCGTGTCGTCGGTTGCGGTTGAAATACCTGATTCCATGGCCGCTTAGCGAAGCCGGGAGAGAGACGGACCTAAGTCGCGAAAGCGTTGCGAGCGAGCGAGCCAACCAAGCGGCGAACCACGAGAATAAGACAGCAGTGGCCTGCGTCGGGCCAGCGTCACAAGAGTCCGAAGACACAGAAGTGAACGAGGAGAAAGTGCGAGTGAGATGGTAGAAGTCGAGCAGAGGAGAGGGTAAAAGCCACGGAGTGTTATGCCTATACAGGCGCAACCCCCCTTTAGTCGCTTATACTCTATTCTCTAACTCTCGGAGCTGCTTGTTCTAACTCAGGCAGATCTACGGCTTTCCTGTAACATAGATTCGCGTTTGCCGCATAGTAGCCCCGAGAAGCCTCGACTCGCTCACTCCTTCGCTCAACCCCTTTCGCCTCTTGTGCTGTATGTATATACGTAGCACGCGGAGAGACAAGGGAGCGGCAGACGTGGCGCTGGTTGTGAGACACGCGTGTGCTGCGGCAACGTCTCCTGGTAGGGGGGAGGGGGGGGGGGGGGGGGGGGGCACGACCATCCTGCTTCGTCTCCCTCTTTACCCCGCCATACATTCAACGCGGCGAAACCTCAAACGCGACCGCCGCTCCGCTTTTCGTACGTACGTATACATACAGCGGTGCAGCAGCAGAAGCAGCAGCACACGTTTCACGAAAAGCATCCGGCGTCGCACAACCCCCGAGACCCGGCAAACGGCGTCCCTCTATTTCACCTTCTGACAATTCTCTCTCTTTGCGCCAAAGAGGAGAGAGAAGGAAGCGCCTGACTTTCGTAGAGGCCAAGAAATCAATTTGTGTGTTGAGAAAATCATTGCCCATGATATTGCTAAGTGATAACGATGAAATAAAAAATAAAATAAAATTGATTGTCACAGTAATTCTGGCTAACTTCCGAACACAACTATAACAACTGCAGCAATAATAATTTCCTTCTTGAAAAAAATACGAAATACAAAAATAAAATCGATTGACACAGCAATTCTGTCTAACTTTCGACTGTAACTACAACAACAGCAACAATAATAATATCCTTCTAAAAAAAAAATACAAAATTCTAATTAAGGAGTGATCGAAATAAATTGACAATTAATTATCATTAAAAATACGGGGAAAAATGTTGCTCGCTCTGCTAATAGACCACTCGACGATTCTACATATGTCACCCGCAGACTCGCACGCGTTATTTGAACGTCCTCCTTATGCTCCTTACGCAGAGCTCTCGTATTAAGCTTCATGTACATATTCCATTGCCCCCCTCCCAAGCTCTGCTGCTGCGTTATTCGGCACGTGCCTCGGTGCTGTAACGCAATCGTCCACTACCAACAGCGCCGTGGACGTAGCAAGGCAGGATAGAAGCAGTGGCAGCAGCAGCGGCAGCACACGTGGTCCTTTTTCTCTCCCTCTCTTCGCGATACTTTCCCGTCGCTCGGTTCGCTCGGCTTTGCCGCCCTTGTGCCACAGCAGCAACAGCAACGCTCGCTTCTTTCCGGGGTCTCGATCTCCAGGGCGAAAAACGTGACTCTCCGACCCTCGCAGCCTCGGTTATACGACCGGGACTCAGAGAGCGCGCTGCGAAAAAGGAAGCAGAGGACGCGCGAGAGCCGTCGACGAGAACCAGAAGGAGAATGACGAAGAGGCGACGGCGCTGGTTGGCGGAGAGGGCCACCCGGTGTCGAAATAAGAAGCTCCCACGAGGCCTCTGCCAAAAGAGACGAGTGCGACCCCCCTCGAGTCACGGGTGAAACGTGTGCACATAATTTAGCTATCGCAACGACGCTTCTCGCGTGCGATGTGAGGGAGACCCACATTTCGGCGGTAAAAGTATTTAGTATTTTTTTTTACGCATCTGTTCAGCAGCTATACATAAATCGATCGCCCTCAGAGCCAAGCAAAAGTTGCGGCTGCGTCGACGTGTAATTATTTTTCACCGCGAGAACTCAGAGGTAATTGCTCGGCGCATTGGACTCCGTGACACGAGACATCGATCGAGAAATGAGAGAAAAAAAGAGAGAGAGAGCGATGAAGAAATGAGAGAGGAGAAAGAAAAATTGTTCAGAACGTGACAACTCGTAAGCTTCGCACCGAGTCGAGGTGCGAGGCAAAAGGCGCCGCTCGACTCCCCCTTCGCCCTCCCCCACCCCTCCCTCCCCCTCCTCCCGTGGCTCTGCTGCTCGTAAACCTCGAAAATACTTACAAGGTACGTGAATGGTATGTACATCGAAATACGAAAGCTCGGAGCGCGAGGCAAGGCAACACAACCCCGGGGGAGGGTGGAGGGGGGGGGGTGGTATGGGTGGGAGGGGTGCGAGCCAAAGGGGATGAAGGGAGCATATACACAGCCACCGAGAGAAAAACAAACTTTGCTCTTTTCCTCGGCGCGAGCGAAACGAGCGCGAAAAAAGTAAGCGCGGCTCCGGCGTCCGAACGTTGTCGCTGCGGCGGAATAAAGAAAGTTCGGTCGCTTGGAAAATAAAAAGCGACGCTATCATTTCTCCCTCTTTCCCCGCTTTTGCTCGCCACGGTATTAAATGTATAACGCGGCGCAAGTAGTACGAACACCCAAGGATCGTGTGCGGTCTCCGCATTGCTATTCGCTTTCGCGTTTCCTCTTTTATACCTTACCCCCCCCCCCCCCCCCGCCCCCCTCTACCCCTCGCACTGAACCCTCTCGGCCCCTCTTAGCTCTCCCCGAGCGACAACCAAGCCCTTTCCCCTCCTTTCCTATCTCACTTTCCTGCGCTCTCTATTCTCTCTTTACGACCTTTTCCCACTCTGCGCATTTTCTCCGCGTGACACACGAAAAGTTGCTCCTCATCCGAGAAGCCACAAAACCTTCGAGAACCGCGTCGAAAAATACGTTTTGATACGCCGGTAACGACGAATTGGATTTTCGACACGACGATGAGGTTCTACCGCTGTTTTACAACGAATCTCGTGTCAAACAAAGTATACGGCTGAATTTCGTCCGTTCGGGTCGCGATAAGGGGATGAGATAAAAGGATTTTGTTGGCTGTTAAGAAATACTTCGGCGATGGACAAATTTTTCGTCCCCTCACTGAGAAAAATGCAGGGATAAGAAATAGTCATTGGTGCCATAATTTGTTACGTTAATTATCGTCGCACGAACCATAAAAGCATTGCTATCCTCTCAGCCAAATATGTCGTATGGCAAAGTCTACCACACATTTTGCAGATGTCCAGCATTTTCGTCCTTATCCGTCTTAATTTTTTCTAACCTGGCGTAGGTCACTTATTTTCTTCCAAGACGCCCCAAAATGCATTGCACGGCGCGAAAATTACACAAAGCACTGAGGACAAATTTCATTTTCTTCTTTGTCGCTCGTGCTTTCTCCTTTCTTCTTGGCGAAAGCAGCACGACCGAAATGTGAGGGTTGTGTCGCAGATAGTCGTAGGCCGCGTGGCCAGTTACTATTGGTCGTGCAAGGTACCGCTGTGGATTTTCGCCGCAGCAGGAGGATATCCAGTTGGACGGCCGACCACTGGGTCATCCGCGAGGCAGAGGCGACTTTGGCGCCAGAAGAACAGAGCGCGTGCGGCGGTCTCGTTGCGGCGTCGACTCACTCGCTTCTCTTTGTATTCAACCTCGACGTTGCCTCTGGGACAATTTGGTTAGCGCGAAATATCCCGGAGCCGCCCGGCCAGAGGACCGAGGAGACCCCGGGCGTTATTATACTCGACGCGCGAGCGCCCGCTGAATTTCTCGTTGGTGCGCCACGTGCGCTCGACGCGCCAGCAGCCGACAACCACGGCTCGCGCGTTTTTCTCCTCGAAATTTTTATTTCTCGGGCAAATACCGGTCATATTTGGAACCAGCGGAAAATTTCACGTCGGATAGGGTTTTTTAACTTGGCGAAATCGAAAATTTTTTTTTGGGCCAATTTTGCGAAAAATGGCAAGGGGCTTCTAAAAATTTGCGATTTTTGAGGGTCAACTTTAAAAATCTGCAAAAAATTGAGGAATCGAGATATCGCGTTCCGCCTGGCGGGATTCTCTTCGTTGAAGAGTCTTCTTTCGAACGCAAAAAGAAAATCCCGATTATATTGATCCAAAGAAAAATTACACCGATTTTAGTAAAGTGGCAAAATTGGGAAAAAGTGAAAAATCGTTTTTCGCATTTTTCTCCTCGAAATTTTTATTTTTCAGGCAAATACCGGTCATATTTGGAATCAGCGGAAAATTTCCCATCGGATAGGGATTTAAAACTTCGTTAAATCGAAATTTTTTTTTTCGCCCAAAGAACCGGCAAGGGGTACCCCTTGCAAAAAATTTCGATTCATGAGGGTCAAGTTTAAAAATCTGCAAAAAATTAAGGAATCGAGATATCGCGTCCTGCCTGGCGGAGTTCTCTTCCTTGAAGAGTTCTCTTTCGAATGGAAAAAGAAAATCTAGATTCCATTCATCCAAATAAAAATTACATCGATTCTAGTGAAGCGTTAAAATTCGACAAAAAGTGAAGAACATTTTTCGCATTTTTCTCCTCGAAATTTTTATTTCTCGGGCAAATACCGGTCATATTTGGAATCAGCGGAAAATTTCCCATCGGATAGGGTTTTAAAACTTCGTTAAACCGAAAAAATTTTTTTTCGCCCAAAAAACCGGCAAGGGGTACCCCTTGCAAAAAATTTCGATTCATGAGGGTCAAATTTTAAAATCTGCAAAAAATTAAGGAATCGAGATATCGCGTTCCGCCTGGCCGCGTTCTCTTCCTTGAAGAGTTATCTTTCGAATGGATAAAGAAAATCTAGATTCCATTTATCCAAATAAAAATTACATCGATTCTAGTGAAGCGTTAAAATTCAACAAAAAGTGATGAACATTTTTCGCATTTTTCTCCTCGAAATTTTTATTTCTCGGGCAAATACCGGTCATATTTGGAATCAGCGGAAAATTTCCCATCGGATAGGGTTTTAAAACTTCGTTAAATCGAAATTTTTTTTTTTCGCCAAAATTTTTCGCGAAAATAATTAAATAATGATCATAAAGCACCTGCAACATTGTCCGAGGTGAACTCGAACTCGAGAGAAACGTGTCTGGTTCTCGCCACGCACAAAGGAAGTTTGTTTCTACCCCGCGAGTGCGTCGAGAGCGCCAAAGCCAAAGAAACCCGATCAGCCGCGTTGTGGTACACACAGCACACTGTCCGTGCAATGTCCCAACAGTAAGAAACTCGCCTCCATCCGCGGCTATGAGCTAAATTAATTCTCCTGATGTTACCGCTGTCTCTGTCCGTGTTCCCCACTGTCGTCGCGTTGAGGACGCACGTGGCAAAAGGTATCCACGTCCTTAATGCGATAGAATGTTCGTGGGACGCGAGTACAAAGCCGAAGGACCAAACGAGACACGAACGCACGTTGACATTTTGCGAGAGGTAAAAAAAAAAACAACCCCAAAAGAAATCCTATCCGTACAGACTATTTATAATATTTGCAATAAGTTCACATTAACAAAAATGTCACCAATCGCTTAATACAATACATTATCCCTATTACACTAATTATATACATTTTGATACAACTATAATTTTTCATAGCAAATGCACCGCCAAAAATGTTCCCTCTCGTCCAGCGAACAATTGATATGAATATAAAGAGGCGCTAAGGGCCGAAAAAACCTCGGCCCCCGGATATCAGAGATAAAAATCAGCATCGCAGTCGGAAGTATATACATCTCTCGAGGGTAAAGAGCGAGCTCGGGATGTTCCGGAGGCCGAAGCCAAGAGAGCAGCATCGTTTTCTCGTTCGTCCCGGCTCTTCGCCCGAGAGCGAAGATGACTGATCGCTCGGTTGCGTGCGCGTATCCTCGGTGACGTTTGAAGGGCGTAGGAGGGGGGAGAGGCAGGGCGATGCGGTATCTGCAGCCAACAGCGTGAAATTAAAAGTTCCGTCTTTTCTTCTTCTTCTTCTTCTTCTTCTTCTTCCTCTTCTCCTTCTTCTTCCTCTCCGCTTCCTCGTCATCTCCCGCCGCGTGTATTGCACCGTTGTGGAGATTGTGGCTGCGTTGTGTGACCCCCCCCCCCCCCCCCCCCCCTCACCCTGAGAAAAGATGCAAACGATAGGACAGACGGAACGAGTAAAATGGCAAAAGGAGAACGAAAACGGGAAAGCGAGGTAAAGCAGAAGCGAGGCAATGGGAATATAGCCCCGAAGTGGAAAAGGCTGAGAGGGAGCAGACCGAGAAGGAGAAAAGTCGAGTGGGTCGCTGCTGTATACGGAGAGACACGCGCAGGGCACGTTTGGGACAGGGAACGCGAGACGAGAGGTCGGCTCGACCACGGACCCCATCGATCTTCCTCCGCAGGCGTCGTCCTCTCTTCTGTGTCTCTCCCTCCCCCACTGCGCGAACCTAGGGGGTTATCTATATACACCGTATCCACTTATACACGTGAGCTACGTATACACGTGCGGATAGAGGGGCCAATGCGAGTTGTGTCGGTGTATGGCTGCGGCACACGCAGGTATACACGTGCGGGGAGGAGGGAGGGGGAGGAGAGAGGGGGAGGGGAGGGTGTGGAGACCCGCGCGCGAACGCACCGGGGTAGTAAATACCTTTGGCAGAATGACAAAACGTCCCTAATCCATCGTAATCCGTGGGCTCCAACGCTGCTGCTGCTTCTGCTGCTTTTGCTTCTGGCTTCCCGGATTTCTCGAGTATATTTTGTCGGATCTCTCCGGCGAACGGTGAGTCGGCTTCAAGCTGAGGAGAAAAGGAGGGAACCCCTCGGAGCTAATTTTTTATTGTGTTTTTATTATTTTTTTTTTGTGGGGAAAGCCTCGCCACATCTGTGAAACAAAATCCAACTTACACCATCGGTGAGCCACGTTTTTTTGAAAGTTCGATACTTCATCATTTTTATATCACGTCCGGTCTGATCATAGTCAGACTGAGACTACTTGGGAAGCCTCATTTGTTGACGGGGTGAATCGTAGCTGTTGCAGTTATGGTCATGGTCTGACTATTCACGGGGCCAACTACTGGCAGTATAGTCTCAGCTCAACGCTGCCCAGTTTGCTGATTAGATCCTTCGATCCCTCTTCGTCCGCTGCTGCGATTCTCTCCATTGGGAATTAACTAACAATTATTTTTTTTATTCCTTTTTTTTTTACAGTCTTTAGTCTTCGTTTCCGGCATCTTACGATTTTAGTCTTTTAGGCTTTTTTACCAAAGCGCAAAAAATAAAAAAAAATCTAATCAGACTAGATTCCTCCTTCATCGCATTTCGTCCACCTTTTGTCCTTTTTTCTCTATCGTTCTGACTCGTTTAACCTTGCCTCGGTTTCCGACGCTCCAGGTTTTCGTTGTACCCGCCCACGCAATTTACCAACGCCTTTTTTCTTTGCTTCTATTTTTCTCAGCTCTTCCTCCGCGCTTCCGAATAGCAACGACAGAAGCTTAGCGCCTTCTCAGCGCCCTGGAACCGCTCTTGGGTCGTTCGCACGACGCCCGCACTTTCCCGAACTCAGTGGGTATGCTACACTCTCCACCGGAGGTGCCACACAGCCCACTCCGACGCATTAGCCAGCCGGAGCTCTGGCCGCGCGCGCTGCACGTCATTTGCATGCGGCTGTCATTCCCCGCACGTTTGAGACCTCAACGCCATCTTGCATCACTTTACTTTGATCTCGGTGAGCGCACGCGGGGGCTAATATCGGAGTCCTCGCTTCGGTGGGAAATACCAATTCACCCGGGAGCGAGAGCGCGAGAGAATTTCACGGAGAGCGAGAGGATCGCACTTCCGAGCAAAGTAGCATAAATTCCGTTGAGTGAGAGAGCTCGATGTGAACGAGAGAAGATGACTAACGCAACTCTGATAAACCTCGGAGCTGAAAACGTGACCGCAGAAATTTTACCCTCGGCACTTCACCAGCTAAACATTTTTTTCTTGAACCATTGGCCTGTTATATCGATACACAAAGTGTCCACAAATAAAAAAATATCCATAATTTCTATAAAATACAGCAATCCACGAGACGTGTACACTGAGAAAAAATAGTAGGTAAAATTAGTAGTGATAACTAATCAAAGATTCGATCTACCAAAATATTGGTCAGTTACTAAAATATTGGTAGCTCAAACCAACGATTAGTAATCACAACTATTAATTTTTTTCAGTGTAACGAGTCTAATTTTTTATTTTTATTTTGTGTAACGAGTTTAATTTTTTTCGAGGGTAATGAGTCTATCGCGAATAAAATATCCGAGCTTTTTTTCCATACTACAGGTGTCACAGTCACAGAGCTCTCGATTTCCACGGCGCGAAGGATGTATATGGGCTTTGGCATATGGGTTTAAGATATTCCACGCGCCGGGTGTTTGAGAAGTAATAAAAAGCCGACGCGCACCGTCATTACGTTCATCCAGACAAACGAGGGGCCGGCGTGACTGGGATGTCGACGCGGGGCCAGCCGAGCCCGAAGACGAATGTCCGACGTCAAAGGGAGAATCGAAAACTTATTCAAACGGGGAAATTGCAGGGTTCGCTCGGGCTCCTCTCTCTCTCACTTCCACTGCTACGAGTCTCTCTCGCCTCTTTCGCCTTCTGCCCGCGCGGTATTCCACCTCCTCAGGAGGAGGTGGAGGGGGAGGAGAAGGATGAGAAGGACGAGGGAGAGAGGCCAGACAAAAATCGAATGAGAGCGCGACGAAACGTTCGGCGCGTGTCTCACGTCACGCCGAACGGTAAATAATGTATATCACGCGCGCATCTTCGCCTCTTCCATCCCATTTGCGTTATGTACCCCCAACGGGAAGCTAATATAACGGGGAAGGGTCATATACGTAATTGCGTCGATTTTCGCGACTTTCGACCATTTTCGAACTCGATCAGGTCCATCGAGAAGCATCAGAAGTCCCGAAAAAATAAATTTCAGAATATTGCAGCCGGTTATTTTTTTTCATTTCAGATGCCCAAAGCTCAGGTGGATGGGCAATAGGGTAGAAGTTTTTGGCCACTTTAGGGCCGATTGTGGCCATCACATTCAAAGGAAAAAAACAACACATTTAATGGCATAAAAAAAAATCGAGTAGGTCAATCGGTGAATTTATATGAATTTATTCGACACGTTTTTATAGGAAAAAAATAATTTCAAGAATATAATAAAAATGGCCACAATAGGTACAGTGGCCACTAATGGTACATCTAACCTATTGCGTCGAGGGGCGTCAGATATATTTTTCTTTTTTTCTTCTTCTCTCATAAAACCAAGAAACCGAGATGCAAAGGATCCGTCGCTCGTCTCACCGTCGTTTTCCTTATCCCGTCACGTTTCACCCGTGTGTCCAGCAAATCTCGTCGCGCGACCCGCGCGCCAAGATTTGACTCTGAGCGACGCACTGAGAAAGACACAGAGTGCAAGGGAGACACAAGGGGTGGGTTAGGAGCAGGTGGAGGGGAGGGGGGGGAGGGGGGGGGGAGGCTTTCGCAGGGGTTTTTTGCCGGTGTATAAGAAGCCAGCTCAGGCTGCACGCGCAGCCGACGGTCCGACAGAAGAGAGGGGACGGAAAAACGAGCGGAGAGGCAAAGTAGACGCAGCGACGGTGGAAGCGGATAAAATATTCTCGCTGCGTCCGGAGCATTAAGTCTCGCTGCGCACACGGAAATCTCGTCCGGCAGATCGTCAACGCGATCATTCGTCATTCCGCCAAAAGTTTCCTCGCTGTTGTTCACCGCCCCTTCCGTCAGTCACTCTCTCTCTCTCTCCTTCGTTCTCCATCTCCGCCGTCTGTTGGCCTGGCAAACAGGAGCCGCCTACTCCGTCGCCGCTGTATTATGCGACATCGTTTTACGAAGGGCAACGTTTGTCACAGCCTGCGCCGCGTTCCAAACCCTAGGCCCTTGAAAAATTGTTCTGCAACTTTGCTCGGGTCGTCTTATTATATCGACTGCGTCTCACGTCGTACCATTTGACGTGTCAAATTACGTGGTACGTCCCTCTGCCGTCTGGTTGCCCATTCTGCACTCGATGTGTGACATTTGGGACGAAATGTCCTCTCATCTTCATCACACACAGCGAATGCTACGAGCGAAGGCCGCGAATACGAATGAACTTATGTACTAAATTTTTTTTAACAGCCCTACGGACGAAATCAGACGTAAAAAGAAAATAATCTCCGGAAGGAAGGTTCGTGAGAAAAAGTGTGCGACCTTTTCGCCTTGTCACTCGCGCGGCGAGTTATGCGAACGGTAAAACCGCGGGAATATGTAATTCCGCGTAACACGCACGTTTCGCGGCGATAAATTATCCGACGAGGTGTAACACAACTCAGATATTATTGTACTATAACTCGCGAGTTAATATAACTTTCGTCGTAACGCACCCGAAGCGCGGGAGGCGAGGGCATAAAAAAAGAAGCCGAAGCGAACACAAAGCGAATAGCAAATGTATAAGAGAGTTGAGATTTTTTTCAGTGAGGGATCATAAAAAAGTAAGGGTAACGAAAAAAAAAAAAAATGAAAAAATCTGGGCGTTGGAATAGAAGGTTTAAGGTTCGTGTTGGGTCGGAAAGGTGAGGCTTTTCCACGTAACTTCCTTAAAAAAAAAAAAAAAAAAAAAGATACCCTAAATGAGTCACAATGAATTCACCATAAAGCTCCCTTAAAGCTAACCTCTGTTTGCCGAAAGAGACAAAAAGATCTGACAGCAGTCAAAGTATGTTACGAAAAGACATTACGCACATGCGTTGCGCCTTTTGGTTGAAAAAAAAATGCGGTGGACGAAAGTGAGCACGAATCGTGCCCTGGAAAACTATAGCGACGGCGATACACCATAAAGAGAGAGAGAGAGGACTGCGAGAGCGCGGCTGCCGGGAGCAGAACGGAAAGCGGAGCGTCGCCGATCGTAAGATAGGAGAGCGAATAGCCGCAGCGATGCTAGCGGAGAGAGAGAGGCCCCATAGACCGCACATGCGGCGAGCCCATAGAGCCGGGACCGCAGTGGTACGTTACGGCAACCCGATATCTAATACCCCGGGAGCCCCCCGAAGCCACAGCCCCGCAATCCAGATGCACACGCCGACCTTAACTGATACGCCGAGGCGAGCGCGCGCATTTTATTTATTATTATTGCCCCGAAACATCCTGCGCGCAACGAGCTGGAGAGAGCGGAGCTTTTGCCAAACTTGTCTTCCCGCTGGTTGTGCGATACGTAGAGGTGCTTCTGTGTCGAAAGGTCATGGCCACCGTGGCTGGAGAGACACATACACCCATATTGCGGGGCTTTTGCTTCTGACAAATTTTTTTCGACGGAAATATGTCCTACGTTGTGGTGGACATTTTTTTCGGAGGTTTAATGTGACCGCAGCGTTTTGGTTTTATACCGATTTTCACGCAACTTTATCTCTACCCTATCTCTCGATTCTAATAGTTGGCCCATCAACATTAAAAAAATCAGATGTGACGACCATATAATAAATTGGGAGTAGGAGATTAATAAAGGAGAAGGGGATTTGAAGGAGATTTTTATTATATTTTTTAATTAAAAAAATATTATTATTTTTTAATCATTTATTTTTTATTAGATTTTTTTTTTTTTATTTTTTTTTTTTTTTTTTAAGGAGATTTTTATTATTTGGGATTATTTTGAGTAATAATTCTAAGCTGATAAGTTTTCAATTCGCACAGATAAATAAAATTGGCAAATACACAATTTGCCCGCTTACATTTTTTGATCGTCGAGAACGATAACCTACCCTCGATTCTCAAGCGTAAAAAATTGCCTAAGAGATAGGAAAACAAACATAAAAAAAAACAATTAGAGGAAATCATATCTACAGCTGATGGCGGATACTAACTGTATTTTGGCCAAAAAAATATATAACCACGGTCAAGCCGTCAAGAAAGAACCGCGAGGCCGTGCCACTAGACTCTCCCCTAACCCCCTTTACGTCTCCGGGAATGTAACTACTCGTGGGCTTGAGCGAGCTTGCCAAATGCATAAATCAACGCCTGAAAGAAGTCCCGATGTTTCCCTCGGTGTTTCGCCAACGGAGTTTTATTATACGCCGCTTCTTTCCACTCTCCGTAGTTCCACTCTCGTTCTACCCTCTGCATTCGCGCGACCTCAGCCTCTCGTTCCTTCGTCGCTTTCTTCTTCGGCTGTACAACTACGCGTTCTGTCTTTTTTATTTTATTTTTTTTTTCACTCCGCAAGTCAACGTTGGAAAAGGAGTAGTCGCAGGGAACCCTCGTTTACCCCTCGGTGCACAACACCCTCCACTACCCCATTCGCCTCTCCCTTCGTATCGCACACCATATAGACATTACCACTGAGAGGCCACTACGCTATCACTCCGAGCGAGAGCAACACCAGCATCGGCGTCTGAAAGCTCATTCACGCGAGATTTGTGCCGACGACAAATTAAATGGCTCCTGATTTATCGGCGCTTCCGCTGAGACGCTTTTTGCCACATTCCTGGGCGACTTGACGCAAACGACTCAAAGCATTTCTTGGTTCGCGTCGTATTTATGCTTCCGCATCGTTTTACTTCGCATTTGCTTTGCTCTCCGAAACGTTTCGTGCAGATTTATTTTGCGCCTTTGGAATTGGCGAATAATTTTGTTTAATCGATAGATAATTTTTTTTCTTCAATTATCTTCAAGGCACCCACGTGTTGAGTCACGATTAATCTTTCGGCGACGCGACGAAAAATACAGCGATAAATTCGTTTGACGTCGTTTTTTTTTCGTGATTTATTTTTTGATTTATTTTCCGTGCGTACAGCGAATCAGGAAATCCTCAGGACACCATCACTGTTCCATTAGTTTTCGATATGAAATATTCCGTGTGTACTCGAGATGATAAGCGCGCGCGAGAGAGGAACACAATAGGTAATGCGACCCTCGGAGCAACGTAATCTAACGTAAGTCGAGTCGGAACGATCGTTTCGTTCATCAACGTGGAAGGCGACGTGTGATCTCTCCTACGGTTCCCTCCGATCGAATCGTATACGAGAAAAGGACGCCGGTACGTGATCTGCCTCGGGAAATACTCGGGCGACCCCCGTTTCCGAGCTACGTATTAGAGCGTCTTTCGTCAAAGGGCGCGCGCGCGGATGACGAAGGCGGAATCGTGCGGAGACGAAAACGGCGAAGCAACGTCGAGTCGGTTTTACTCAATATTTACACCAAATTTTTTTTTCCACGGCCCTTATACATTGTCCAAAATTTAGCTACCAAAGATTCTTCGTTTCACAGGTAAAAATGTTGGAGATAGAGTAGATGTAGTGGCCACTGTACCTATTGTGACAATTTTTATAATTTTTTTCCTGAAATTATTTTTTCCCAACAATTGCACGTTATTTTTTTTTACAAATGCATTCCAATTCACTGAATGACGTAATCCGATGATTTTTTTATTCGATTTAATGGTTTGATTCATTCCGTTGAATGTGATGGCCACAATTGGCCCTAAGATGGACAAAAACGGTACGTCTACCCTACTTCGAAATTCGACAAAATTTGTACCTTATACGTCGTCCAAAATTTAGCTACCAAAGGTTTTTTTTTTCTTTGTGTCACAGGTAGAAATTTCGGAGATACATACTTCGAAATTCGACAAAATTTGTATTACTTCACCAACGAAAATGCTATAAAAGCGCAAGAACAAAATGCATTGATCGTCGATATTCAAAGTCTTTTTCCTCTCGACTCGTCTCATCATCGTCGTCGTCATCTGCATGTGAGGACTTTTCTCTTGCGATGCTTCCCCAGCTTGATGGAAGGCTCATCGCGGTGGTGTTCGACGATTGGTGGAACCCGATATCCTCCAGGACGACGACAACGACGCAGATAAAATCACGGGTGGCTCGTGTTGAGCCACGCGACGAGATCCGGCGAGCTGCGACGAATAACGATGCAAATGTTGCACGGAGCTCTCGGGAGGCGAGGGTCTCGCCTCCTCTTCGTTTGGTTCGTAAAGATATGCGCCACGTACGGGCGCAGCTGCTATGCATAACGACGCAGGGGCTGCTGCTGCTGGGCGACAGAGTCCTACGTTGCCCCTTGCGCTAATTTTCATTGATGACACTCTCACTCGTTTTATCCTTCCCCCTATATTATCCCTTCCTCGATTCGCATTCGATTCACGGCTCAGTGCCTCATAAAATAAATGCTCGACGCGTTGAATTTTTTTTTTTTTTTTTTTTCTTTTTCAAACATTATTTATTCCTTGGCCTTATCCACCCATCAAATTCTGTACAGCTCGTGTTCGTCCTTCAGAGCGGAACACGAATCCCTCGCAAAGCTTCGCCTCAGGCTACTTTGGATTGGCCTCGATGGAGCTGGAAAAATATTTACAATTGAAACGTTAAACGCACATCCAGTTCTGAAGCAGGTATTGAAAGTGGACAAAATCGATGAATAGATAAGTACGTATTTTTTTTTTAATCACCTCCGATTCCAGCTTCCGCTGAGGGCTTTTCCCGACTGATATTCTTGTACATCGTCCAGGGATTGATTAATGCCTTCTCCGGAATGCGTTGCCCTTCTGCAATCTGTCGAGAACAAGCGGAGTCGATTGATAAATAGTAGCGTTTCGCGACTGGTAAACAAGACAATATTTGTCGGACCATCAATCGTCATAAAGGCAATCAGTGTGGTCGTCGGACCTGTTTTCCGTTGCATTGATCGGCCGCCAATCTTACTCACCTTGACTGCCGCGAGATCGGGATTTCCGCGATTAGTCGCGCAGTAGACTTTAGCTCGCGGAGGCGATGCCAGACACTTCATTCCCGAGCGGATTAACTTGACCAGCTGATTTTTCTGTCGTGCGATGCAAAATTTATTCCTCGCTCAATTTTACAAATTTTCGTATGATCCTTAACCTTATTCAGAGGAACTTACCATCGATGCCTTTCCAATTTAATCCTGTTTCTCAAGATTCTCTTTCACCGACCACCGAAGGCCAATGTCGCAAGATCGAAGTGCACTCGAAGCGACCTTCACGCGATTTCTCTCAACTCCGCCATCTGAACTTTTCAGCTATAGTCGACGGAGATTGTGTGCAGCTTTACACTGAGAAAAGTCAGTAGTTGCCATAACCAATCATTGGTTTGATCTACCAAAAAATTGGTTGCAGATACTAAAATATTGGTAGCTCTGAACAACGATTGGTAATCCCAACTATTAATTTTTCTCAGTGTATAAATACTCGCGAAAGTTGAGGAAACACAGTACAATAGAGCCATCAAATTAAATATGCCATAAAGTGCTCCGAGGACAGGGTTACAGCTCGACCGTTGGTTTAGGCCTCATTCCCGATATGAAAAGCACAGCCAGTTAGACCCGCACCGTCCAAAACTGAGGAAAAAGAGCGACACAGACCGCAACGAAGTCAGAGAAAAACGCGCAGCAAGCGAACAAGAGGAGGATATCCGTTTTGTAAAATAAAAGCAATTGCCCTTCCGACAGCCTCTCAACGAGAGTCAGCCCGCGAGAAGCGGGAATAGGCGCGAGAAGAGCAACGAGGAGCGCAAACGTAACGAGATAATAAAAGAGAAATCTCATTCATAACTTTCGCTTTTCATGCATACGAAATTATGTCGGCTTCTATCTTCCACTGCCCCCTCTCTCACTTTTTCACCCCTCTCACTTTCTCTCTCTTTATTTTTCTCTCTCTCGTCGCAACCCTCTCTATCTTTCATACCTCCGACGCGTTTTCTTTTATATAATTACCCACACCGAGGGGTGTGGAAGGGGGGGGAGGGGGGTGAGAGGGTGCGAAGTGAGCAAGAAGATGCGGATTCTCCGACCTGGCCAGGGTCGTGCTGGGAATACTGGGGACGCTGCTCAGAGAGGCCGCAGAGCAAGACAGAGTGGTAAAAGGAGAGAGAGTGAGGGGTGGGTTTTAAGGGGGTGGGGGTGCGGTTTCACCGACGCGGGTCCCATATTACCACAGCAAACACGACGCCCCGTTGCGGGGGCATCGCGCAACTCGACCCCGGGACGCCCGTCTGCCGCTCCAGGTTCTTATATTAGCATCCGGTAATAGGCCTGTCACTATTCACTGCCTGTTGGCAATCAAAGCGGCCTCCGTCGCTACGAGTTCTCTCCTGGTCTTTGGCTTTCTGGCTCTCTTTCCTCCCTTGTTCTGTTTTTCTCCGACTCTTTCGCTTCCCTTTCTTCTATAGCCTCTGCGGAACTCTTAGATACGAGACTGGCCGACGTATCATATGCCAAAAGGAACAAAACCATCTCCAACAGCGACGGGAATGAAAGACGTCACTTCTAGTTTATTTCGTTCGTTATCGCGAAACGGATTGAAACGATGCCCAATTTTTTCGTTTTTTTTTTTTCCTATTTTTTGCCAAGGTGCATCTCTTCGCCTTTTTCATGAATGAAATCGTTGGGGACAGGCTAATTGTGTTCTGGAACGGATTTGAGAACGGATTGAGACATTTTTCGTCCGATCGAAAAATCGACAATGACACCGGTGAGCATTTTTTTGCGAGCTTATCGAATACTCCCAACACAATTTGGAATGACAATTTCGACAAATTTCCAAATAAAGAGGGGCAAATTTTTCCGACGATAATGCGGCGATATTTCGGAGCCGTCGAAAAAAAAAACGACTAATAGCCTCGTAAAGAGCTTACATTACGGAATAAAAAGAGAATCTTCCTCCGGCTCTTCTCGGCTGTGTTCTCGAGGCTCCCGTTTATCCGATCCCAAATTATGCGGAAAAGTTGTTGCCGCGTATCACCGGGAAAATAAGTCTCGGTATTAATTCAGTTCGACCGGCGAGCACACTTCACTTCTCCTCGTCTCCGCTCGCTTTATCCCTGGCTCGTCTGAATAATTTCCCAGAGACCCACCTCCCCCCTCCCCACAATTTATTCTCTCGCGACTGGCAGCACTGCTCGGGGTCTGCTTTCCCCCGCGAACGACAACGACAGCCGCCGGCCAACGACGAGGACAATATGCGCCCATTTTTCATCGGGCGAAACGCGTACAACGTTTCCCTTGGCAGACGCTACGCGGGTTGCAGCTTATTTGGCGCAAAACTCTCGAGCTTAACTCTTAATAAGCATTCCGGTCATCCTCGGCGCTCTTCGCTAATAAACCTTCGCCTCCGCTCAGGGAAATGAAATCCATTTTTTTTAATTCGGACGTATCGAGTTCTCAGATTTCCACTAATTAAAAAAAATATATAATTAAAATGCAGCTCTCTTTCAAGTCTCTTTATTCTCGTCAGATAGCGACACTTTTCTGTAATAATTACCTAGTGACAAATTTCTTCCGGATATAAATTGCGATATATATTTTTTCACCAAATTTCGATTTCTATCTCGAATCAATTACGATTTTTTTTCGATTTTTTCGCTCTCGCTTCGTATATCGATTCCCATGTCCACGAAACCGGTATTGCCCTGTAATTTCCCGCCCTAATCCAGTGCTACTCTCCGGTCATTTCGTCCCGGGTCAGCCAGGGGGCGCGCGCAGTATTAACGGTGCAAAGATGGCGGATTACGTCTCGAGACTGCGACGCCACCGACGCTAATAATTCTTTTAGCGCACGAGAGACGCAGGGGGGTCGAAAAATCGTTACTCACTCGGACTTACACACTCGTCGCCGGGGGTAAGTAGGTGCTTGGCAACGAGGTGGATTCCTGACATCTTATACGGGAGGCTCCGGGTGGACTGGCGGTCAAACGAGCCGGACACGAGGCCATTTCGGATGAGCGCGTTATACGAGCCACGCGAAACGAGTGACTAGCACCCCTCCCCCCCCCCCCCCCCCCTCCACTTCTATCCCACATATCGCGTCGCATTCGGAGCAAAGAGACACTCGGCTCAGTGTATTAGCGGACTGACGCTATTGCGGATATAATATATATTTTAGATACACAGCGAAACGAGTCCTCCGCTGAGACGCGACAGCATCGTCGTGTCACAGTGCTCGTAAAAATGCGGACCCAGGGGGAAGGGGGGGCGACAAAATCGCCGGGTAAGAGGTTATATACCCGGTTCGTATGTATATAGTGTATACCAGTTACATATGTTTCACGGCTCGGCCGCAGCGCGGTGCAAGGGTCGGCCCTCGTGTCTCGTCTCTCGGATGCGTTCGTAAACCGCGCGACAGCGGCGCAACCGTTAAAGTTAAGAGAGCAGCAGTGGAAAACCCTGAGGCGATCGCGACGTCTGAGGGAAAGAGAGGGAAACGAGGTAAGACGATGCTGCGGCGCGGACCTATTTCGTCCCTCTGGCGTCCTCTATAACCATAACCGAGAGGCTAAACCTCGGAATCTCTCCTTGATTTTGCTCTCTCTGGTTTTATACGTCTTGACCCCCTCCCCTCCTCTCTCCCCTCCCCGTGGATTTTTTCCTCTCTTTCTTTGCGACAGAATGAAGTAGCAAATTGCTCTTCCACCTAATAAAAACGCTCGTTCGTGTGTCGATGTATTTTTTTTTTATTTTTTTTTTCATGGCGTTTTGCTAAATAAGGTGACTTCGACGATTACGAAAAAGACACAGGTACTGTTTTTTTGCGGGGGAAAAAAAACATTCCGGGTACTTAGATGCGGAGTTCCTCGAAGACAGAGCGAGTTGTGATTATTTAAATGATGGACAGTCGATAGCACGAATTCCTTTCGGGCGATAAGTGCCTGGCAAATAAGACTCGCTAATTTGTCTCTGCGGGCGAGAGACTGGGATTGGAGGAGCTAAGAGCTCGGGCGATGTTTGAACAGTGAGCATACAAAGATGCCGCGGGAAATAGAGGAATGACAAATATTTTTTTGAGTTTCAACGGGTACACTCGAAAAATACTTTCGCGTCCGTATTAACGATGCGCGTTCCCCTTCTCTGGCTCTCGGTATTATTCCTACTGGTTCCGGATGATGATCACACGTTTCTACCGCGTGCGACGGATGTCTTGTTATTTTTTTTCGACGAACAATTTTCGAATGTTCGTGAGCAACCGTTTTTGGCGATTTATTCAGCATCTGATTGGTCGTTGGGAAGCCGGCAGCAGTTTGATGTTTATTATCGCGAAATTTGGCAGTTTTTCAGAAAAAAAAATCGTTTTTCGCATTTTTCTCCTCGAAATTTTTATTTTCCGGGCAAATACCGGTCATATTTGGAATCAGCGGAAAATTTCCCATCGGATAGGGTTTTAAAACTTCGTTAAATCGAAAATTTTTTTTTTCGCCCAAAAAACCGGCAAGGGGTACCCCTTGCCAAAAATTTCGATTCATGAGGATCAACTTTAAAAATCTGCAAAAAATTAAGGAATCGAGATATCGCGACCTGCCTGGCGGCGTTCTCTTCCTTGAAGAGTTATCTTTCGAATGGAAAAAGAAAATCTAGATTCCATCCATCGAAATAAAAATTACATCGATTCTAGTGAAGCGTTAAAATTCGACAAAAAGTGAATAACATTTTTCGCATTTTTCACCTCGAAATTTTTATTTCTCGGGCAAATACCGGTCATATTTGGAATCAGCGGAAAATTTCCCATCGGATAGGGTTTTAAAACTTCGTTAAATCGAAAATTTTTTTTTCGCCCAAAAAACCGGCAAGGGGTACCCCTTGCAAAAAATTTCGATTCATGAGGGTCAACTTTAAAAATCTGCAAAAAATTAAGGAATCGAGATATCGCGTCCTGCCTGGCGGCGTTCTCTTCCTTGCAGAGTTATCTTTCGAATGGAAAAAGAAAATCTAGATTCCATCCATCGAAATAAAAATTACATCGATTCTAGTGAAGCGTTAAAATTCGACAAAAAGTGAATAACATTTTTCGCATTTTTCACCTCGAAATTTTTATTTCTCGGGCAAATACCGGTCATATTTGGAATCAGCGGAAAATTTCCCATCGGATAGGGTTTTAAAACTTCGTTAAATAGAAAAATTTTTTTTCGCCCAAAAAACCGGCAAGGGGTACCCCTTGCCAAAAATTTCGATTCATGAGGATCAACTTTAAAAATCTGCAAAAAATTAAGGAATCGAGATATCGAGTCCTGTCTAGCAGCGTTTTCTTCCTTGAAGAGTTATCTTTCGAATGGAAAAAGAAAATCTAGATTCCATCCATCGAAATAAAAATTACATCGATTCTAGTGAAGCGTTAAAATTCGACAAAAAGTGAAGAACATTTTTTGCGTTTTTCACCTCGAAATTTTTATTTCTCAAGCAAATACCGGTCATATTTGGAATCAGCGGAAAATTTCCCATCAGATAGGATTTTAAAACTTCGTTAAATCGAAAAAAAAAAAATTTCGCCAAAAATCGCAAGGTCCCTACTGTCCCTAGTCATTACAAAAATAGTCAGAATAGTGGAACAAACCAAGTTTATAGTACCAAATCTGATCATCGTTACCAGATCCTTCACACGTGCCCGAATAAACAAGAGTCGCCGGAACAAAATCGTAGGAATGTGCCTGGAAGCTTCGCCGAGAGATCCTCGACACCTCCAACGTACCTCGACACCTCTCTCGGCGATATATAGATAAGTAGCGACGTTTCGGATGAGATTATCCGGTCCGATGCCGACGGCATCGCTGATTCTATTGTCTCGGAAAACTTGGGTCTCGGCCAGGACTATATTTTACGTGCTAGAAATATCTCAATGCGAGAAATTATTATCGTACGTGTGAGTGAGGCGTAGGCCAGAAGCAACGGCACCAGCAGCAGCAGCAGCAGCAGCAGCACCAGCAAAGTCGTGTTGCCCCGCGGCAATTTCGTTTTCGACCCGCGCGAAAACGCGAAACCCACCTAGCACACGATTTTCTCTCGGCTGTCTCGATTGTTTCGCCACGTTTCGCCCTCGAGATTCGCCGACGCTTTGCGGCTAGATAGATTTTCCATGACTCACGTACACAGGACAAAACGTTTTTACCGCTAAAAAAACGCGTAATAAACACGACGTGTGACGTATTTTCCAGAAGAAAAATCATTTCATTAGCAGTTTTTCCGAATTTTTTACGTTACAAATGTCGAAAGTGGATCTTTATGGAATATCAAAGTGCAGATACATAGTATAATGATGGAATATGGTGTGTAAAAAAAAACATTGTATTACCGCAGTTTGTTTAACGTTTTTTATTGCAACGTCTTATATCTTATAAACATCGTATTGTAAGATTTACAAAATATACAATTGTGTAATCCAAACTCTCGTCGAACTACAAAAAACGTAGAGCACCCTCTGTGTCTGTATTTTAGGACGTCGCCAATTGAACAAAAATTTGACGTAAAAGTTGCTTCGATGAGACGATGAACACAAAATAATTTCAACCTTCTCAAAATAATTTCAAAACTCGGATAGGAAATATTAAACTCAAGGCTGCGTCGCTGTATTATATTCTGCAGTTTATGTCGCCCCTTAAAAAAATTCGAAGCCCTCGTTTCCGCAACAATTGTACTAATTTTTTTTGTCAATTTTTTTTTCTCTTCTCGACGAAGCAACTTTTTCGCAAATTCATAAACACATTGAAGACTAATCCCACTGCAAGTTTCTCTCGGGTGCAAAAACCTCCGAAGATCCAGAAGCTTCTTTCCCACCGAGCAAACGTCGCCAAAACGTTTTGGGGTCTCTCTCTCGACGCGAGTCTAATTAAATAACAAATAAATAACGAACTTCGTGTTTGCACGTCGCGCGCAAAAGGTGCGACGTCGTCCGAGTTGCGCGCGCGAGGTCAGCCCGCGCGCATCGCTTCCGTCGCGGTTTCGCAGCCTCGGGCGCGTGCATTCGAACTTGGACTAATACATCAGTAGCGTACAGCACCGCGTACACGTATATACATATTTATATATATCACAGACATTTCCCTCCGCACTGCGAGAGCGAGAATCTCCCTCTTCTCGGGTCTCGCATAGCTCACGGCCGCTTCGCATCTCAGCTCAGCCGGAAACTCAGAAATAGGTACTACACACGCAGCTTTTTGCGCCAGAAAAAAAAATCGGTAAATCCAACAAAAAACACGGTTTGTCACGAAAAGTATAGTACATCAATTGGACCAAAAATATTTGGCAATGCTAAACAAATTTTTTTTTTCACCAGTTACTTCGATCAATTAATTTTTGTTTTTCGATCAAACGATAATTCTTTTTGTCACCCGCAACCGAGCATTTTTTTTGTTGGCTTTAACGATTTTTTTCTTGCATAACGAACGTGCGAAGAATGGCGATCACAGCGCGCTTCGAGAACCGAACGACGAACTCTCTTCGTTGCTTTGAATTCGCGCTGCATCTTCTCAAGTCTTTTGCCCTTCATCTCCTGATGAAGGACACGAAGAGCGTAAACCATATTACGATCGCAGCGTTTCGGCCTCACGGATCGGACACCGCCACCGCCTTTGGATTCAATTGCCGCTGAATCTCCTCAAGACTCTTGCCTTTCGTCTCCGGCGTGATGAAGTACACAAACAACGTACCGATCGCGCACGATATCGCGAATATCCAGAAAGTCCAGTGGATCCCGACGACAGAATTTAGGCCCTCGAAGCCGAGTCCTACGACAAAGGCGAAGAACGAGCCGACGATCATGCCGCTCGCGACCGCTGGCGCTTTGACATTGGTCGGAAAGAGCTCTCCCAGCAAAACGTACGGCAAAGTACCGATCCCCAAAGCGGTCATGACCTCGTACGTTATTATCGCCGCAACTGGCACCCAAGATATCGCTGATACGTCAGCCTTGACATAGTACTTCAGATAAAAGAATAAACCAACCGCGAGCAGAGCAACAGCAGATGACAAACCGGATATCAGCATTAATATCCTTCTTCCGGCGCGATCGATGAGACTCGCAGCGACGATACCAGCAATCAGTTGGGCTACTCCGAGAACAATGACTGCTTTGGCAGGCGATAGACTGGTTCCACCATGGCTGAAGATTTCCTGGGTATAAGCTACTATAGCCATGTGACCTGAGAATTGTTGGGTAGCCTTGAGTCCTAATAGGATTAGAAGACTGCGACGATTGCCTCGCGTTCGAAGAAGTTCCAGGAGGGCATTTTTCTTTGACCTTTTGCCCTCTTCGACGGCGTCCTTCATAGCCAACATGTCCTCTTTGACACTTTCCGGTTTGCGAAGTCGTCGCAGCTGCATCAGACTCTTCTCCGCTTCGTCGTCTCGTCCGCGAATCAGGTAAAAGTATGGCGTCTCCGGCATGAAGGTGAAGGTCAGTACGAAGATGAGAGGAATCGACAGAGAGACGATGTTGAGTTCCCAGTATGGAAGATAAGCGCCGAGGGTAGTGGTGAACAGGCTTCCTACGTTGGACGACATCTTGAGGAAGGTTCCCAGAGCGCCGCGGATGTTTTTGTCGGCGATCTCGCCGAGATATATGACTCCGGCGTTGTAGATGCCACCGTGACCGATACCGGCGACGAAACGAGCGACGTAGAGGATGACGACGCTGCGCGCGCCGATTATGAGGCCCCAGCCGGCGAGTTGGGGAAGAGCGAATGCGAGGAGGGCAGCCTTGCGGCCGAGGCGGTCGACGCAGAGGGGACTGAGGAGGGAACCGAAGAGGGAACCGAGGGTGTAGAGGGATACTATCCAGGATCCTTGGCCGGTTGTCACTGGGAATGACGAGTCCGGGGATTTGAGGTATGGCAGCGCTGGGGATGTCCAGCTGAGGTGACCTCCGCACGCCATTAACGCCAGGCAAGCTGGAACAAAAATGTATTTATTTATTTATGTATTTATTTATTTATTTACTTATTTATTTTTTAGTAGCGAGGCAAGTCCTTTGAGAAAAAAATAATACGATAATGGCAAAAAAGAGGAAATCAGCAAAATCAGAAAATTGCAAAATAATAAGAAAAATGAAAATAATCCGATGATGAGAAAAAATTAGTATAAAGATCTTAGACAGGTTCAACGCTCGACACATACAAGAAAAATTTCGGTCAGAAATTGTGGTCACACTGACATTGACTTAAATCCGATTTATTTGCCATCAGGTCACTGCTGTGTTATTGTCGCTGCTTCGAACCGACCGACGGTGCTAATTGACGTTAAATCGCAGCTGAGTATCGCTGCCAATTTTTGCGCGTCCTCGGAGCGACGCTAAACGATCCTCGCGCTGCGGATCAACGAGAGTTCGTACTCGAAGCGATGCTCAAGCTGTGCATCCTCGTTTCAATGTCACATTCCGATGATTTTTTACAACGTCTCAGCCGAGTCTGCGTATCCGGTTTTTTTTTTTTTTTTTTTTTTTTTTTTTCAATTTGCTCTGACCTGACGTTGTGGTCACGGTGGAAATATTCGCGCTTATTGGCAATATTAAATATGCTAACCAAGCGCCGGTTGTTCTCGAAGCTGACTCTCTCGAAGGAGACTCGCGCGCGACATTTCCCAATCAACCTTTCCCACAAGCCGAGCGACTCTCGTAATTATCGACTGTATAATGTTGCGCGTATGTTGCTGCAAAATAATTGACGGACCAATCTTATGCATTGACATTATTATAGAATATTGAATATTGAATACTTGGGATAAGGTCCAAGTTCACGTATTAAAATTATTTGTTTACATCAACTGTCAAAACTGACATAAAAATTCGTCTGAAAGACTCTAATCAAATTCGGTGATTTTGCTAATCGAGACGCTGATGATTAATTATCCTCGAAGCCGGAGGACTCGCGCCTACATTTCCCAATCCGCTTCGGACAAGGCGCCAAGCGACTCGTAATTATCGACGCTTGCAGCGGACAACGTCGACTGAGCAAACTTCAATTATTTTCGCGAGTTCGAAAGTAGTCCCAGCGGTTTATATCGAGGCAATCGAGGCAATTCCAGGCGTTTCGCGTATTGCGAAATTCATATACGCGACCGTATCAACGCCGCTCGTTTCGTTTAAAATTGCATGTACACCTGATTACGCTTTATTTGCTCGATGGCCGTGCAACGTGTCGTCGTCGTTGCGTCTTCGCGACGTCCGTTGCGCAATTCTCGAAAAAGAAAAAAAAAATCGTAATAACCGCCGATTGGCCTCACCGACGAATGTCACATATCGTAAACCATGCGCCGAGCTACTTTGGCGCTAAGCAGACTCGGCGCGAATAAGCGATTCCGCGGATTCTATTGCGCAATCGCAACCGCTCTAACGATATTTAACCAAACGTCGAGAGGCAGATCGAGCCGTCAATTACGCGCATTCCACGAGTCGAGATTATGCATTTTCAGCATTCCGATGAATAATACCGATCGCGTGGGAGTTGTGTGCACAACGGATAACGATTACAATGCGTCGTTTTATTATTACGTGTAATCAAATACCTGCGGGGGGTGGATATGGAGAGGGGGAAGGAGAGAGGTACAAAGATTTATGAGCTATAAATGCTAACCACAGAGTAACGCGATACTATCGAACTACCTTAATATGGGAAATATTCCTCAGTCTACCTGTTATAGATATAGATAGATACTTCAAAATATAGACATATAAAAAGCATTCGACTTCTCAACCCGGTTGTGTTTTTTTTTTTTTTTTTTTTTTTTTTCAATTTCCATTATTATCGTAACGTCTCTCGCGACAACTGCGATAAAGAATGATCAATGTATCGGATAAAGATGTGCAATTTATTCGCTGGATCAAAATCTTCGCGACAAGACAAGACAAGACTTGACTTCGCATAATTGATCGTCTTTCCCTCTAAATAATAGCTGGTTGCAATACAAATCGGCAATAAGAGGATATGATAATTCGCTCGGAACATTCGTTGCCAATGTTAAACGCCTATAAAGGCTGTCTCTCTCGATCCTAACTTCACTTTTAAAATTTTAGATTCTACCGAACAAAGGACTACAAATTTCGAGAAGCCAGAAGCTTAGTCCATTTCTGCCATCATTTCCTACTTCTGATAGAAGAGTCAAAAGCTTAACCCAATTCTGCGGTATTTTCACAAATTCTCTAAAAAATTCAGCACTATCTGTCCAATAGTTTAGGGAAAAAATAGCTTTAAAAAATTCGCGCGGGGGAGGAAAAAGGGCAGAGGGATACCTCTTTTGTCCTCTTACGTGAAGGGCGGAATAATTTCCACAGAGGATCCTCTCCACAGCGACTGCAATTTTCCTCCTTCGCGTAACGATGTCACCGCTAAAAGGTTAAATACGCGCGCGCTAATCTCGTCGTTTGATCGGTGTGGAAACCCGCTAACCGCGATGTAATCGGGCTGTATATACGACACACGGCACGTTCGATTATGTCGACAGAATGGTATAGGTGGCAGCCTGGCAGCTTGGCTGCTATAGCCCAGGTATTCACCACGGCGCGCGTAAAGAATCGTCGCGAGGCGAGAATATATAGTCGGCGCGACGGTCAACTCTGATGGTATGTTTCGAGGGTGCGCGAAATGCGCGCGTGGCTCGCACTGTATCTCGCTGCGGCTCCCGCGGATCTCTCCTCTATTCTCCGGTCGCCGGAACCAAACGAGCCTCGCCGTGCCTAATGACGCGACGATAAAGCGCAAACCGCTCGTCCGTGTCGCGTTAAGAGATCCACATTGTGCGATCAATTTCGTTTGACGATCGCCAGGCGCGCGGATCGTGGCCCCGTTCGACGAGTCCAGCGAACGTGTAACGCGTGAATCGACTCTGGGATTACCGATCACCGATTTCTAACGCCTATTTTTAGAATCCGTGAATGGAATTTTTTTTTTTTTCAAGAACGTGCACGAAACGTGCAAAGCGAGTGACGAGAGGAAAAGTTTCATTGATGCAATGAAATTTCATCGAAATTTCAATGTATGAAATATTTCATTGATCACCACAATCAAGTTCATTTTTTTTGACTGAATAAAATTTTTCATTTAGCATAAAATTTGGCATTTTCAATGACTGAAAAAAACTGTTTCCATTGTTTTAATGAAAAGATAATATTATACTAAATTTCATTATAATATTGATATATAATATAGGATAATATTATCCTATACTGTTTCATTGATTTCACAGAAATGTTTCATAGGTTGCGATTTCAATCAAACTTCAGTGAATCAATCAAAATTTTTCTCTCTCGGTGAATGACGTTCGACGTGTTTAACCAATGTTATTAATCATCGTCCGACGATTGAATTCTGGGAAAACGGGGAAACACTGAATTTTCCCGCGAAACTGCATTTCGACAGTCGCGGCGCTTGGGAAATTTTCTCGAGGAAGAATTTCGACCGCCACGCGATCAGTAACCGATTATATTGGTAAAAGTTAGAATTCTCGGTGACTCGCGACGAAAAGTTATCGCGCGGATAAAAATCGCGGCGAATGGCATATTTACCGAGCGAACACACGTGTAAAATATTACAAGCTTGGTCGTATATATCATCCTTTTTTGCCAAATAATTCACATATATTATCGATAACGCGCGGCCGCGATAATATTTCATTGCACTTACCGCTTATCGCGGCGGTGAACTGCAGCCACTGACTGCCCCTCTCCTCGGCGACGACGTAGCTCTCGCTCTCGACTTCCTTCTGTCCCTTACTCGTCACGCTCGTTCTCCTCTCTTCCCCTCTTCTCGACAGGCACAGGAAAATCTTCTTGAGGTGCATTTTTATTTTTTTTTAATAATACACTTCTTCTGATACACTTCTTATTTTTTTCAAACTCTGCTGGTTTGTATTATTAGTCACTGATTTTTCATTTACTAAATAAAACCATATCCTCGTTTTTCTCAACACTTGCAATAACCACGTTGATATATATATCTCTCTCGCGATCTTCACTCGAGTGGATTGACCTGCGTCTGCGCGTAGCCACTTTTCAAGCCTTCCGCGAAAAAGTCAATCTTTTTCCCTCGATTTCCGAAGCTCGAACGAAGAGCCACCTGTGGACTATGGCACTATTGAGTATCGTTCTTCGTAGCGAACGATTTTTTTTTTTCTTCTCCTCTTTTAGTACTATCAAATTTTTTTTAGCGCTTCGTCGATCGAAGCTCTCGAATTGTATTCCGTGCGTAGCTGCGTTTCCCGCTAAAAATCAAAGGCTTTCGATTTATCGAGACTTCGGTGTTGCCGTGGTATTTTTTTTTTTTTGCAGCTCCTCGGCCACGATCGACGTCGGCTTGGACGGCACGTGGTGGCCGAACTGAAGTCCCCGCTCGTGGAGTCTGCGCCTTTAAAGCCGATTGAAACGGGGAAGCAGGTGGTGGGGCCCCGCGCGTTGCTCTCGTCCGCTCGGGGCCCAACTCACCCGACCGTCCTGTCGTCCTCTCCCCCCTCTCTCTCCTCCTACGGTAGGAGTCCTACCCCACCTCGCGCGACTTTTCTTCGCGCCGTCTTCGTCTCGCAATCAGTCTCATGCACTCTCAACCTCAATACTCGCACTGCTCGCCGATTCCTCGCTGCCGATTGCGGCAGCGAGGAATCACGGACGCCGCAGTGGCTGGCGCGAGTCCACCGCTACCAACGGTAGCAGAAGCGCGAGTCGCGAGGCGCGAGCGCAATGCCACAGCGATAAATCCTATATACTATAGCTTATGTATGTATAAGTATCGAGCAGGTTCGGTTCGATGCCGCGTGTGTCGCTTCCGGCTTCCTCGCTTCCTTGGACTCGAGCAACGACGTCGATGACGACGTCGATTGTCAAGCTGTGCGTGCGGCCTTCTCGACCTCCGGCGTGCGCGACGAATTCGAAGCTGAGAGAGAGAGAAAATCGCGTAAGACGAATTCGAAGGTGGAGCGAGAGAGAAAATCGCGTAAGACGAATTTGAAGCTGAGAGAGAGAGAAAACATCGCGCAAGACGAATTTGAAGCTAAAAGAGAGAGAAAATCGCGTAAGACGAATTCGAAACTGAGAGAGAGAGAGGAAATCGCGTAAGACGAATTCGAAGCTGGGAGCGAGAGAGAAAATCGCGCAAGACGACTTCGAAGCTGAAAGAGAGAGAAAATCGCGCAAGACGAATTCGAAGCTGAGAGAGAGAGAAAATCGCGCAAGACGAATTCGAAGCTGAAAGAGAGAGAAAATCGCGCGCGACGAATTCGAAGCTGAAAGAGAGAGAAAATCGCGTAAGACGAATTCGAAGCTGCGGAGCGAGAGAGAAAATCGCGTAAGACGAATTCGAAGCCGCGGAGCGAGAGAGAACGTCGCACGCGCGACGACCACGAGTCAGCCACGCTCTACCGGCTACCGCAATTCCGATCCTCGGCTGTGTGTATGTGTCTGTGTGTATGTTTGCACTCGACACACACACGAGTACAGTGGAGAGGGCGAACCGGAAGTCGCGAGGAGACGTAATGAGACTAATGAGGAATAAAAAGTTCTACGTGATTTCTGCGCTCGGTCCACTCTCAGGTGGTCGAGCTACGTGGCTCTTTTTTATTTTTTTTTTGTGTCAATCTGTCAAACATTTGTGGGTCGACCATGAAGCAAATTCTGAATTATTTATAATAGGTCAAAAAAATAACTCCGGACCAAAAATTGAAATATAAAAAGAATTGGTAATAAATTAAAAAAAAATCCGGACTGCAAAATTCAGGAGTCACTAAAGATATACAAAACTTCCGATATACTGGAAATATAATCGCGACCGATTATTGTGGGCATTAAAAATAGGCAGAAGTCTCGGAGCGAAGAGAGGGGGAAGGGAATACCGACTGGAATTTCACGAGAATTTGTTTTTCCCCGACAATGCACATGACTGATGTGGCCCCGGCTCGGCATGTGTAAGGAACTCGGCGTATGCGCAGCGCGCGGTGCGCACAAATAGTTTACGGTTCGGTGTTACACG
Organism: Itoplectis maculator; assembly: GCA_964034905.1. Lineage (NCBI taxonomy): Eukaryota > Metazoa > Arthropoda > Insecta > Hymenoptera > Ichneumonidae > Itoplectis > Itoplectis maculator. The sequence goes on along the minus strand of OZ035857.1, from coordinate 8,130,631 downwards.
CGTTACTCGCGTTCGGTTGGGAGAGTTTCTCGCGCGGTGCGTTTGCCGCGCGCGTTTACATGTTTCCGATATATAGGCGCCTGGCCTGCAGCGTCGACTGCGGGAGCCGCTGGCAAATGATTCCCCGCTCCGCGAGTCCGTGGGCAATGGTCATTATGTCAGACCCGCATTCCATCGTGTCGTCGCCGCCGTGTTCGAGATCTATGCGCTGCACCTGTGTGCGCGCTATATACATACAGTTTGCACTATATATACACATATACACGTGCGACGACGACGACGATCGTGCCTCGAACTCGTTTCTCTCGCGATCGACCGCCCCATCCGCAACTATCGCGGAGCCTATACTGCATAACGCAGACCATAGAGCAGTTCTGATGCTCTGAGTGCATCGAACGAGTGAAGGCAGTGGAACAGAGACAGCTGGAGAATCTATTAGTATACATGGAACCTAGTGTATATTATACACCTGCTTTGTATTAGTATTCATTTGTGGTTCTGTGGAATTATCATTGTCGACTCAGAGCAACATAAAAATGCTCTAATAATTATTATCGTACTATATGTAACACTGGAATCTTCATTCGAAACTTAGCTGCAGAGCCTACTGCAGTTCTTATGCAGTTCTGATGTTCTGAGTGCATCGAACGAGCAGAACAGAGGTCGCAATTTTCACATTCAATTTTCACTTTCGCTTTCATAATAATAATAAAGCGAGAATAATTATGATTATAATTACACAGGATCTTAAATCGCTTGGCACGAAATTCATTAAGCGTTCGTGGCTACCAAAGCCGCAGGGGATACTTCGAAGCTATATATCGCAGATGCAAGTGACCGCTTTATGTTTTTCTTTTTTTCCCATTTCCGTCTCTATTACGTGATTATTCACCGCTACTCGTTAGCTTTATTACACATAAATCCCGGCGATTATTATGCGAGTTGCACATCTGGACTCGTACCATGGTTTTTTTTTCTGCCTGAATCTCGACCGCTTGACGCCCAAGGTTGTCGGTTCACCTGTGGTATATAAAATAGATAAACATTGATGCGGGCGTTGCGCGAAGAATTTTCAGCGCGCATTTTGTGTGACTTATTTTCTGTGCGCTCGCGTGCGCCTTATCACAGTGCAATACGAACGTATCAAAATTCGCGGATCAGAGACTGAGCGAGACATTTGAGAAAAACGTCTCTCATCGTTATCTCCACGCATCGCAGATGACAGCTGACCGAGAGGGGGGATTAATCACATCGAAAAATCAGTTGTCCATTGTGCGCGTCGGACAACGTCGCAGATATTCTCGTATATGTCTATCTCGGATCACGGACACGAGACGTTCGCTCCTCCTCGGCAACGTAGTACACATCGTCGATCAATTACATACGCGTCAGAATCGGAAAATTTCGCGTTGAAAAAAATGAGCGGAAGCGGCAATAATAAAACAACACATGTGATATACTTCGCTTTCGTTGAATTCCTTGAGAAACGCACGGCTAAGCCGCGTGTTCAATAATGAATAATAGTCGAGGAATTTTATGAAAGAGATGGAAATGAGGAAAAAGAGAGGAAGGGGTCAGAGTTAATTTGCAATTATTTTATAGTTGTATGTTATCGATAAAAATGAGTGGAGCAATTTGCGTTTCTCGCAATCTTCGCAATTTTTTTTTTTTGCTCTCCAGTCACATCGCATTCCATGTGAAAGATATCCCCAATCGTCTTCGCAAAATTGGTAAAGCTGGTAAATTATCCATTATTATTATCGCGAAGCAAAATATCGGTCGTCAGCCTCTCTGAGGGCGACTACGTCACATTGATGTTCCTCTCCGGTGTCGAGAAAATGTCTAACGAATGAAGACTAATTGTTCTTCGGTAAAATCCATCGGAAAAACAGAAGATACGAGTGTATGATTGAAAAAAAAAAAAAAATCCCCGAGGATGAAGCATTCAGCGAAGTTTGTGGAAAAGTCAGTCTATTTATTCGTGTTTACATGACAAACGTTTTTTTCTTTTTTTTTTTTTTCAATTGCATGCACCACAGATGTCTATTATAGTAATTAAAAAAATTATTTTCTTCAACAGCCGTTCAACGAATGTTTATCCCCTCCGCGCGATCAGCGAACGATTCAATTATCCTCAGAGTCCATTAACGACTCCCCCCGCCACTTGGGTGTCAATTTGCGACGGACAAAATCGTAGAAGCGATTTTAAAACGAGATTCTCCGTGAATTCTCGACGCATAACCATTACAATGGATCGAAGCGCGCGGTCGATCGATGCCTGTGTGGCTATTAAACCCTGAACGCGAGGTGCTTCGTCTCGGTAATATTGATGTGCACCGCCTTCCAGTCGCCCCAAGTATATTTACTTCGTATATATATCTGTATATATTCGTAGGCGACTGGTCAGTTTAACAAACTCTCAGCTCGGTGCATTTGAGGAGCCAAGAGAGAAAGAGACAGAGACAGAGGGACGAAGAGAGAACAAGGAACCAGCGAGGTCAACGTTAAACGCAAAGTGAGCGTTTTATCGACACCAGTGGTTGTTCTGTAGCAACTATATTGTCATTAACGCTCGTCGTACACTTATATATAAGTATACACGTTAACGCATATATAAGTATACACGTAAACCGCATATATAAATATACACAGCGTACGGAAATCAGAATGGAATGTTAACGGCTGTGACTTTTTCGTTCAAGGACTCGTCACGTCGTAGATCGTTAACGCTTGCTGCTGGTTCTGCTGGTTCTGTCGGTGCTGCTGGGGCGATAAGTGCGGCTCGTCAGTAGATGAAGCCGATATACAACGCAGTATTCCTGAAACGCAAGATACAAACGAGAATTCGATGAATTGCTGTCAGCCACTTTTGTAATAAAAAATTCAGATGAATTTCGAACGCGGGGAAGAAAATATGCGCGAATGTTGTTTCTTGCAGGGGACACGTGAGACAATTGAATAAATTCGATATCGGTTTTGAGGAGGAGATCTCGGGATGCACGAGGCAATTTTGTCTAGATCGTAAAGATACGATGTATATGTTTTTCGTTATTACCGCAACAGGGGACGTTTTATTGGAAAGGTATATAAGAGTCGATTTGGTAGAAGTAACGTTTGCAGGCTTTGAGTATCCTGAACGTATGTGGCTTTGTATATATTTTGTGCCAAAATGTAGGAAAAATGAAAATTGAAATAAGATAATTTGATTAAGAATTAGAATAAATTTTGGGACACTTCCTGACAAAATATTAAAAAAATGAAACTAAAATAAAATAATTTGCTTAAAAATTGGAGTCCCTTTTGGGACACTTCCTGATACCAAAATATTTAAAAAATGAAAAATAAAACACATAATATGATCCCAAATTAGAGTGCATTTTGCAGGTCAAAGAATGGTATAAAAATCGTGGACCAAATCTGAGGAGATCAAATCTTTTGGCAAAGTTTAAAAAAGTAGAATACGATCCAACTCAAATTTGGTAATAACAAATATTTATTTCACCATAAAAATTGAGGGATTTGTTAACGGTTAACAAACTCGTTTTTTTAGTGCGGTTCGAATTGGAAATGTTTGCTCCGCGTACACTCTGTACGTGTCTACATGGGCCATTTTAAATTTATGTATTTGCGTTACGACGGAAGCGGAACATCGCGCGCGAGATCTTTAAATAAATGAAATACGCGAGCGAGCGACGAGCGAGTAGGCGTGAAGATGTGTGGTCGTCTTGGCCCGAGGAGCTTGCGAGACCAATGCCAGCTTGCAAGCTCCGAAGCGCCAGCCAATCGTGGCCTCCCTCTGCTCGTGCACCGCGAAGGGGTTGGATTTTCCCGGTGACGTGAACGTTCAGCTGGGTCACGCCTACCCTCACCTCTTCTCACTCGTCATCGTATATCTTTCGTATCTCTCACTCTCTCTCACTCTCTCACTCTGTCGCTATCTTTTCTCCTCTCTGTAAAGTGTGGGGATCAAAATAACGAATGACCAAAAAGCGAATGGCCAAAAAGACGAATTAAAAAATGGCGATAAATGATAATTCGTTATTTTGGCCATTCGCTTTTTGGTCATTCGTTATTTTGATCCTCCTCTGTGATTCTGTCCCCTTGTTAAAATTTGTTTCTCTTCGTTGCAAAATCGAAGCACGAACAATGTCGTACATCGAATTTCCGGGACCAGTTCGCGAATCGATAACCATTCGAAGGTTTACACGTTTGTCTGTTTTGGCCACGAAGGATACGCAGAAAATTCGGATTCGAGTGTATCAATCGCTGA